>CM053586.1:320345503-320374325 GCA_028646515.1 Pseudochirops corinnae
AAAATACCGGCATCACAGCCATGCCTCCTCGGTCCTTGGCAGTTCCAGGTGGCAGTTCTCAAAAGTCCTAGGCAGCTCCAATGGGCTCTCAGCAGTCTTTCTCTCAACAACTCAGGCTCCACAATGCTGGATGCTGTTCTCCCAAAGTCCTTCTGGCCTTCTCTAGGCTTGGGCCTCTCTCCCAATTCATGGCTCCTCCCAGTTCAGCCCTCTCTCTTCATGTCAACAAGTCCATCCCACAAATGGGATTCACAAGCTCTGGGTTTTAACACTCAACCCAAAAACCAAGCTAATACAGGGGCATCTCCAAATTCCATTACCAATACATATGGGATTAAGATACCTGACAAATGGTCATCCTACCTTTGCTTGAAGACGCTCAGTGATGGGTAGCCTATTACCTCCAGAAACAGCCCATTTTATTTTTAGATAACTCTGATTGTTGGATTTTTCTTTTCATCAAGTCCAGGACACCCTGACTCTTTATTACTTGTATACCCATTGCTAATAGTTCTTAATAGTCTCTGGAAAAACAAAGAGCCTTGAAAACATACATCATATCTCTTCCTAAGTTTTCTCTTCTTTGAGTAAAACATCCTCACATCCTTCAAACAGTCCTCACATGCTATTATCAAGGTTGCCTTCTTATGGGTCCATTCTTAACTGGGACACTCAGAACAGAAGGGACTGCCATCCTTCCCTTCCCCCAAGTTCATAATCTGGACACTATCCCAGACTCCTCACTCTGCCTCATCCCATATATCATGTCATTTTCCAAATCTCTTGCCTAGATTACTATAAAGTCCCATTCCTTGGTCTCCTTGTCCCAAGTCTGTCCTAACACCAGACCATCACACCTACTCCTGCCAAGGTGACTTTCTGTAAGCACATATCTGACCTTGTCACTCCCCTACTCAGTCAACTCCCTATTGCCTGTAAGATCAAATAAAAACATCTCTGTTTAACATTTAAAGCCCTGCACAACCTGGTCCTAACCTTATTTTCCAATATCACTGCGCATTAATTACTCTCCCTCCCACACATCCAGTCACATTGGCATTCTTTCTGTTCCTTACAAATAATACTGACTCTTATCTCCATGCCTTCACGTTGGGCATGTGCCTATAATACATCCTTTTTTTATACATTTAATAGAACTTTATTTATATCTTTTGTTTTTGTATCACTCAGATTTCTTCTAGCATCATTATATCTCTCCCTACTAGATTGCTGGGAGAAATTTTGTGAAAAAAGAAGAAAAAAAATATCAGATGGTCTATTGCTTACCAATCTGGTAACCCAATCAAAATGAAAAAGAAAGAAATGAGGTTAGTGTGGCATGAACTATTCTTGATGAATGGCTCTTTGTAATCACCTTTTCCTTCTCTAGAGGTTTATTTACCATTTCTTTAATAATACATCCCAGAATTTTGCAAGAAATCAAAGTCAAGCTCATGAGCCTGACTTATAGGCTCTCCTCTCTTCCCTTTTAAGAAAATTGTCTATGCCCTTCTCCAGCCCGGCGGCTCTTCAATTGTTCCGTACAGTCTTTCAAAAATCACTGACAGTAGTTCAGCAATCATGCCCATTCTTTCAGTACTCTGGGGGGAAGTTCATTTAGCCTGGCAACTTGAAGTTATCAGAGGTGAGCTCTCATTATCTCCCTATTCATTTTAGGTAAGTAATAGAACACTTGAAGCCTCGACTCTGACACTCTTTCTGTGACTTTAGACAGGTTATTCTGTGCCCTTTTCTAGAAAAGGAGACATAATATTGCTCTAACGCCTTACCTCACATGGGTATTAGAATGAAAATCCTTCATAAAATACTATGAAAATGTAAGGCATAATTAAATGCCCTTGGGGAACGTGTCTGAAGCAGATGCAGATGGAAAGAGTTATGTGAAGTCAAACATAAAGCTGGTGGCATGAAATAATGCTCCTTCAGTGAGTGTATAGGCCAAATCAATAAACATTGATGACTATGAGTCACGGAATACCACGGTCTCTGAAAAATTAAAATTTGGAGCACCCGAAAGGCAAGGGAAAGGCTCGTGGTGTCTGTCTGTGCGTGGGCTGCCACACATTACTAATAAGAAATTACGCAGGAGAAACACTGTTTAAGGAGTCATCTGGGAATCACCAGAAAAAGCAGGTACCAGTGAGGCTGAGCCCACCTGTTCCAAAGGTCACATCAGCAGTACCTCCTTAATCTCAAGAGGATGCATCTGCTTCTCTCTTTCTTGGCCTCTGCAATTCAGAAGGGGATTTCTTATCTAGTATTCCTGTCAATGATTAGTGTTCAATGCCAGGGGCCAAACTCCTCCTTCTCTCACCCCCTTGACTTCAGTCATTCAGTTCATGTCAACAAACATTTAAGATACACCTACTATTCTCATACGCACTTTGCTAGGAAGGAAAGGAGAAAACAACATTTCATAGCACCTACTTGTGCCAAGCACCGTGCTAAGCACTTTTCATACTGTCTCATTTGATCCTCACAGCAACCCAAGGAGGTTGGTGCTATTATTAAACCCATTTCATGGTTGGGGAAACTAAGGCAGTCAGAATCCAATATCACATAACTAGTAAATGTCTGAGGTCAGATTTGAACTTAGTTCTACCTAATTCTAGGACCAGTGCTCTAACCACTGTACCATCTAACTGCTAGGTAGTATACAAAATACAGATACAATTAAGAAAATAGTTCCCGCCCTCAAGGAGTTTATACTCTAGATTCTAGACTCTCTACCTTAGAGACTAGAAGGAGGAAGCTGAAGCACTGGCTTCCTGGCAAAGCCTGGTACAAAGAGAGAGGAGAGAATCACAAAGAAAAGGAAGAGAGATGGTACCACAGAGAAACAGGGCTAATGGAAAATTTTTCCAAGCATAATCCTGATTATCAGCAGAATAGAAAAGTCCTCAAAACCTAAAACCATGGGAATAAACTCGTGAATGCACTTTTTCTGGTAACAACGGTAGCATTGCTAAAGGATCCCATGGAGGTAAAAAAAATTAAATCTCTCCCTACCCCTAGAAGAGATAAAAAAATCCTCATGCCTATACCCAGCTATCTCTCCCAGGCTCTTATCTTCCAGAAGTGATTTATCACCTGAGTACCTGTAGAGAAATGCTTTTTTGTCTTATCACACAGTACCATAGCAAAGGCTAGTTGCTTACTTTAAACAAATGCCTTGTTTTTCTCCTTTCAACTTTCCCTCCCCCACTTTTTTTTTTTGGCTTATCTAGGCCCAGCAGGAAAAAAGAAATGCATCTTCTCTGATCTGTATTTAGAGATTTGCTATACACTGCGTTTGTTCAGGGATTGCTATAAATTGCTAGCTGGGCACAGTTTGAATAAATAAAGCCTACCTCTTCTATTTTAGATTCCATTACAGCAGAGAAGAGAGAAAAGACAGAAAACACACCTCACTGTGGATTTAAAACTTCAGAATTTAAAAAATGATCTCCAAGATAATATTTGATCTTGGTTCTATATTAGTCACTCGCCTCAATCCATCTCATTCCAGGGAAAGCAGGAATCACAGGCTGCAAAGGCACCTTAGAGGTCATCTAGCCCAATCCCCTAATTTTGAGGAAGAGAAAATTGAGGACTAGAGAGGTTAAATGATTTGCCCCAAATCACCCAGCTAGTTAATGAATAATAAGACAAACACCTAAGGCTCTCCAACCTCTCCAACTACATCATTCTGTCTTGTCTCTGGTAGAAGATCTTGGGGTCATAGGATCATGGTATTTTAGAAATGGAGGGACTTTAGAGGCCATCTAGTCTAACTCCATTTCACAGCTTTTAGTAGCGCCCTTCCACCCCCTTGTTCTGTCTGCTCCTAATCTGCCCTGAAGTGGTACAGCTTTGGCTAGGGAGTAGCAACAGACAGTCTGGAATGATGCAGATGGCAGAAAGGGACATCACAGTCAAAGTCAAAGAAGGACTCAAGGAGGGACAATGGCAACACTGCCTTTGATGGGGCTTACTACTCATTCTCCTTCTCCTGATTCACAATGGACAAGTCAAGACCCAAAGTAGTCAAGGGTTCCTGCCAGTAACAGGAAAGCTAACAGTGGGAAAAGTACCAATATACTTGAATTTCTGTTGGTATTGATGATATAGGTTCATAGATCTAGAGCTAGCAGAGACCTTGCAAGCCATTATTCAAAGCCACTCATTTACACGGGAGGAAATAGATACCCAGAGAGGCTGTGACTTGTCACAGGTCACACAGGAAAGTGACAAGGCAGGATTTGAACTAGGTCCTCCATCCCAGCATCATTTTCGCTGTACTATGCAGTCTGCATCCTGAGTTCCATACTCTGGAATGAGCCAAGATCTTGAATCCAAAGTTTTTGAGTCTTCATTAGATTAGCTAAAGCAGAAGCATGAGTATGACTCCCTGTGGAAATGGAGTTTGCACTCCTTTCCTGTTCAAAGGAAGACTCCAACTGTGCACTTCTTAGAATTCTAAGGCTCTTATCATTCTGCCTGAGGACTCCTGGGGTCAGGAAGAAAAGTGAGTATGCAGCCAACCAGCAGGGGTGTAGTTTGTGTTTTTCTTTTAGTACCATAAACTATTTATTTCCTCATTAATTTAATTACAAAAATAAAAACCCTGCATAGAGTACCCAAGCCTTTTTTGTGGAGAGTCAATTCTCCATAGACTGGGGCTCGCTGAAATATATCTAGTTCAAAAGAAGAGGTAAGCTAGGCAGTTGTTCTGATTGGGCAGATCCACAAATATCCACACCCCTTCATAATGCATTGACCCTGCTCTAAAGAGAGAGACAGGACTGGGGAACAGATCACTGATTGTCTGAAAGCCATGGAGAGCTCAAATCTCCTCCAAACTTTTGCTCAGAAGGATACATGTTCAAACCTCTAGGATGAGTTTTGGCTAATTCCCCCCAGGCCAGATAGTTTTGAACTGAATAGTGATATGAATGCCACCTGGTGATTAAGTACAGAAGAGGAAACTGAGGACAAAAAGCTTTCTTAAGCTAACTTTTAATCAAAGGACCTCAGTTCTTGGCCAGGTTCCATCATTAACTCCTTATGCTACCTTGGAAAAGTCACTTATTTTTAAAATCATGGAATCTGAGACCCAAAGGAGCTTCAAAGGTTATATTATCTATACTGTACCTATAGAGGAACTCTCCTCCATAACATCTCTGATAAGTAGTTGTCCAGCTTTCTCTTGAAGTGATCCAGTGATGCTTCCTGTAATACCTCAAGGAATCTGAATGCAACCCACTTCACTTTCAAATAGCTTAAGCCATGAGGAAGTTTTCAACAGAAGTCTACTTTTTATAATTTCTTCATTTTGCTCTTACCTCTGCCCTCTGAGGCCAAAAGAATAAAGCTAATCTCTCATTGACATGATAGCCCTTCAAGCCTTGAAGATAGTTGTCATGTCTCTAGCCCCAACCCAAGTCTTCTCTTAATCAGGCTAAACATTCCCATATCTATAGATGATATGGTCTCTATGCCTCTCACTATTATAGTCAATTTCCATTTCATGACTAGGCAAGAAATTAGAGAGGACCAAAAAAGATAATATGGGTAATTTTGATTCCATAAAATTGAAAAAGTTTTGCACAAACAAAATCAATGCATCTAAAACTTAAAGGGAAATTAATAACTGGAGGAAGGCTTTGAAGCTTCAAATTTCTCTATTAAAAGTCTGATATTCAAGATATTTAAGGAACTTTCCCCAAGGCTACAGTTCCCCAAAGAATTTAATTTTGGATATGAACAAGCAGTTCTTAAAGGAAGAAACACAAACTATCAATAGCCACATGAAAAAAATGTTCCAAGACACTAAAAATTAGAAAAATGAAAATTAAAATGATTCTGGGGTCCCATCTCAAATCCATCAGATTTTCAAAGATAACAAAAAAGGAAAATGGCAGTTGTTGAAAGACCTGCATAAAGATATGCACACTAATGCTCTATTGATGGAGCTGTGAATTGGTCTAACCATTCTGGAAAACAGTTTGCACCAAACTGTTTTCCAAAAACAGTGCACCAAAATTATGCACCAAAACCCACTAAACTGTGCATACCCTTTGACCTAGCAATACCATTGAGACCCAAAAGTACAAACAGGTTTAAAGAACTAGAAACAAAGTGAAGGTAGCACACCATTTGGAGAGTAGCTGAAAAATATATAGTAATGGAATATTATTGTACCATATGAAATGACAAAGAAAATGGTTTCAGAGAAACCTGTGATGATTTAGATTAACCAATACAAAGTGAACCAACAGAACAATTTACACAATTACAACATTGTAAAGAAAAGTAAGTTTGAAAGACTAAAGAACTCTGGTCAACGCAAACCAACTCTAGTTGATGAAGCATGACAAAGCATGCTATTTATCTCCTAACATGCAATGAACTCAAAATACAGAAGACAAATATTCTCCAACATAGATAATATGTGGATTTATTTTGTTAGTTTATTGTTTTACTTGTTCATTGTTTGTTTTTCAACTGCAGTGAGAATATGAAAGGGGTAAAGGATGGCTACCAGAAGACTAGCCCGTAAAAGAAGAAAGGGAAGAGGTCATTAAAGTATTTAAAAGATGTAGAATAGAACAGAAGGAAACAGAAGGGTAGGGTAGTTTTGAAAATAATATAGAGTGAAATGGGCTTCATTAACTTCCTTCTCACTTCCTGCTCATTTTACTATCTCTTCTTGAGGTGAGAAGATTGAATATATGTGTGTGCACGTGTGTGTATACATATATGTATATGTGCATATGTGCACATATATGTGCACATGTACATGTATGTGTGTATTTATATATGTATAAAAGTAATTTGTACATAATAGAAATGTGTAGTTTTATATACATTCATCTCCATTTCCTAAAATGAGGAAGCCAAAATTTAACCTCCTCAATCCTCAGTTTCCTCCTGTATAAAATGAGAGGGTTCAACATAATCTCTCCTTTCAACTCTGACATTCTATGGCTGTATGACTGTGATATGAAATTGCCAAAGTGAAGATGGAAAATATCTATTTCAAGTAAACTAGTTCCCTTCCTCCTGGGATTCGGTCAAATAGATTGCAAAAAGTATGTTCTTTCAGCAGAACAGTGCCATTCAATCTCATCTCCCCTGACCTGGCCATAAAAGCTGTATTACCACCAGTGGTGGGGGGTGGAGAGGTTAATAATCCTTATTCATAGATCCACATTCTTTCCCTCCAAATAGTCATTTTCTGTTTTCATCCTGAGCTCCCCTTTCTAAAAATCACTTCCTGTAAGCCTTGCTTTTGCCTCCTCTGTATTATACTGAAAAATGAGACATGAATTTCTAAAACCTATAGAAAGGATGTCATCAGAGGGGTGTACCCCAACACTGAAAGGATCCTTCAATGGGATTATTTCCTCCCTATGAGGCAGATCACAAGCCATCTATGCCTGACCAACCTGTGTCTCCTGTTCATTTCCATCTTTAAGTCTAGGAAGAGGTTGGGAGAAGAACTTTCTCTCTGTGACATTGTAAGGATACCATCCATTACCTATCTATTTCTTGCTCTTGCCACTTGACCAGTCCATTTTTATAACTATATTTTCTCTATTTCCTTCAGATTTCTTTGGTTTTAATGTGTTTCAGCCTCTTCACACTCATCATAAAAAGAGATAAATTTAAAAATCAATCAGTCAGTCAACAAGCATTTATTAAATACCTACTATATGCCTAGCATGGTGCTCAATCTAAGGATATAAAGACAAAAAAAAAATCCCTGCCTTTAAGGAGTTGACATACAACCACAACTGGGACAATGCAACATTTGCAGAGAGAAGTAAATAAAAGAAAGAGTTTTTTATTGGGGGGGGGGGGAAGGCTAGGCAATTGGGGTTAGTGACTAGCCCAAGGTCACACAAATAGTAAGTGTTAAGTGTCTGAGGCTAGATTTGAACTCAGGTCCTCCTGATTCCAAGGCTGGTGCTCTATTCATTGCACCACCTAGCTGCCCCAAGGAAGGGTTTTAAATACCACATCAAGGAGTCTGTGTTTTTAGGGACAAAAGGGAGTCACTGAAGTGTCTTAGGCTTGGTAATGAAGCTGGCAGAGAACTATGCTAAAAGGATATCAATTTCACAGCTTCATTGGAGGATTAGAGAGAGGAGACTTGAGGCAACTGGACCAATCAGAAGGCTATTGCAGCAGTCCAGTTGAGATATGATAAGGATCTGACACATGATGGTTGTGGTGGAGTTGAGGAAAAGGACACACTGGAGAGAAGTCATGAAGAGAGAATTGAAAAGATTTCATAGCTGATTGAACATTGAAGCTACATGAGAGTGAAGAGTCAAAAGTCAAATAGAAAAAAAAAAAACAGACCTTGAGGCAACTGAAGGAGAACTTTTCACGACTATGATGAAGGGGAGAATTCATAATCAAAATAAAATGATAGAGAAGATGACAAAAAGTAGGATAGACAGCTTACATTTTAAAGTTTTTGCATGAATGAAATTAATGTGGCCAGAATAATAAATGTTGTCAGTGAATAAAAGCTTTACATAAAATATCTCTGACAAAAGTATGACAAGTAAAGCATATAGGGAATTGAAACAAGCACAAAAGACCAAGACCCAATAAATGTGGAGGACAAACACGTTTGAAAGAGGAAATAGAAACTATTAACAATTATGGAAAGATATTCTAAAATCAATGATTAATATGAAATTACTGTGAAAAATACTTCAAGTCAATCATTAATAATCAAAGGAATAAAAGTTAAAATTCTTCTGGGGTTTTATCTCACACTCATCACACTACCACTGACAAAAAAGTCATAGTCAATGTTGGAAAGTCTATGAGAAATCATAAACACTAATACACTGTTGGTAGAACTGAGAATTGTTCTAATATTCTTTAAAAAATGTGGAAGTAGGTGTGAAATGTCACCAAGCTGTTCATACCCTTCTTATCAGTCTCATTTTCTCCATGAGACATTTCCTGACTCACCACCTACCCTCCTGGTTGCCAGTAACCTTTCCCCTTTAAAAAAAATCATTTTTATTTATGTTCTGTGCATGTTGCTTCTTTCTAATAGAACATTAACTCCTCTGGGAAAAGGGTCATTTTTTTAAAATTTCCATTGTGTAGCATAGTGCCCCACACATAGTAGATGTTTACTAAGTGCTTAATGAGTGGATAAACTCTCTGTTTGGTGGTAGACCGGTCCTAGGTCCTAGGTTCTCATACTTAGAGCTAAATGGTTGGGGGAAAACATACTCCTAAAAGAGTAGAACAGTAAACAGCTTTGTCAAATGAGTATATCTGCTAGAGAGCCAGAACTAATCTAACATCAAGAATGAGATCTTAGAAATCTAGATGCTAATCTTGCCCATCTTACAGATCTTCCAGGTCTCCAAAGTCATCTTCATCTCGCTCATCATCCCCATATAGCAAATCACCAATATCCTCAAAAAGGTGAGAGTCTCTTGAAAAATAGATTTAAAAAATGAAGGGGTTCCCCTAGAAGTTAATCCTTTGAAAATCAAATCAAAAGATGAGCAGAAAGATACATTTGTATTTTCCCCACTTAATAGTATTTTATTCTTTTCAATTACATGTAAAGATAGTTTTCAACATTCACTTTTACTAGATTTTGAGCTCCAGTTTTTTTTTTCTCCCTCCTTCCCTTCCCTCACCCTTCCCCAAGATGGTAAGAAATCTGGTATAGGCTATACATGAACCATCACATTAGACATATTTCCACATTAGTCATGCTGTGAAAAAAATAATCAGAACAAAAAGGAAAAACCATAAGAAAGAAAAAAACAAAAAAAAGGGAAATAATATCCTTCAATTTGCATTCAGACTCCATAGCTCTTTCTCTGGATATAGAAAGCATTTTTCATCATGAGTCTTTTGGAATTTTCTTAGATCATTGTATTGCTGAGAAGAGCTAACTCTATCAAAGTTGATCATCACACAATGTTGCTGTTACTGTGTACAATGTTCTGGTCACTTCACTCAGCATCAGTTCATGTCAGTTTTACCAGGTTTTTCTGAAATTCACCTGCTCATCATTTCTTATAGCACAATAGTGTTCCATTACATTCATATACCACAACTTGTTCAGTCATTCCCCAAATTGATGGGCATACTCTCAAAGAAGGATACATTTGAACATGACCCCCTCTAAACTCATTGTTTCTTTTAATAAATCAGCAGCAACACCTGGTGACATATGGTCTTGTCTTTCAGCATATGATAATAGTCTACCATCACCCCATAGTCCTTCTTCTATTGCTACACAACCTAGTCAGAGTGCATCTTGTTCAGATGCTCCTATGTTCAACACAGTTCATCCTACCCCCTCCCCAAAAAAAATACTCCTCAACATTCACATTCCATTCAGCATAGTCCCAAGAGGTCTGGACCTAGTTCTCTTGAAAATGGTTCTAGTTGGGGTGGCTAGGTGGTGCAGTGAATAGAGCACCGGCCCTCAGGAGGACCAGAGTTCAAATCCGACCTCAGACACTCAACACTTGCTAGCTGTGTGACCTTGGGCAAGTCACCTAACCCCAATTGCCCTGTCTTTCCCCCTCCAAAAAGCATAAAGAAAAATTGTTCTAGTTACTGCAGATCCTCTCAGAATAGTCCAATTCATCTCATTCCTTCACAAAAAAGCCCAGCAAAGACAATTTCACCACAAAATGTTCCAAGAGAACAAGCTAGAATGCATTCTTCATTTTCTCCTGATGGTGGAGAGTATATCTGTTTGATAGAGGTAATACCAAGAATAAAGAGGCCCCAAAGGAGAAATGAACAGAGGGAGAATGGGAAGATTGGAAAGCTTTAGATTATTTCAGTGAAATCATCAGAGGAAAATGAAAGTTTAATGATTCAGAAAGGGATAACACAAAGGAGAAAGAGGATTATAGTCAGTTCAGGAAGTCTTGTCCTGGCATATCAGGGTAAAAATTTTGCTATTTGCTACTATTCTAGTGAACTTCACTGGAATGCTGAGGAGAAAGGAACCAAATACAAATCTAAAGTTTCGCTCAAGAGCAATAAAGTTATGGATATAGAGAAGATAAAATTTATACACTTAAAGAGACTGGGTGTGTAGTGAAAAGGTCTAGCACTACAGAAGATAAGCACAAGGAAGACAACAAAAGTACTGAGAGAATAATGGTGAAGAAAGAAACTCAGTCACCTGAGCAGGTAAAGTATGAGAAGCTCAAAGAACTCTTTGATTACAGCCCTACTCTACACCAGAATCTGAAGGCAAGAGAACAGTCTTCCATCAGAGAAATCAAAATGATGGCCCATGGTTCCCCTCACCCTGAAGTCGGACTCAGAAGAGTACCTGTACCTCTTGATTACCACAGACTTGCTTCCTTCACTAGGGACAGGTTGCTTGCCAGAACACTGGTCCATTTTGTCAAGAAGGAACAAGAGTTCTGGTCCATCTTTGACCACATTAAGTTGCCATATGCCAGAAAAAGCACTTCAGAATCAGACATTCATCACATTCTGTCCTTGGTTCATTATATTAAAGAGCCATACTTCATATCAGCTGCAATGACCCTAAATGAAAAGTTCATCTTATATTAGAAGGCACTAAAGAACATTGCTCCTGGCACACACACAAAAAAGGCCTGGAGATATACAGAAGAATTGACATGTCTCTGAGTGCCCTGAGGAAGCATTATTATTTATCAGGAGAAGAAAGAGTTTTCAAAGAAGACAATCAAAAGGGAGACCAAAAAATAAGGTATAGTTCTGCTGATCTTTGGCATAACATTGATCACTGTAGAAAATAAATAAGTAAAGAGCAAAGGGATTCTAAGGGCTCCAAGGAATCCAATGAATCGAAAAAAAAAAAAAAAACTCCTAAAGATTACAAAGACTGCAGATCTTCCAAAGATAACAGTAAACATAAAAGCAGAGAGTAAGACCATTTTTGATCTGCATCTTCTTCATCATCTTCTTGGCCAGCTCTTGAGAAGAAACACCATAAGAAGGAAAGAGATGAAAAGTTTAAAACCCACCATGAACCAAAAGAATATTCATTCTTTATAGGTGTCAGTCAACCCACAGGAAGGTTTGCTTTGTCTTTTACAATGATTTTTAGTTTTCGGGTTTTTTTCTAACTTGAGGCAGAGGAAGAGCCAGAGGAGTTTTTGCTAAGATAAATATGGTTCCAAACAACTCAAATACTACTGTTCAAAAGAGACCGAAGGAAAAGGAATGAGATCCAGAATATACCCCAAAGTACAAAAAGTACCTTTTGCATGGCAACAGGGTGATGGTGCGGATTATTGGACCCAAAGAGGAACAGGCTGTGCCACTTTCCAACATGGCAGAGGGTTATTTAATGTCAAAAAATTAGGTAGCCAGGGCAGAGCTAAGATGGCAGAAAGGAAGCAGTAACTTTTCCAAGCTCCTCCAAGAATTCTGTTGCTAAACGTTAAAAAGTGAATTTGAACAGATTTTAGAGTGACAGAACCCATTGGGAGACAGAGCATGGCAGATTCCCAGCCCAGGAAAGTACCTACTCAGGTGTGGGCAGGGGGAATGCCGAGCACACAGGGGCTGCACTAGCATGGATCTGAGAGCAACTAGAGCTGAGTGAGAAGGAGCCCCAGCCAGCAGACTCACCCATCCCAAGGGTGATTTGCAGCAATCTCACCACAGGACAGAGGATTGTCGGAGCTGGGTAAGAGAAAATGCGGGGCCCGTAGCAGGGACAGCAGCTTCTGCTGGGGCTACCATCCCACAGCCTGGATGTTTAAAAATTACATACCCAAATGTCCAGAAGTTGAGATGGAGGAATAAAACTTAGTTGCCCTGATCCCCTCTCCCTGACCCAGAAAAGTCCGGAGTTAAATGTCCCACTCAGAGTAAAATCCTGAACTGGTGGAAACAGCCTTAGGCTTGGGAGTCACTGAAGAATGGGGAAGTGAGGCAGTACTGAGTCTAAGCCCAGGAAGGTGAATCCAGCAAGCACTAACAACCCAAGCCCAGGTGTGCCTTAGCATCTCTTGGGAAATCAGCAGACTGCAGCCTTGCCCTGACGCTGGCCTCCTGCTACTGAGCCTGCAGGAGCTGTAGCACAGAGAAACAGAGGTGGAAACCTGAAGTAGCAGACCACCCCCCTCCTATAGGTTGCCCTGTAAACCTCAGGGCAACTCAGAGGAAACACTGACAGTCCCGGCCTTGGCCTCAGTCTAATCACTCAGACGCTATAGCTCACAAAGTGAACAACCAAACCCCTACCTCCCAGCCTGAGAAGGTCAATACTTCTACACCCCAGAAGCAGATATCCACTCTAAAAATCCAGGACATAAGCAATCACAATGGGGAAGAAGGAACCTATGAAGTGTAGGACCATCAAATCTTTTTATACTGAATAAGGACAACCAGATTCAGAAGACAACAAACATAATCACATTGGAGACCATAGAAGGAAATGTGAATTGGTCTCAAGCCCAAAAAGCATTCTTGGAAGACCTCAAGAGGGATTTTAAAAACAAAATTAGATAGGTAGGAGATAGAATTAAATCTACAGTGACAAAATTGGAAAAAAATCTCACTGAAGCAAACAAATCTTTAAAAAGTGAAATTGGAGAACTAGGATGGGAGGTCCAAAATCTAACTGGAGAAAATACCTCCCTAAAAATGAAAACTGAACATAAGGAAAAGGAGCTTCAAAAACTAATTGTGGAAAATAATTCACTAAAAATTAGAATCAGTCAAATTGAAGCTAAGGACTCTATGAAGCTAAGGACTCTAAGAGTCAGTCAAACAAAACATAAAGGTTGAAAATTAGAAGGAAGGGCAAAATATCTCATTGGAAAAACAACTGACCTGAAAAACAGATCCAGGAGAGATAACCTAAGAATTATCAGCCTACCAGAAAGCCATGATGAAAAAAGCAGCCTGGACGGCATCCTCCAAAAGATTGTCAAAGAAAACTGTCCTAAGGTCCTAGAATCAAAAGGTAAAATAGTTATCAAAAGAATTCACCAATCTCCTCCTGAAAGAGATCCCAAATTGAAAACTCCAAGAAGTATAGTAGCCATATTTCAGAGCTACAAGGTCAAGGAGAAAATACTGCATGCGGCCAAAAAGAAACAATTCAAATATTGTGGAACTACAGTTAAGATTACACAGGACTTAGCAGCTGCTACATTAAAAGATCAGAGGGATTGGAATTTGATATTTCATAAAGCAAAGGAACTAGGACTGCAACCAAAGATCAACTACCCAGCAAGACTGAGCATAATCTTTCAGGCAAGGAGATGGTCATTTAATGAAATAAAGGACTTCCAGACTTTCCTGATGAAAAAGCCAGAGCTCAGCGTGACAAGACAGGCCCCACTGACATGGCCAGGCACTCACGAAGAAGCCCCTGAACGAGGCCTGCTGATCTACCAACCACAAGGGCCATTCACAGGCCTATCACCACAGAACAGGAATTGGACTGAGCACCTCCTGGGAAATCAGCAGACTGCAGCCTTGCCCTGACGCTGGCCTCCTGCTACTGAGCCTGCAGGAGCTGTAGCACAGAGAAACAGAGGTGGAAACCTGAAGTAGCAGACCACCCCTCTCCTATAGCTTGCTCTGTAAACCTCAGGCAACTCAGGGGAAACACTGACAGTCCTGGCCTTGGCCTCAGTCTAGTTACTCAGACGCTATAGCTCACAAAGTGTTCAACCAAACCCCTACCTTCCAGCCTGAGAAGGGTAAGAGACAAAGGCAGGGCTTGGGGCAAGGGCAGCAGCTGCCCCCAGGACTACCCATTCATAGCCTGGAAATTAAAAAAACCCCTATCGGAACTTCCAGGGACCAAGATGGCAAAGTGAACCCCAGCTACTTGAGAAAAACAGTAATTATTGCCCCAGAGGAAAATTTTAAGCAGTAAAAGCTTAGGAACCCTGGAGGAAGAGCATGGCTAAAGTCCTGCCTCAAAATGAGAAGAAAGCAGACTACAAAGACAAAGACAAAGACTCTGGAATCCTATTACAGTGACAGGGAGAAATCAAACTCAGAAGGAGAGAGTATTGACTCCACACTCGCAGCTGAAGCCTTAACAGGGACTATGACCTTGTCTTAGGCACAGAAAGCATTCCTAGATGAGCTCAAAAAGAACTTTGAGATCCAGTTTAGAAAGGTAGAAGATAAAATCAACACCTCTTATAAAAACAAAATTGCAAAATTAGAAAAACATTACAATGAAGAGAACAGCTCCTTAAAAAGTAAAATGTGTGAACTAAAAATGAAATTTGAGCATATGGAAAAGGAGCTTCAAAAACTAACTGAGGAGAATAATTTGCTAAAAACTAGAATCAACCAAATTAAAGCCAATGACTCTATGAGGAACTAAGAATCAGTCAAACAAAACATCAAGACTGAAAAATTAGAAAAAGAGATAAAATATCTCAATGGAAAAATAACTGACCTGAAAAATAGATCCAGGAGAGACAATCAGAGAATCATTGATCTACCAGAAAATCATGATGAAAAAATTAGTCTGGACAGTATCTCCCAAGAGTTCATCAAGGAAAACTGCCCTGAGATCATAGAACCAAAGGGTAAAATAGAAATCAGGAGAATCCACCGGACACCTCCCGAAAGAGATCCCAAATTGAAAAGTCCGCAAAAAAGTTGTGGCCAAACTCCAGAACTCTCAGGTAAAGGAGAAAATACTACAAGCAGCCAGAAAGAAACAATTCAGATATCACATAACCACAGTGAGGATCACACAGGATCTGGCAGCCTCAACATTGAACGATTGGAGGAACTGGAATGACTTTTTGCAAGGCAAAAGAGCTCGGGTTACAACCAAGGATCACCTATCCAGTAAAACTGAGCATAATCTACTAGGCAAGGAGATGGTCATTCAGTGATATAACAGTATTCCAGACCTTCCTGATGGAAAAGCCAGAGCTCAATGGAAAATTCAACCTCCATTTACAAGACCCAGGAGAGACATAGAAAGAGAAAGATGGCACAAATTCTGTTTCCCTTTTGGATGAAGACCACCACACATGGCCTGAATGTCCTACTGCTTTCCAAGAACAAGAAAAAGACTCTCTAGTTGTCTTTCTCTGCACCGTCTTGGCAGTGAAGCAGCTCTTGAATGAGTCAAGCTTCCAGAAAACTATCACTTGAATGGGATCAGTCCCTTTCCTTTTAAAATATCAGAAATTGAGCCCTGGAAAAGGAGATTCAGCAAAGATGATCCACTTACAAGCAGGACTCAGTGCAGAGACTATAGAGAAAGCTCATCTGGAACTGAACAAAAATCCAGATATATTGCGTCATGATATTCAGCAAGTCCAGGACATGACCATCACCAGACCTGACACTGGATTTTTACATACAGATGATGCCTTCATCTTGAGATTTCTTCAAGCCAGGAAGTTTCACCAAACAGATGCCTTTAGACTACTGGCTCAGTACTTCCAGTACTGCCAGCTAAATCTGGACATGTTCAAAAACTTCAAGGCTGATGACCCAGAAATCAACCGTGTCTGATTGATGGATTCCCTGGAGTACTGGAAAAGAGAGATCACTATGGCAGGAAGACCCTTTTGCTCTTTGCAGCCAACTGGGATCAAAGTAGGTAAATGTAGATAATGTCTTTATTTTTAATTTTTTTTTTTTGAAAATATATATGAACAGAGTTATCCTCCCTTGGGATATTTTGTCCTCAGATAATGAGTATTCCATGAACTACATTGATATGTGGAGCCAAAGCAAGTGTTGAAATTTAATCCTCCATTTTATCCAAAAGGCTTCATTGTCATTAATATCCTTTCTCTAATTTACTGCAGCATTTTAAGCAAAGTGGACCATTTATGTTAATGAAATTTGATTGTGCTTCTAGAAGTAAGAGACACAGTGGTTTCTTCTGTGAAAGCTGGCCCAGTAAGTCACTAAAAATCAAGTATCTGCAAACAAAACAATTGTCCTCAATACTTTCCTTTCTCTCTGATGATTTCAGTGTCCCATCTCCAAATACCTATAAGAGGTTTCCTGTGGTTTTAGCTTTCATACAATACTATTTTTGGAAATAAGACTAGGCTTTGTAAAGGAACGGCATTAGACTCAACAAAATAGGCCAGACAAGTTTTCTTAATACTAAACCAGTGTCAAGAGCCCATAGTGGCTGGTACTTACTCTCACCTATCCTAGAAACCAAGAGAAAATGTCTACTTGGTCTTCAGGCAAAATTTTACCCTGAGAAAACATTTTACTGGCAAAAACTCATTTGTCCCAAGGTTGGTCAGGAATGTAGATATGATTAGGCTATGTATTGTTCTTTCCATTTTTTCTATGCTATAAAGTAGCAATAAGAGAAAATTATCCAGACACTACTGAGGAGCCTTTGATGTTTCAGCACATGGAAATATTTCTAAGTCTTTTCAAGTCATGAGAACCTATAACATAGAAAACCAAAGTTGAACTGGCAGAATTTGTCATTCTCTGTGCTGTGAAAGGTATGGGATTTCATATTTGGGATTAAAAGCAAGAAAATGTAGAAGCTTATGAAAAGACTTAATCATGCTGACTCCATTCAAGTCTATTGTATAAAAGTATTGTATAAAAGTCTGAGACTCACCTAAAAAGAGATCTCTTTCATTCTTTGGTCACTAGGTTCTTGTGATTTCCATTTTCTAGAATAGGAGTCTGTACCATCATAAAGTAAATTCTTCCAAAGTGAAATGTATTATTTGGCCTCAACATTCTTTCCCTTTTCTCTAAGACAGTGGTTCTCAACCTTCCTAATGCCGTGACCCTTTAATACTCGTATGTGGGTGTATCTGCATGTAGGCAGACTCGCCTGGAGACGGATAGAGGAATGGTGTCTTGGTTCCTAAGACCATCAGAAATATATGTTTTCTGATGGTCTTAGGCAACCCCGTTCAACCCCCAAAGGAGTCATGACCCACAGGTTGAGAACCGCTGCTCTAAGAGAATGAGACATAGAGGCTGCTTCATGGAGTGGGGGGGGGGGGAGGGTGAAAAGAGATAGAGACAAAGAAAGAGAGAGGAGACAGAGACAGAGAAAAGCAGGGAGGGAGGGAGGGAGAAAGAAAAGGAAGGGAGAAAAGGAAGAAGAGAAAGAGCATAAAGGGAACATAGCTTGTTGAGGAACCCATCAATGTTTAGGTTAGATATGGAACACTTTTCTGAAAGCTATAAAAACAAAGGTGCTAATAAAGATGAGATGAAGAATAAAAAGAAAAGAAAAGAAAAAGCCAAAGCTCAATGGAAAATTCGATCTCCACTTACAAGACCCAAGAAAAACATAAAAAGGTAAACAAGGAAAACACACTCACACATACACATACACATGCAGATGCACACACATGCACATAACTTGGGACTCAATTAGAGCAAACTGTTTACATCCTTATATGAGAAGAGGATACCTGTCATTATTGAAATTTGCATAAGTATTGTGACATTTAAAAGGGATGTACATAGATAGAGGGTGTAAGTATAGGCAAACTAATCTTAAGATTTAAAAAAAACCTATTAAGGAGAAGAAAGGGATTGTAACAGGAGAAAAGGAAAGGCTGGGGAAGAAAATGGTAAATTATGCCACGAGAAGAGGCATAAAAACATACTAAAGTGGAAGGGAAGGAAGGAAGGAGATAAGCATCATATGATTGTTATTCTCATAGGTTCTGAGTTAAAAAGGGATCAATACAAACAATTAAGTTTAGATTCTAATATGAAAAGACACAAAAACTCATAACAATAGAGGAAAAGAGAGAGGGAGAGGAGCACTGTATGAAATTTACTAGCATTGGTTTGGGTTCAAGGAGGGAATAACATACTCCATTAAGAATAAAAATCTATCGTGCCCTACAGGCAGTAGGAGGGATAAGGGGGAATGAAAAGGGGGGGGGGTGGTTAGAAGGGAAGGAAAGAGTATTAAGGGGAAAGGGTAGGTAAAGAAGGGGGGACACAGGGAGGGAATACTGAGGGAGAGAGTGGTCAAAAGGACAACTCCTAAGGAGGGGAAGGGAAAAGGAAGATACAAAGATATAAACAGGGGAGGGAATAGGATGGAGGGAAAGTCACAGATAGTAATCATAACCGTGAATGAATGTGAACTCTCCCATAAAGCAGAGGTGAATAACAGAATGGATTAAAAACCACAATCCTACAACATGCTGTCTACAAGAAACACATTTGAAACAAGGGGATACACACAGGGTAAAGGTAAAAGGATGGAGTAGAATATATTATGCTTCAGCTAAAGTAAAAAAAAAAAAAAGCAGGGGTAGCAATCCTTATCTCAGATAAAGCAAAAGCAAAAATAGATCTAATTAAAAGAGATAAGGAAGGAAACTACATCCTCCTAAAAGGCACCAACGAGAATGAAGCAATTGCTTAACTTATATGTGCCAAGTGGTATAGCATCCAAATTCCTAGAGGAAAAGTTAACCGAATTAGAGGAAGAAATAGATAACAAAATCATACTAGTGGGGGACCTCAATCTCCCCCTCTCTGAGCTTGATAAATCTAACCTCAAAATAAACAAGAAAGAAGTTAAGGAGGCAAATAGAATTTTAGAGAGGCTACACATGATAGATCTCTGGAGAAAACTGAATGGGGATAAAAAGGAATATAACTTCTCAGTGATATATGGCACATACACAAAAATTGACCATGTACTAGGGCATAAAAACCCCACAACTCAGTGCAGAAAGGCAGAAATATTAAATGCATCCTTCTCAGATGATGATGCAATAAAAAGTATATATGCAATAAAGGGCCATGGAAAGACAGACAAAAAACTAATTGGAAATTAAATAATTTAATCCTAAAGAATGAGAGAGTCAAACAAGAAATTATAGAAACAATCAGTAACTTCATTCAACAGAATGACAATAATGAGACATCATACCAAAACTTGTGGGATGCAGCAAAGGCAGTTCTTAGGGGAAGTTTTATATCCCTGAATGCATACATGAAAAAATTAGAGAAAATGGAGGTCAATAAATTGGGCATGCAATTGAAAAAGCTAGAAAAAGAATGAATTGAAAATCCACAATTAAATACTAAATTAAAAATAATGAAAACCAAAGGAGAGATTAAGAAAATTGAAAGTAAGAAAATTATTGAACTTATAAATAAAACTAAGAGTCGGTTTTATGAAAAAAAAACACAATAAAATTGATAGAACCTTAGTCAATATAAAAAAAAGAAGAAGAAAACCAAATTTTGAGTATCAAAAAATGAAAAAGGTGCATGAACTTCCAATGAAGAGGAAATTAAAACAATAATTCAGAATTATTTTGCCCAACTGTATGCACATAAATTTGACAATCTTAGTGAAATGGATGAATATTTACAAAAATATAAATTGCCCAGATTAACTGAAGAGGAAGCAAATTACTTAAATAACTCCATATCAGAAAAAGAAATTGAACAAGCTATCATGGAACTCCCTAGGAAAAAATCTCCAGGGACAAATGGATTTACTAGTGAATTCTATCAAATATTTAAAGATCAGTTGATCCCAAAACTCCATAAACTATTTGGGAAAATTGGTGAGGAAGAAGTCCTACCAAATTCTTTTTATGACAAAAATATGGTACTGATACCTAAATCAGGGAGAGACAAAATGGAGAAAGAAAATTAAAGACCAATCTCCCTCATGAATATAGATGCAGAAATCTTAAATAAAATATTAGCAAAAAGAATAGAGCAACTTATCACAAGAATAATACATTTTGATCAGGTTCGATTTATTCCAGAAATGCAAAGATGGTTCAATATTAGAAAAACCATCAGTATCATTGATCATATCAACAATAAAACTAGCAGAAACCGCATGATTATCTCCATAGATGCAGAAAAAGTTTTTGACAAAATACAACATCCATTCCTATTAAAAACACTAGAAAGTATGGGAATAAATGGAGCTTTCCTTAGAATAATAGGTAGCATCTATTTAAAGCCATCAGCAAGTATTATACATAATGGCGATAAACTAGAAGCATTTCCAATAAGATCAGGGGTAAAACAAGGCTGTCCACTATCACCCCTCTTATTCAATCTGGTACTAGAAATGTTAGCAGTAGCAATTAGAGAAGAAAAAGAAATCAAAGGAATCAATTGAGCCAAAGGAGAGACTACGCTATCACTCTTTACAGATGATATGATGATATACTTGGAGAATCTTAGAAAATCAAGTAAAAAACTCATTGAGACAATAAATAAATTTAGCAAAGTTGCAGGATATAAAATAAACCCACATAAATCCTCAGCATTCCTATATGTTTCCAATGAAGTCCAACAGCAAGAGATAGTAAGAGAAACCCCATTTAAAGTTACTGTAGACATTACAAAATATTTGGGAAATCTACCTGCCAAAACAAACCCAGTACCTATATGAACACAACTACAAAACACAAATAAAATCAGATCTAACTAATTGGAAAACCAGCAATTGCTCATGGCTGGGTCAAGCTAATATAATAAAAATGACAATTTTACCTAGATTAAATTACATATTTAGTGCCATACCAATCAATCTACCAAAAAATTACTTTATAGAGCTAGAAAAAAGAGTGACAAAATTCATTTAGAAGAACAAAAGGTCCAGAATATCAAGGCAATTAATGAAAAGAAATAAATACTAAGAAAGGTAGGCTAGCTGTAACAGATTTTAATCTCTATTATAAAGCAGCAGTCATTAAAACTACTTGGTCCTGGCTGAGGAATAGAGTAGTGGATCAATGGAATAGATTGGGTACAAAAGTCTCAGTAGTCAATGATTATACTAATACACTGTTTGAAAAGCCCAAAGACCCCAGTTTGGGGGATAAGAACTCACTATTTGACAAAAACTGCAAGGAAAATTGGAATATAGTATAGCAGAAACTGGGCATATATCATCATTTAATACTGTGCACCAAAATCAAGTCTAAATGGGTGCATGATCTAGGTATAAAGGCTGATTACTGTAAGTAATCTGGGGAAGCAAGGAATAGTTTACCTGTCAGATTTATGGAGTAGGGAAGACTTTATGACCAAAGAAGAGTTACAGAGCATTACAAAATGCAAAATGGATAATTTTGATTATATTAAATTGAAAAGTTTCTGTATAAACAGAGCCAATATAAACAAGATTAAGAGGGAAATGGGAAACTGGGAAAGCATTTTTACAACCAGTGTCTCTGATAGAGGCCTCACTTCTAAAATATACAGGGAATTAAGTAAAATCTATAAGAATACAAGTCATTCCCCAATTGATAAATGGTCAAAGGACATGAACAAGCAATTTTCAGAGGTAGAAATTAAAGATATCTATAACCATATGAAAAAATGCTCTAAATCACTATTGATTTGAGAAATGCAAATCAAAACAACTTTGAGGTACCACATCTCCCCAGCCAAATTGGCTAAGATGACAAAACAGGAAAATGACAAATGCTGGAGAGGATGTGTGGGAACACTAATGCATTGTTAGTGGGGCTGTGAACTGATACAACCATTCTGCAGAGCAATCTGGAACTATGCCCAAAGGGCTATAAATAATTGCATACCCTTTGACCCAGTAATACCACTTCTGGGGTTGTATCCCAAAGAGATCATAGAAGTGGGAGGAAGACCCATATATACAAAAATATTTATTGTAGCTCTCTTTGTGGTGGCAAAAAACTGAAAATTAAGGGGATGCCCATCAATTGGGGAATGGCTGAACAAGTTGTGGTATATGAATGTAATGGAATACTATTGTGCTATGAGAAATGGGGAGGAGATGGACTTCGTATTTAACTGGTGAGACTTAATACAAACTGATCCTAAGTGAGAAGAGAAGAACCAGGAAAAATTTCTACACAATCACAGATACATCGTATGTGTGACAACCAACCTTGATAAACTGGAATCTTCTCAGCAACGCACAGTTATAAGACAACTCTACAAGAATTATCTCAGCATTTATGTGCATATATACATATAAGTGAGTGTGTGTATATACATATGTCATATGTATATACATTGATGAACTTTAAAACACTATGTAATTGTCAATTATATACTACTACTGATAATGATGATGATGATGGTGATGGTGATGGAAGGAGATATCTCCATTCAGAGAAAGCTCTAGAAAGAACAGTTTAAATGGAGACAAGCAAGCTACATGCTATCGTTCTTTTCCATGTTTGGTTTTCTTCTTTCCCATTGTTCACTCCATTGGTTACAACCCTTCTATACAACCAGACTAATGTCCAATGTCAAAGTATTTGCAGATCCTTATACTTGATTGCATGTCGCCATGAGTGGGGGTGGGGAGGAGAGGGAGGGGAGAAAATTTGAAACTCAAGAAAAATTGAAACTGGAACTGAATCTTGCAAACTAAAAGTAAATAAATCAATTAATAAAAAAAAATCAGGTAGCCAAACAAAATGGACACATGACACACACCAAGGGGAGGGATTATTGAAGATGAAGGAAAGACCCTGGAAAATAATGAATAAAAGGAAATATACAAAGAAAAAAAGGTAGAAAATTCCAACTTGTCAGTGAATTGAAGAACAGATTTCCTTCGGTGTGGTTTAGGAGGGTGACAATTTGCTAAATTTAGTCAATCTAATTTTATAAGCAGAGCTTCTATGGTTTATATATGGTATATAGCTTTACCCCCATATCTCTGTTAATCTTCACTTTCTGTGTTTTTTTTATCATAGGAATAGTAAACTTGAAGTAAAAGCAATTTTAAAAAAATTTGCAACACCATTTTATGTGATTTTTTTTTTCAAAAATGAATGTAAGCATTTTACTAAAATTTTACTGTTTGCAAATACTCTGTAGAATTTTTGTTTTCAGTCCTTTTCAGCCATTAAAGAGTATATGTTGAAGATCATACTGGAGCAAAGTAAAAAGTTGCTACATACAGTATTTGTGATTATCAACTTAAAAAAAAAACCTGTTCTTTTTATATACGTTGTAATTCTGCTTTGTCTGTAAGATATGGTTAAGTACAATTCTGTGAACATTTTTCCTTTCCCCTATTTGTCAGTGTTTTACTATGAAGTAAGCTTTAGCACTATATTAAAAAAAAGAATGAGATCTGGAAGAAGATATCAATCAATAAGGGAGAAATGGTCAAGACCACATATTATAATATAATGTAAGGTCCTATCTTTGTATCCACAGCACTCATTAGAGTGCCTGGCACATAGTAGGAGTTTAATAAATTTTTATTGATTGATTAAGAAAGTTTAAGGCAAAGTTTCCATGGTTGGCATGTAGGACCAGCATTAACTAATATCATCATCATCATCATCTTCATTGTCATCGTCATCACCATCACCATCATCATCATCATTATCAGTAGTAGTATGTAATTGACAATTACATAGTGTTTTAAAGTTCATCAATGTATGTTTACATATGTGCATGTGCCTATTATGTATGTGTTGGTGTGTATATACATATACATATGTATATGTATATATACTCACGTACATGTACATATATGTACATAAATGCTGAGATAATCCTATAATTTGTGAGTTTCCCCTTTAATTAATTTTTGGAATACCTTTTGCTATCTCACTCCCACTGTGTATCATAATGCATAAATTTAAATCCATAAGAAAACCTCAATGATGGAATAGAACTATTGCTAGGGAGGAGGGTAAGAGAAAATGGAAAAAATCTGTGTCCTCTCCTCCAGATTAAGCTGAACCTGGACCATCCCAGAGAGAATAGATGACAATAAAAATGCAGTAGGGGGCACCAGTGATCTAAGTCATTGGGGTTATGGGTAGAAGAAACAATAGAAGTATTTGGGTTTCAGGGAGTCACGCCCTATGATATCCAAACAATGACAAGTAAATTGTGTCTGATAGCATATGTGACATTTATACCCGTGACCCTTTACAGTATTTCATACCCTTAGTCCCATATTTCTGCAAAGGGAAGGAGGCACATTTTCTTAACTCTCTCAAATTCTCTAAGCAGAGCTTTGTCTATATAATTATACACCTGTGTGTGAGTTTTGGTCATTATGGTTGGGGTTATAACTGTCCTGAAAGGCAGATGTGCAGTTCCAAAGGAAGAAGTTTGAGAGCTTGAACAGGTGTGGTGTTGGGTAAAGAAGTATTGGGCTATGATGATGAAAGGTAACACATGGCTGTGTTTTAGAAAAGTCCCATGTTGGTAGGGAGACAGCAGAGCCAAGATGGTGGAGTAAAGACAGGGACTCTCCTGAGGTCTCCCAAATTCCCCTCCAAATAACTGAAAAATAACAACTCAAAATAAATTCTAAAGTGGCAAAATCCACAAAAGGATAGGGCAAAACAGTTTTCTAGCTGGAGGCAATTTAGAAGGTCAGCAGGAAAGGTCTGTTTCCCTAGAATGAGAGTGAAGCACAGTCCAGTGCAGGCAACCCCCAGCAGGACAAGAGTAGGCCCCACGTCTGCAAACCAGCATCAGGCCTTGGGATCAGGCAAATCTTCAGCAACAGCTTCAGGAGCTCTCAGCCCTCAGACAGATGGAAAAGGAATTGGACGACTGGTCAGAAGGAGATCATGGGGGTACCTTTGCTGGCACTGGATGCAGGACTCTGATGCATTGCCCAAACAAGGATCTGAGTCACAGACCTGGGTTGCAGACCCAAGGCAAAGAGGAACACTAGTACACCAGAGTTTTTGCTGCAGGGGAGTGAAGACACTAGTCCCAGCTCCAGGGAGTAAAAAGAATGCTTATGTTAGCTCACAGACAAGAAGATAGACCAGGAGAGTAGTAAAACACCTCTCCTTAGAGCATTCTAAGAAGAACTGAAAACTTATAGACCCCCAGAACTAGCTCTGAAAACAGTTGCACAAAAAACCTGAAGCTTAGGAAAATGCCCCCTCCATCTCAGGAACAGAATGTAAATTTAACAAAAAGTTAAAAGGAAAGAAAGAGACTGGAAAATGAGCAAATAAAAAAATAGAATCAGACCATAAAAAGTTACTATGGTGACAGGGAAGATCAAGACAAACTCAGAAGAAGACAAGAAAGTCAAAATTGCTACATCCAAAGCCACAAAGAAAAATGTGAATTTGTCTCAGGCCCCCTCCCCCAAAAAAATTCCTGGAAAAACTCAAAAAGGATTTTAAAAATAAAATAAGAAGCATAGAGGAAAAAATGGGAAAAGAAATGAGAGAGCTACAAGAAAATCATGAAAAAAAGTCAGCAGCTTTGTAAAGAAGGTGCAAAAATACTGAAGAAAATAATACTTTAAAAAAGAATAGACCAAATGGTAAAAGAAACACAAAAATACATTGAAGAGAAGAACTCCTTAAAAGGGAGAATTGACCACATGTAAAGAAGAGTACAACTCACTGAAGAAAAGAACTTTTTAAGAAGTGGAATTGGCAAAATGGAAAAAGTACTGAAGAAAATAATTCCTTAAAAACTAGAATTGGAGAAATGGAAGCTAATGTCTCCAGAAGACATCAAGAAACAAAAACAAAGTCAGAAGAATGAAAAAAAAACAGAAGAAAATGTGAACTTTCTCACTGGAAAAAAAATGAACTGGAAAATAGATCAAAAAGAGATCATTTAAGAGTTATTGGACTACTGGAAAACCATGATTTAAAAAAAAAAGAGCCTGGATGTCATATTTTAAGAAATTGTTGAGATAAGCTTCCCTGATGTTCTAGAACCAGAGGTTAAGTTAGAAATTGAAAGAATTCACTGATTACCACTGATTACCACATTTCATTACCAAAATGAAAACTCCCAGAAATATTATAAACAAGTTCCAGAGCTCCCAGGTCAAATAGAAAATATTGCAAACAGCCAAAAAGAAATGATTAAAATGAGGATAATATGAGATTTATCAGCTTCTACACTAAAGGATTAGAGGACTTGGAATATGATATTCCAGAGGGCAAAGGACTTAGCATTACAATTAAAACTGATCTAGTCAGCAAAACTGAGCATAATCCTTCAGGGAGAAAAAATGGATATTTAATGAAACAGAGAACTTTCAAGCATTCTTGATGAAAAGCCAAAACTAAATAGAATTTTTATTTTCAAATACAAGATTCAAAAGAAGCATAAAAAGGTAAACAGGAAAGAAAAATAGTCAAGGATTCAATAAGTTTAAGTTGTTTACATTCCTATATGAGAAGATAATACTTGTCACTCCTAAGGACTTTCTTATTATTAGGGAAATTAGAGTATACATAGACAGGTGTAAGTTGAATATGGTAGGATAATATCTAAAAAATAAAATAAAATTAAGGCATGAGAAAGAGGAATACACTGTGAGAATGGGGAAGGGAGAGGTAGAATGGGGTGAACTATCACATATAAAAGAGGCATGGAAGAGCTTTCACAGAGGTGCTGGAAATAAAGGAATTGGCTGAAAAAGGGAATAACATACACATTCAGTTAGATATAGAAACCTATCTTACCCTATAGGAAAGTAGAGGGGAAAGGATTAAGAGAAGGGGAAGCAGATAGAAGGGAGGGCAAGTTGGGTAGAACAGTAGTCAGAAGTAAAATACATCTGAGTTTGGACAGAGTGAAGGGTGAGACAAAAAAAGAAGAGACAGAAAAATATGTTGGAGGGAAATCAACAGTTGGTAATCATAACTGAAAAAAATTATAACAAGTTTCTCTGATACAGGCTTCATTCCTCAAGTATATGGAGATCTGAGTCAAATTTATAAGAATACAAGTCATTTCCCAGTTGATAGAAGGTCAAAGGATATGGATAGACAATTTTCAGATAAAGAAAAAAAGCCATCTATAGTCATATTTTTAAAATGTCCAAAACTACTGTTGATAGAGAAATGAAAATTACAACAACTCGGAGGTGCCACCCATACCTATCTGATTTGCTGATATGACAGGAAAGGAAAATGACAAATGTTGGAGTGAATGTGGGAAAATTGAGACACTAATCTACTATTGGTGGGCTGATTCAGCCATTCTAGACAGCAATTTGGAACTATACCCAAAAGGCTAATAAAACCATGGATATCCTTTGACCCAGCAATACCAGTACTGTACACCTGTATACCAAAGAGTTTTTTTTTTTCTAAAGGAAAAGAAAAGGACCTATAGGTACAAAAATATTTATAGCATCTGTTTTTTGTGGTGACAAAGAATTGGAAATTGAGGGGATGTGCATTATTTGAAGAATGACTGAACAAGTTGTGGTATACTATTGTGCTATAAGAAATTATGAGCAGGATGCTCTCAGAAAAACCTGGAAAAATTTACATGAATTGATGCAAAGTGAAATGAGCAGAACCAGGAGAACATTGTACACAGTAACAGCAAAACTGTATGATGATCACCTGTGAATAATTTAACTGTTCTCAGCAATAAAATGATTCAAGACAATTCCATAAGACTTAAGATTAAAAATGCTATACGGGGGCGGAGCCAAGATGGCAGTGTAGCAGCAGCAATATATCGCAGCTCTCACATAGCCACCCCAAAATACCCATGGAATAGGACTCTGGACCAACCTAGAACTTCAAAATGCACGCAAAGATACTTCCCACTAAAGTCAGCTCGGCTACGAGGAACCATATCAGCACTGCGAACCAAAACCAGCCTGGCCTGAAGCTGCGGCTGTGCCCCGGGCAGCCGGGGGGGAGGTGCAGAGAAAGCCCTCAGGTGAGGGATTAGCACCAGCTGCGTGAGGGGGGATTGTGAAAGAGGGAGATAAGCATCCCGCCGAAAGGTCTCCAGAGAGGAGAAGCCAAAGGCGGAGGTTTTGCACCCGCCTCCGCATTGCAGCTTCCCACCCTTGGCCTGCAAAAAGCAGGGGGACTGAGCAATT
>CM053586.1:320374825-320435780 GCA_028646515.1 Pseudochirops corinnae
TGGCGCCACAGGCTCCATGTGACCACATTCAGCCTAGTAAGGAACAGAGTATACTTTCAAATATCCAAGGGTCCTCAGAGTCACGTAGCCACATTAGCAAAGGGCCTAGGGGCAGGGAAGATCTTCAGATTCCCATAACAGACCTCAGTCTCTCCTTTCTGTACCTTTCTTCCCCCTTCACTGCCATTCTTCCTACCATTTAGATACCCAATGCCCTCATGATGTCTCTTCATCCTCCCTCTTCTCATCCTTCTCTCCTTTATCATAAAACCTATTACCAAAAGAGACATTGCTATCATTTACACTTAATTGTGAAATTTCCGAGTTTTCCCTGGAGATCGTATATTTAATACTGACATCAAAAGGTAGAGTAAAAGCTCTGTACCCTGTTGAAAAGATTGAGGGCAGCAGGGAGATGCTGAAGAAGATATGGGAGGGGGCAGAGTTGAGCATGGGAGGACAATGACACCCTACCAAGTTTCTAAATTTTGACAATGTAGATCATGCCTATTCTGCCTACATGCAATGTTCCCAAGTCACAGAACAGATTTCCACAGAACATTCTAAATCCCCCAAACCTATGTGCTACTTACCAATAGATGTTATCTTTCCTTATTAGAATGAAAACTCTATGAGGGCAGGACAGTCCTGCTTTTCTGCATTTATATCCTGCACTTAGGACAGTACCTGACACATTGTAAACAGTAAATGTTTTTTATATTCGTTGATTCACTTATTGATTCATTCATTTACTTGTATCCTTTTCTTACATGTGATTTAAATATTTTCAATCTCTCATGTAAATTCAGCTTTCTTTATAACTTCTATATTTCAGTTCCTTGATAGAAATTTAATATATGCCCTTGATGTTAATGGTGGTGATGATAATGATGGTAGCCATGCCATTTACTACCATGTTACTTAAGGGAAAACACTTGACTGCCCTAGGGCTGAGTTTCTGCATCTATCAAATAAGAAAAGTCTAGAGGACCTCCATGGTACATTTCAAATTAAATCCTTTGGTTCATCATCATTATGATGATGGTAGTTGTGTCAGGTCTGAATTTTAAGGAAATATTGACCAATATTTTATTAACTACAAGATTTATGAAGACTTTATAAACTACTTTAGAGGGCATTCCAGAAAGATGCAAGCCATACATTTCCTACTTCATTGCTATCCCAGGTTCCCACTTTGGTCAAGCTGAGGGGAATAATTAAAATCTAGCTAAGAGTTTGTATCCAGAAACCAGATCATTTCTGGATGGCCTGAAGATGTTAACGACTCTGCAATTTCATTCTGGGAAGTGAAGTCTCTTCCCAATGTGCCAATGTAGAAGTAGATGACAAATCTCTGGCATCTTTGAAAGCGTCAACCATGGGGAGGTCAAATAAGATCAAACATAAAGAAAGACAGAATTTCTTTAGAATAAAGTTCAACACTCACAGATTACTGGTCTTTCTATCTCTGTCTGTCTCCATCTTGATGTTTTGGGCTGGAGCTGACTCAGACCAATCCCCTAGTGGTACAAGTTCAACATTGGAAGAAAATGAAATGCTCCTAGATCGTTTAGCTTAGTGGTAGAGAGGACAGAGCTTTAGACCTGGAGTCAGAAGAACCTAACTTCAAATACAGCCTCAGACACATATAGGCCCCAGTTCTCTCATCTGTAGAGTAGGCAAAATTATAGCACCTCCCTCCCCAAGGTTGTTGCATGAATAAATGAGATACTTGCAATGCACTCTGCAAACCTTAAAGTGGTATATAAAGGTGAGTTATTGTCCCACCATGTTAATGAAAGATTTACTTAGCCAAAGCAAAGGAAGGAAGGAAATAAGTATTTACTGAGTACCCTCTATGTGCCAAGACTGCACTAAGAACATTACAAATATTATCTTACTTAATTACCACAACAACCACGAAAGGAAGATGTTGTAATTATGTCCATTTTAAAGCTGGTGGGGAAAAGAGGCAAATAGGGCTCAGCGAATGAGTGTTTGAGGTTAGATTTGAACCCAGGTGTACCCTGACCCCAAGCCCAGGGTGCTATCCACTGAGGCCCCTAGCTGCCTAACAAAGCCAGCCTTTGAGAACCCCCTTCAACTGTTTCAGATGAGAGAAGTTCCCATTATGCTTCCCACACCAAGCACCTATGAGACTGTCTTGATCCTCAAGGCTGCTTTGTACTCCCGTAACAAAGAAGTGATATCAGCCTGAGACCTTAGATGCCTGTCAACCAAGTCTTGGGCTATGTCTCAATATTTACTTTTAAGGAAAAAAACAGCCTAACCTACATGAGGGGAGGGGTGAAAATATTGCTTCTACTACGTTTATTCTCTGAGTGAATGGAGTCTAACAAGAATGCACTAATGTGATGATTATAACGGAAATAATCGTGGGTCAAAGGGTCAAGAGAGCTGATTGTAAAATTTTCGTTGCGGGTATTTACATCTCAGAAACGGGCGAAATCAGAGTTTGATTGATTGTTTTGTTGACTGTCAAGACTTAAGAAAGAGATGGAGAAAATATTAATAATATAAATTAAAGCATATTGCATGGACTTTTTTCCCCTGGAGAACCCTTATACATATACCATTGAATGGGTCTGAAGTCAGGAACTTGGGTTTCTCTCTTGGCTCTGCCACTTATTAATCATGTGGCCATGAGTGTGTCACTCATCCTTACTGAGTTTGTTTCTTAATCTTCAAAATTGGAAAAAGAATATTTGAAGTATCTACTTACTACACAGCACGGCTTGAGAATGAAATGAGATCACATATTCAATAGAGGCACTATATAAATGATGAAGAAGAAGAGGAAAAAAGCAAAAAGAGTGAAGAAGAGAAAGAAGAAGAGCAGAAAAAAAGAGAAAGACAATGATGGTGATGGCAGAAAAGAACAATGATCAAGAAGGTGGAGGAGGATAATGGTGTAACGGCAACCACACTGGCATACCCAGGATGCCAGCTAGGACAGGTTTTTAGATCTGCTTTAGTGAGAAAGGTAGCTGTTTAAGGGGTTAACAATCTTTTAAATTATATTCGTTAGCCCAGAGAAAAAGTCAGCACCCTGAACTTCAGAGAAAATCCAAACAAAGAAAATAGAGAAAATACGAGCAGAGAAATAAAGACCAACAGATAGGGCTTCTAACTGTCAGAAATTAGCACAAATGAACAGACAGATCCAACTGTCTGACCAAGGCAATACATACATGGTTACCAGAGAGAAAAGCACCAACATCTGAATTTTTCAAAGCCAGGGGTCTCCTTAGCAGCTACCCAGAGTCTTATCTGGTCAAATCACAGAAACATTCTTCCAATGAATGAGCTCTGAAGAAAAATGTTAACCTCAGAGTATTAGATACATATGTATGTGTGTGTGTGTGTGTGTGTGTGTGTGTGTGTGTGTGTGTGTGTGTGTGTGTGTGTGTATATATACACACTTCTTCAGGGTCAGAGGGCATAACAACCCTCAAGACCTATTGCCTAATTACAACAAAAGGTGTGGGCCTTCCTGAAAAACAAGCCTTACCTAATCAAGCATACTTTAATGGGCTCCACATGAGGCCTATTACTGGATGAAAAGGTCTTATTTTCCATTAACATTATAAGTGATCAAAAAGGAGGAGGCGAAGAAATTTAAAGTATTGCTTGTAAAAATTGTATCACAAAACTCTGCTTCCTGGTACAACAGCAAAAGCAATGTATTTGGAGACAAAAACCCTGGAGTTGAATTCTATCATTTGTTACCTGTATGATCTTGGGAAAGTTTCCTCATTTCAAGGGAGATATATTTTCTCATCTGTCAAATAAGATTTAGACCTCTAGCTTTGAAGTGCATAGAATCAGAAGCAGAACAGGGAGAAGAATGGAAATGGTTGGTCTGGGCTCTTTCTCAAAATGGAAGTGCCTAGAGGAACTTATCAATGGCAGAAAAAGCCTACAAGGGCTGAAAGACGTTCCAGGGTAATAAAACAACAGGGTATAAGGGAACTTCCAGTGTAAGGGGGCAGATTAGACATACAGGCAAAGTCCTAGGAGTCAGAAACAGAGCTGCCAAAAATGCAGGATGGCCAACCTGGACCCTTCCTCAAAATGGAGGCTCAGAGAGTTCAATTCAACAAATATTTATTCCCAGTTATCCCCAATGGAGGGGGATGTGGTGAGTTAGGCAAATAAACAAATGAGTAAATAAATTTTACATAATAAATTTTATATATATATAAAATAAATTTTTATATATACATACATATATGTATACATATATATATCTGAAAGGAGAATTTTGGGCTCCTCAGAATGAGGAACTAAGAACAGGTCAGCTTAGCCATTCCCATGATGCCACAAGAAAAACTAACATTTTTCCTATGTCTCCCTTCCTACCTCACCTCTCCAACCTTACACTGCCAATCATAACCCCTCCCCACCTCCATACCTAATTGTGAAAAGTACTGAACAGGCATAAAGTATGAGACTTGGCTACTCTCCAGGGCAGATAATTAGACAAACACAAGCTCCCTTTAATGGGGCAAATCAACATTAAGCAGATGGGATCCAGGGCCTGGGAAGAAAGCCCGGTCACTCTGTGGAGAGCCCAGGCTGAGGTGGGGCTGCCAGCACTAAAATGTGACCTCTAAATTGAAATTTAATTGGCCATTAATGGCACTCATCTAATTAAAAACACTTGTAATTAAGCACGAAAAAGAACAACAGCCTGGATTTGGGGGGATATAGAGAGCTACATTTGCTTTGGTCTATAAACTCATACTTCAGAGCATATGCAATTATTTCTCCCTCCATGTTTTATGGAACCCTTCTGAACTCCTACATTAACAAGGCAAAGCTAGTGATGGCTCCACCTCGCCTTTCTTCCTCACTGCCATCTTCATGCCCATGCCCAACCCTATCCCCTGTACTGTCCATATCCCAGCTACTCTTTTCCATCCTACTCCCTTCTCATTCTGTTCCCCCAAGGGAAAGGCTATGATCCATTTCTTGATATGGCAGGTACCAGGAGCCTATTCATATTGATAAGAGGCTAGATCCGTGATCTTCCATAGGACATTTAAAGGTCAGGCAAGTACAATATTTTCATTCAAGTACAAGTCAAGATGATCTAAGTTCAAATTCTGCCTCTGCCTAGATGTATAACTCTGGACAAGTCAACCTTTCACCTTTATCAGCCTTAATTTCCTCTTTTGTAAACTGAAGGGATTGGACTTGATAATCTCTATCTAAGATTCCTTATGATCCTAGGATCAATCACCAGGAACATAGATTTGGAGCAGGAAGACACCTTAGAGATTTTTCTTCAGTCATGTCCTACTCTTCATGACCTCATTTGGGGTTTTCTTGGCAAAGACACTAGAGTGATCTGTCATTTCCTTTTCCAGCTCATTTTACAGATGAGAAAACTGAGGCAAATAGGATTAAGTGTACTATTAATTTCATGATCTTTAAGAACAGAGCTGTGAATTTTTATTCTAATATATAATGGGCTACCTTGGTAAGTAGTGAGTTTCCCACCACTGAAAATATTCAAATAAAGATTGAAAGACAATCTTGAGGGGACACTCTGGCCTTTAAAGTTCATTCCAGCTCTGTGATCTTTTTGTAAGTGGCCTCTGTTTCTCTTTCCTTCCTAAGCAAAGTGGTATAATAGGAAGACTATTGGGGTTGGAGTCAGGGAAGATTGGACTTTATTACTGCCTCTGACCACAAGCAAGGAACTTAACACCTCCATTTCTCAATCTCCTCCTCCATCAAATGGATCTGACCTCTGAGACCAAACTCCCTTCCCTGACCACAACCTCCATATATTTGTTGTCTCCCTACCAAAATATAAGCCCCTTGAGGGCAAAATCTGCCTTTCTTTTGTAATTGAGTTTCTGGTGCTTACTTAGCATAATGTTTGGCACTTAGTAAAATACTCCTGCATTCATTCATCCATTTTCCCAAGTGGGTTGTTGTGAGGATCCCATGAGATATACTTAAAATCTATGTAAATGTCAGCTGTTACTCGTTTTTATATGACCTTGCAACAGTCAGGTGAGGCCTCCCCATCCCCCCCAAAAAAAGGATTCAAGTATCACAACCTGGGGCAGCTGTCCTTGGTCCTAATAAGGATGGGATTTGCAAGTCTGTGAACAAGTGCCCAGTAAAGAAGACATCTACATTTCCTTTACCCAGTAGATAAGAAACCTACTTATTCCAGGTAATACTCTATATAAATATTAATTATCCTGCCCTACATTTTGGTAACATTTTTTCAAAGGACTTTCACACCTCAAATCTCATTTGATCCCCATGTTATCCTTATCATGTGGGTAGGATACTAAGATGGAAATCTGCTGTTGGCAACAATAATTACTATGCCTGACTTACAGAAAGTCAGAGAATCCTGTGGAGATTTATACTTGACCTTAATTATGCTTTAACTTTTCTTAGTAATGGGCAGTATGTTGACTGACTGATTTTGAGAGGCTAGTAATGGGACATACATCACTTGATAAGTCAATTGACATCTATTAGCCGCCTAGTACGTGCAAGACCCAGGAAAGTAATCTGTTATTCAGTCCTGTCCATCTCTTTGTGATGCCATTCAAGATTTTCTTGGCAAAGACACTGGAGTGGTTTGCCATTCATTTCCTTCTTACAGATGAGGAAACTGAGGCAAACATGATTAAGTGATTTGCCTAGGGTCACTAGTAGACATAGACATTTACTAGGGCTAGTAAATGTCTAAGGCCAGATTTGAGCTCAGAAAGAAGAGTCTTCCTGATTCCAGACCTGCCACTCTACCCACTGTGCCATCTAGCTGCCCCCAGGAGAGTAATATAAAGATAAATACAATGGCCCTTTCCATCATAGGGCTTATGGTCTACTCTAGGAGGTGCCATAGCCATAGACTACTTACTAGACTAGGAACAAAAATCTAGGACAATCTTGATCCAAGAAAAGAAAGAACATTTTAATAAGACTTTGCAAAAATAATACCCTTTGTTAGACTATGTGCGCTGATTTTTTATTCCAAAAATATGCTCACCTACTAGGTGGGGAATCAGTTACAAAAACAGATAGCTTCATTTGAGGCAACTAGGTGATACAGTGAATAGAGCACTGGACCTAGAGTCAGGAAGACATGAGTTTAAATCTGGCCTCAGACATTTACTAAGTGTATGACCCTGAGCAAGTCACTAGATCTCTGTTTACATCATCTATAAAATGGGGATAATAATATTACCTCCCTCAAAGGGTTGTTATGAGGATCAAATGAGATAATAATTGTAAAGAGCCAAGCACATAATAAGTACTAGAAGAATATTAGCTATTATTACCAAGTGTGGAAATACCCAAGAGGGAAGAAACTATAGACAGAATTCAGAGGAGGGAGTAATTCAGGAATCAGAGAAAGCTGAAGTTTTCATGGCTGAGTTTTGCTGGAGTCAGATCCTTCTCATTCCCATTTTACATGTGGAGAAACCATCTCATTTTTACAAATAGTTAAACTTCTACACCAACAGGTAAGGCTTATTCCAGAAGTGTGGCATAATGGAAGGACCATGGGAGTCAGTGTTGGTTCAAATCTTCCCTTTGCCATTTGTTGCTATCATATCAGGTTAATCCTTTAATTTCTCTAAGTTTTGGTTCCTGCATCTGTAAAATGAAAGCGTTGAGTGAGAGAAATTATTATTAATCATCAATAATTTGAGGAGATTCAGAAATCTCTTCTTCTAAAGTCCTGATTTTTAAAAAGTAAAAAGTTCAGGATCTGAAAGGACATAACTGATAGTGAGATTGAATTAACCATCTTGGTCAGACCCCACCCAACCTTATAAGGAATTTAATCCAAGGTGGGGAAGCCCATTGTGTTCTACCCTAGCTTAGATGGAGATAGATCCTTTTGTCTAGATAGCTCAAAGTCAGGGTGGTTTGAGTATAGAGAGAGTTTCTCTGTCCAAGGGTGACATGATGTCACTCTCAGTCCTTCACTTTAATATAGCCTACTTCCCACTGTGTTATCCAATCAGAATCAAATGCCACCCCTCAGGAACATCTCTTTGAAGAGTATATAAACTGTGAGCCATCTGCCATGATTGTCTTTGGGCTAAGAAAGATGGCCAAATGACCATCCTTTTATTAATAATGTGCTGCTTTATTAATAAAATGATTAAATTACCCAGAAACTGTCTCTCAAACCTTTTTACTCACCACATGGGCCAAAAAAAAAAACCCCAAAACTAACCAATCTCCCTTTCCCTCATCCTCAGTCCAAAGTCATTTTTTTTTCTTCACAAAGATCCCTCTGAACTCTAACCCTCCAGGGCTAATCATAGTTTCTGCTAATAATAATGATTCCTATAAAATTATTTTGCTTTTTCAAGGCAAATTGCCAGCTACTTTATCTTCCCAAAGGCCCCATGAAATAAGTTGGACAGCGTGTTGTTTTTTATTGATGATTTGATCTGCGATTGTTGCTGGGGGAAGGGTAGAGGCAAGGAGAAAGAAGAGGGGCTAAAAAGAAGGCTAAAGACACACGTCTGACCTTGAAAATATAAAACACAACCAAATGAAGACTTAAATAGTAAAATAACACAAGAAATGCTACCAGGTATTGCTAAATGGGTCAAGATGTCCAGATGGGACCAGTATGGCGAAGAGCCTGGAGATCATCCTCTATGAAGATAGTTGAAAGAGCGAAGGATGCTCACCCTGGAGATGAGAAGAATTAAGGGACTGATCAATGTCTTCCAGTATCTGAGGCGTTATCAAATGGAAAATGGACCGGGCTTTTCCTGTCTGTCCCCATAAGTGGTGGAAGCTGAGAAAAGGTAAATAAGACCTGGCTAAAAGGAGAAAGAACTTACTAACAGAGTTATCCCAGCACAGGATGGGCATTCCTCTGGTGGTAGGAGGCTCCCTCTTCACCAAAGTTCTCCAAGAAAAGGCTGGATGCTCACTTGGGCTTATTGTAGGAGAGGGCTTTATTCCAATGTACTTCAGACTAGATAAATTCTGAGGTCCCTCCCAAACATGAGGTTCCACAGTCATAGATTATTAGAGCTAGGAGGAACTTAGAGACCGCGTCCTCCAAAGTCCTCATTTTTCAGAGCAGGAAACAGAGACCCAGAGAGACTGGATGAGTTATCCAAGGTCATCCAGTGAAAGAGACAGGGGCACTGCAGAACGTGGGTTTCCTGACTGTCGGTCCTGCAATATAGGTATTGAGTACTATAAGTTCAAAAGAGAGGAAGGCCGCTATAGGTAGGATTGGTTCTTGAAAGCTTTGTAGAGATTTGAGCTCTTTTTGTTATTCCCACTTTATAGATGAAAAAACTACTGACTAGAGATTCGCTTGTGGTCACCCAGCTATTTAGAAAACCCACTGCCTCCTCCCTAAAACATTACCTTGTCCTCCCACAATAAATAAATTTAAATTCAAAAACCATTTCCAATCTCTGAGAAGACTCTGTCAAGGGTAACAATGCCCGTCACAATGGCCAGCTGAGTCCAGCTGAGTTTTGGTGGCAGCGTTCTTTAAAACATGGAGGAAGAACTCAGCTGAATAAAAAGGGGGAATAAAAGTTTGACAGTTAAAGCTATCTAAAAGTAGAAGGATTGACCCAGGGGAGAATGAGTTTCATTTCACTGGAGGTCTTTAAGCAAAGGTTAGGTGACTGTTTTGAGTGGATATTCTGGTGGGAATTCCTATATAGGTATAGGTTCAAGTACAGAACTTGCAGCCTCAAGGCCAGAAATATCCCCTTAACAAAAGGATTTGTTCTGTAAACTGGGACTTAGTCAAAAGACTGCACCAAAGGACCTACAAGGCCACATGTGGCCAGGAGGCTGCAGGTTCCCCAACCCAGGACCAGATTCATTCAGTTCAACTTAAACAACATTTACTAAGTTCTTACTGTATCAGATGAGATGGTATTAGTTAAGAGTTTAGCACCATACTTGAAACATAGTTAGGTGCTTAATATATGCTTGTTTTCTTCCTTATTTCCTTAATTTCTTCTATATTTTCTTCCTTCTTTCTTTCCTTTTCTTCCTTCCTTCCTTCCCCATTGTAAGGCAACATGCTAGGTTTTAGGGATACAAATGTAAAAACAGAAAACAGTCCCTTTCTTTAGATTCTCAAGGAATATACATTCTCACTAGAAGACTTCTTAGGTATCTTCTAACTATCATTCTGAGAAATATCTCATGATTAGAAAGCCTAATCTTGGAACCAATTAACCTCTGGACAGAGTGTATCTCAGCTTTTTCAGAGACAGGACACAGATCTACTTCATGGAAATTACTGTCACTAATGTCCTATGACTGGAGTGAGAACATCCCTTTTCTGCCTTTACTGGGGTACTCTGAAACAGAAACAGAGATGAGCAAGAGCTACTTCAGTCTGGGAGCACTCTTGCAAATTCTTGTGGTTAGGGAATAAATGCCTTAAATAATCTTCCCTTTAATGGATGACTCTCTTTACACTTGTAGACTGGAGTCATGTTTCTCCCACTATAGACAACCCAGAAATACACCTGCAGAGGAAATCCACCTCCCTCCCATCAAAACAGGCTCATACATGTTACTTTAAGAAATTACAAGTTCATTTCTCAGCACCAATCATTATGTCATTACCTGAGTAGTGATAAATTGGAAGCTGGAAATATCAGTCTGGCCCAGCACCACTTGATAGATCTCCTGCCTCTACAAGGCACAAAATTGTGCACAAAATAAAAAATTAGATCATCTCCAGACTCTGAATGGATATCGATCCCTATTCAGGAACACATAGATTTACTCCTCCTGGCACATCTCCAGGATCAGCTCCAGGTCCATTGATTAAACAAATATTTATTAAGTACCTACTATTTGCAAGGCACTGATAGTACCTTATTTCTGCTTGGGGATATACTTCAGAGTTTTCTAAATGCTTTCACTTGCCTTGTGATCTCCACAACACTCCTCCAGGGCAAGTAATTTAAATGTCTATTTTATTGATGAAAAAAAAAACTGAGGCTCAGAGGTTATTTGACTTGCCTACCCCCCCCCCCCTCCCCGCTAAATAATTAACATAGCTAGGACAAGGATTCAGATCTTCTCTCTCCTAGGCCAAAGACTTTCCCATTACAACACAGGCCATTGATAAAGAAGTTAAGTGGCCCCAATTGACCTCAAGTTCTAGGGTAGGGCTTGAGCATAGAAAAAAATGATGATAGGGGAAGGAAGAAAAAATGGGTGAACATTTTGTACACAATCACCTCCTTCTACTGGAAACTCTGCTCTTAGGCTTTGGGGAACACTCCTCTCTCCTGGTTCTCTTCCGATCTGGATGACTGCTCCTTCCTTCCCAACATCCTTTTTTAGATCTTCAGTTAGGTCATGGGCACTAATGATGGGTTTCCCTAAGGCTCTGTCTTAGCCCCTCTTCTCTTTTCCTTCTATATCATCTCCCATGGATATAACTATGACTTCTACGCAGATGAGTCCCACTTCTATATATCCTATCCTAGTCTCTCTTCTGAGTTCCAATCCCACAACACCCACAGCCCAGTTGACATTTTGAACTGGATGCTCCTGAGCCATCCAAACTCAACATGTCTGAAGGTGTCTCCCAGGTTTGTAACTTTCATGCCATACTTGCCTCTAATGCTCATTCATTCCACATATCTTATCAGTTGCCCAATTTTATAGTTTCTGCCTCCATAATATCTCTCATTTCTTCTTTTCATCCACATATCTAACCACCCTTAGTTCAGGTCTTTATCATCTCTCCCCTGGACTTTCCTAACAACCTTCTTAGTCCAAGCCATTGTCTACACAACTGCCAAAGCGATTTTCTTCAAGTGTAGGCCTGACCAGGGGCAGCTAGGTGGCACAGTGAATAGAGCTCAGAGTCAGGAAGACTCTTCTTTCTGAGTTCAAATCCAGTCTCAGACATTTACTAAGTGTGTGACCCTGAGCAAGTCACTTAACTCTGTTTGCCTCAGTTTTGTCATCTATAAAATGAGCTGAAGAAGGAAATGGCAAACCACTTCAGTATCTTTGCCAAGAAAATTCTAAATGGAGTCACAAAGAGTTAAACAGGACTGACCATATTATTTTTCAGTCATGTCTAACTCTTTGTGATCTCATTTGGGTGTTTTCTTAACAAAGATAATGGAATGGTTTGTTATTTCCTTCTCCAGCTCATTTTACAGATGGGGAAACTGAGGCAAACAGGGTTAAGTGACTTGCCCAGAGTCACACAGTTATCCTTTTGCTTAATAAATTATTGTAGCTCTCTATCACCTCCAAGATCAAATATAAAGTTCTCTCATTGGCATCTAAGGAGCTTCATAACCTGGCCCTTCCTACCTCACACTTTGCTCCCCTCCACAAACTCTAAAGTCTAGTGACACTGATGTGCTTTGGGGCTATCAGAATCTTGAAACTAAGGGCATGGGAGGTAGAGGGGGTCTGCCTGGAAAGAAATCAAATTACTCAAGACTTCTTTCAGTCAAAGTAGCAAGGTTTACTTGTATATGCCAATAAAAGGGGGCTAGATTCTAAGTGAATCTGCACAATTTAATGAGGGTAAGATTAGTGCTTATATACAAGAAAAGTCAGTTAGAAGAGCTGGATGGGATGAAGGAGTGGTAAATAGTGTGGGGTGGTCCAGGTACAGACAAAGAAACGAGTTAAATGTATGTAGGTGGGCTGGGTTGGGTCATATGCCTAGGGCAAGATGCCAAGGACGTGGTTGCATGGGAAAGTTCAGAAACTGGGCTACTTTCAAAGACAAGGTTTTTTTCCTTCTAGGGGTCCAGGTCCCATCACCACATCAGTACCAGTCTATGTGCTGTTTCAGGAAGTTGGGTCATATAGTAGATAGAGTACTGACTCTGGAATCAGGATGATCCAGTTCAAATCTGAATTCACACAAATACTAGTTTTGTGACTCTAGGCTAGTTATCTTCCACTTGCCTCATTTTTCCTGATATGTAAAATTAAGACCATAATGGTGTCTCCATCCTAGGATTTTGTGAGGATAAAATTAGATAATGTTTGTAAACTTTAAAGTATTGTTGTTGAGTCATGTCTGATTCTTCATGACCTCATCTGGGATTTTCTTGGAAAGATATTAGAATAATTTGGCATTTCCTTTTTCTAATTTATTTTATAGATGAGGAAACTGAGGCAAACAGAGTTAAGAGACTTGCCCAGGGTCACAGAGCTAGTAAGTGTCTGAGTCAGATTTTGAGCTCAGGTCTTCCTGATTCCAAGCCAGGCATTCTATTCACTGCACCACCTACCTGCCCCTAAACTACTACATAAGTTCAATTCTATTATTGTTGTTGTTATAGATACATAATATTCTATCTCCCATCTCTGTGCCTTTACAATGGCTGAGCTACATGCCTAGAATGCTTTTCCTCCTTACTTCTGCTTCTTGATGTCTCTGTTTTCTTTAAAGATGCATCTCAAATATTAGCTTCTATAGGAGGACTTCCTGGTCCCCTCTCGAGCCTTTCCCTTTAAAGTAGAGTACTAACCTGGGAGGGGCAGGGTACAGTGGCAGCCAGGTAGTGTAGTGGATTAGAGTGTCACACCTGAAATCGGGAAGACTCATCTTCCTAAATTCAAATCTGACCTCAGACACTAGCTATGTGACCCTGGGCAAGTCACTTCATCCTGTTTGCCTCAGTTTCCTCATCTGCAACATGAGCTAGAGAAGGAAATGGCGAATCACTCCAGTATATTTGGCAAGAAAACTCCAAATGAGGTCATGAAGAGTTGGACATGACCGAACAACAAAATTAACCTGGAGTCCATGGACTACATTTCAGTATGTTTTTCTTACTTTGTAATCCTGCATAATTAATTTTATGAATTTAAAAATATTATCCTGAGAAGGGGTCCATGGGCTTCCCTAGACTGCAAGAACGGTCCAAGACACACACACACACACACACACACACACACACACACACACCACACACACACACACACACAAATTAAGAACCATTTGCTCCACCTTCCTTCTACTCTGTATATATCTCTTATTGCCTCCTTACTGTTGTTTCAACCATTCATAGGGAAGTTCCTTCGTGATGGGCTATTTTTGTGTCTTTGCCTTAGCATCGTGGCTTATACTAATCACTCAGTAAATGCTTATTGTTTGATTGATAGAAAAGGTTTAAGAAGTAAAGGAGGGGAGTTGAATAAGTTCACCTGTCCAAGTTTCCCTCCTTATAGTAAGTTGATGAGATCATATTCTGAGTGGAAACCTTTGAGGATATGGAAAAAGATCATAATGGTGCCTACATCCTAGGGTTTTTGTGAGGATAAAATTAGATCATGTTTGTAAACCTTAAAGTACTGTTGTTGTTGAGCAAGAGAAAAAGGGAAAAAATATTTTTGGAACAGCCAATGTGAGAAATGCCATTGAAAAATCATTTCTTAAAAATGAACGCAAGGATTTCCCTGAAACACTGAGGGCTCAGTCAAAATGAGATAACAAAAATTTGTAATAAGTAGATTCAACATGGTTTTGAGATCTCTCCCAGCAGTTTTGTTAGAAACTGTGCCATATTCAATTCAAGAAGCATTTATTAAACACCTACTATATGCAAGGCACTGGGCTTCAATCTGGGAATAAAAAAAAAATAACAATCCTTGCCCTCAATAGATTATATTCTCCTCCCATTCTTCTGGGGAGATGCAACACAAGTCATACGTGAGTAAGTAAATAAGAAGTAATACAATATAATTTCAAGCGTGATAGAATGTTAACAACTAGGGGAAGGAAGGGATCACGAAGAAAACAAACATTATTAAAACACCAAACCACTGCTAGGACTGTATCTCAAAAAGATCATAAAAATGGGAAAAGGACCTACATGTACAAAATATTTATAGCAGGGGTGGCGAGGTGGTGCAGTGAGTAGAGTACCGACCCTGGACTCAGGAGTATCTGAGTTCAAATCCGGCCTCAGACACTTAACACAAAAAATAGCTGTGTGACCTTGGGCAAGTGACTTAATCCCAATTGCCCTACCTTCCCCCCTCCAAAAAAATAAAAATAAATATTTATAGCAGCTCATTTGGTGGCGGTGAAGAACTGGAAATTGAGGGGATGCCCATCAATTGGGGAATGGCTGAACAAGTTGTGGTATATGAATGTAATGGATACTATTATGCTATAAGAAATGATGAGCAGGCAGATTTCAGAAAAACCTGGAAAGACTTATATGAACTGATGCTGAATGAAGTGAGCAGAACCAGGAGAACAGTGTACACAGTCATAGTCACAGTGTGTGATGACTGACTTTGATAGACTTAGCCCTTCTCAGCAATGCAAAGACCTAAAACAATTCCAAAGGACTCATGATGGAAAATGCCATCCATATCCAGAGAAAGAACTGTGGAGTCTGAATGCAGAGTGAAGCAGACGATCGTCTTTTTTTTATTGTTTTGTTTTATTTACTTTCTCATAGCTTCTCCCATTCATTATAATTCTTCTATACAACATGGCTAATGTGAAAATATGTTTAATAGGGATGTACATGTAGAGCCTATATCAGATTGCATGCCGTCTTGAGGAGAGAGGAGGAGAGAGAAGGGGAAAAAATTTAAAACCTATGGAAGGGAATGTTGAAAACTAAAAATAAATAAACTTTCAAAAAATACCAGCTATGTGCTGGACACTGTACTAAGTACTTTAACTATAATATCTCATTTGATCCCCACAACAACCCTGGGACATACGTGCTATTATTATCCCTATCTCACCGTTGAGGAAATTGAGGCAGTAGTTAAGTGATTTATACAGGGTCACGTAGTAAGTATTTGAGCTGGATTTGAACTCAGGTCTTCTTCACTCTTGGCTCAGTGTTCTATGTACTATGGTGCTACCTTGCTTCTTTCTGCCTACATAGGAGGTGGCAGATGAGCCATGCCTTGAGCAAGAAATTCTAAGAGACAGAGGTGAAATATGCCAACATGGGTCCACTTCTGCAAAGTTCCAGAGATGGGAGATGGAATGGACAATGGCTATAGGCAAGTTTTGTTGTTGTTTGTTTGTTTGTTTGGGGGGTTTTTTTCTTCCCAAGGAAAACAAATTTGTGTTGCATGTTGGTCATGAAGATCTCATTCTAGACTTATAGTCTATATCGCCTCTCCACCAAGGAGTGGGAAGTGTGTTTCTTTATCAGTAGAATTTGTCCTTGCCTTGGTCAGAGTTCTTAAGCCTTTCAAAGTTGTTTGCCTTTTACAATGTTGCAGTCACTGCAAAAAAAGTTTCCCTGTCTCTGCTCACTTCCCTCCGTGCTACTTCATGCAAGTTTTCCTAGGTTTATTTGAATATATGCACCCCTTTGTTATTTCTTAGGGGACAAGGATATTTTATTATCCTACTTTGTAGGATAGGAAGAGAGTTCATTGCACATGGCAAAGAGCACTGCCCCTTGGATTGGAGGAAATGGGTTCTGATGCTTCTTCTGATCCTTCCTCTTCTATTTGGTAATAATAGTTAGCATTTATGGAATGCTTTCTGTGTGCCAGGCACTGTGCTAAGCACTTTGCACACATTATCTCATTTGATATTCACAAAAACCCTGGGAGGTAGGTGCTATTACTATCCTCATTTTACAGATGACAAAACTGAGACAAACAGGTTAAGTGACTTTCCCAGGGTCACACAGCCAATGTGTGTCTCAGATCAGGAAGAAACTCAAGTAAAACCTCTGTGGCTTGGACAAGTAACAACCCTTCTGGGCCTCAGTTTCTTTATCTGTAAAATGATGAGGTTGAGCTAGATGGACTTTGATATGCCCTAGAAATCAAAGGACCTTGGATTTAGGACTGGCAAGAACCTTAGTCTATCAAGTGTAAACCTATCATTTTACAGATAAGGAAACTGAGTCAAAGAGATGGTTAAGTGACTTGCCCAGGGCCATATAGCAAGTAAATATCTGAGGCAGGATTTGAACCCAGGTCTTCCTGGGTCCAATTCCCTAACCCTAGAGTCTTCTACTTCTCTAACCCTCCATGAATATGGATCACTCAAGTTAGATCCTGCCTTTTCCATTTGCCAACTCCTGGCAAGTCTTTATGAACTTAAAGCAGCTCCCAAGGACTTCGCTATTCAGTCAGAGAAATTTGGGTATCTGCATCGGTGGAAGGAGTTTTCCACACAGAGGATTTCCCCAAACACAGAACCGTTTTGTGCTGCTATAAATTTCCTTAAAGAGGAGTTCACATGCAGAGGTCATGCTAACCCAGCTGCATTATCTTCCTCAGCCCCCTTTTAATTAACGGCATGCACCAAGACAGCTGTCAGGTCACCGAGGCGGTCCGTGCCTGCAAACAGCACAGTCTTGTTCATTAGAATAGTATTAGAGATGGTGCGGCTTAAGTCAATAAGCTAATCCACACGTTTTTATTGAGCGCTTACTGTGCTCAACACTGTGGTGGGGCAGAGTAGGAATGCTGGGACAGAGCCAGAGCCAGAAGCAGACATATGCCAGAATACCCAAAGAACTGGCTTCTAGTCTGGGCTCTAGAGTCCAGGGTGGGGGGAAGAGGATGGAACCTGCGGCCTCAAGGCTACATGTGACCCTCTAGGTCCTCAAGTGCAGCCCTCTGCCAGAATCCAGACTTCACAGGACAAATACTCCTAATGAAAGGATTTGTTCTGTAAAACTTGGACTCAGTCAAAGGGCTGCATCCGAAAGAGTCAGACATGATTGAAAAATGACTGAACAGTGAACTTGTATAGTATTCTCCTAATGATAATAGTTAGTATCTATATAGCACTTTAAGGTTTGCAAAGGGCTTTGCAAAATCGCATTTTACCTTCACAATATCCCAGAAAGACAGATGATATTATTATCCCCACTTTATAGATGAAGAAACAGAGACCCAGAGAGATTAAGTGATTTGCCCAAGGACACACAGCTCACAAGTACTGTACCACTGAGTTGCCTATTTGAGCAGCTTTTCCCTCTTCAAAAATCTCAAAGTCCAGTTTAGTCAGAAAGCATTCATTAGGCGTCAACTTGGTGAGAGGCCCCATTAAACACTGGGGATGCAGAGAAAGCCAGAAACAAAACACAAAAACAACAGCTTGTAAGAAGTTCACCAACCAAGGGAGTGTCGGGAACAGACAACCTGCAGACAACCAAGACTTTGTTCCTTAAGAAATCCCCTTGCTGTTCAGTCATACATGATAACCTACTCTTCCCTCCATGGAAACATCCACTATTATTATAAGTGGGTCCAAGGAGCAACGTGAGGCAACGGAAAGAATTCAGACTTTGCAGTTAGAGACGCTGGTTCAGTTCTTGATTTTGCTGCTTCTACCTTCATGATTATGGAAAGTCACTTAGCCTTTCTGAAGGGCCTTAGATTTCTCATCTGCAAAACGTCTCCCTTCCAGTTCTACATCTATGATTCTCTGTCCTCCAATGAAGAAGAACCCACTATCTCTGAAGATGGCTCATTCTACTAATGAATAGTTCTGATGATTAGGAAAGGTTTTCCTTGCACTAAGCCTCCATTTGCCTCTTCTTTTGTTCCCACATCCCGGGCTCTTTTCATTATACTTCATCTATCTATCCCAGGGGTGACCAAGAGTTGGCTGTAATTGCATCCAGATGAATTGAATTAATGCTATTTCCCAGTTTGTGGGCAGAGGCTGACCTGGGAGTGGCTTCCCTGCCTGGCTGATCTTGGCCAGATCTTGAACTACTTGCTAAATAATTCATTCCAGTCACAGAGCAAGGATCATGACTTCCTTGAGCTTCTCTTTTCCTTGTTGCCCTCAAGAACCAAGAGCAGCTAAATACTGCTCATTCCTCATAACCAAAGGGGCTTCAGTTGACCAACTAGGGCTCTTTCCCCACCGTAGCTCCTTGCAGATTCACAGCTGAATCCAGATACCTAATGAGGGCTTTGATGGGTTATGAATGGAAAAACATGCTACATTCGCCCCATGGGAAGTGAATAGGCAGGAAAATGACTCACTGAAATGTACAGTAGTGGAAACCGAACCATCTTGCTCAGAATTCTCTCTTATTATGTTCATTCATTCATTTAACATTTATTGTGTTCCTTTTAGTACAGTATCCTTCAATGACTTCCTGTTTCCTATTGTGTCACACCTAAAATCCTCTGCCTACTATTCAACACCCTTCATCATTTTGCTCTACATGAGCTTATCAAACTGATTTGTGTGTGTGTGTGTGTGTGGCCATAACCCTTTCTCTACTCTAATAAGGCCACCCTTCTCAATGTCTCATGGCTAGATATATTCATTCCCACCTCTGAGGATTTGCTTACCACCTTCCCACCTCCATCTCTCTTGAACAAAGGTCCTCAAGTGAACTATAATGTAGAAGCACCAAACATTTCTGTTTAGCAATCTAGGTGGCATTTGTTTTATTCAATAGGTCAGTAAGGCTTCTGTCCCACACCATCAACTAATGTGTCTACATCCAAACACAATGAAGGACTTAATACCTCTTACAAAGATTTCCATTCATGAAACAACTAAAACCAAAATGGTGCATAAAAACCCCCAATTATACTGTGAATTCTCTTATTTACAAGAGCTAATTTTTCATTGATTTGGGATGGCATTTATATGGATAGACCTTGCTTTGTGCATTACTGTATACCTGAAAAGGTAGATGTGAATTTGGAGTCCCTCATTTTGTTAAATGACTTGGATAAAAACCCTATTGGCACACTCATCAAATATGCAAATGACATGAAGCTGGGAGAGCTAGCTAATATATCAAAAGTCAGAGTTAGGACTGAAAGGATCTTGACAGACTAGAACACTGGACCAAATCTAGTAGGGTGAAATGTGACAGGGAAAAAGGTCAAGTTCAAAAAATCATTTTCACCAGTATAAGATGGGGAATATGTTAGCAATTCACCTGAAAAAAAAAATGACCCAGCTCTTTTAGTAGAGTGAAATCTTAGTATAGATCAATAGTGTAACATGACTATCACAAATGCTAATGAGATATAAGGCAGCACCAAGAGAGGCAAGGCTTCCAGGTAAAATAAGGTAATAGCCCAGAGGTATTCTACCTTGGTCAGACCACATTTGAAATATTGTGGTTACTTCTAGCATTACATTTTAGGAAAGATTTCAATGATCTCCCTAGTATCCAGAAGAAGGCAACCAAGATGATGAAGGGCCTTGAGCTAATATCAACTGAAAAACTGGTTGAAGAAAATGGGAATGTTTAGCCTTTAAAAAACAACTAAGAGGATAGCAATCTTTAGGTTTTTGAAGGACTTTCACGTGGCATATGAAAGAGGGATCAAATTTGTCCTACTTGGTCCCAGAAGACAGAACAAGAAGCAATGAGGTCCCAAATAAGTAAGTTTGGGCTTTGTGGTAAGGAAAAAGCTTTCTCACAATTGAAACTGTCCCAAGTAGAATTGGCTGCTTCAGATAAAGAAACCATGTCTGACGATGTAGACAATATTTGATTCTACTAGTCCCATAATCTCTTTTCCATGAAGGAGGGAGTATATCCTATTATCCTTTCCCTATGACTTTTATTGGCTGCTCCCTTACTCAGAATCCAGATTCCTTTTAGTGATATTCTCAGTTATATTCATGAAGTCATTGTGAATGTTGTTCTTTGGGTTTTATGTATTTAACTCTGCATAGGTCCTCACAGATTTCCCAATGTTTCTTTGAATTCTCATATTTGTGATTTCTTGTAGCTCAATATTGTTTCATGATTTTCATATACCATGTTGTTTTTTCACTTATTCCCCAATCCACTGGCACTCTCCTTCCACTTTTCTGCTTCAACAAAGAGTAGCTGCTGGGAATATTTTAGCATAAAGTCAACCTTTGTTTCTGTTGTTGATTTGCCCAGGGTATATGTGCAGCAGTAGGATCAAAGGGTTAATTACTTTTATAAATCTCTTTTCTTATATCATTTTATAACTGATGCAGAATGAAATAAACAGAGCCAAGAAAACAACATACACAATGACTACAACACTCTAATGGGGGGGGGGAGAGTGACACACACATAAAAGTAAAAAATGAATGTTGAAAAGTTATAAAGAGCAAGAATGACTTGTAAGAAAAGATAGTGGTGGACATTCCTCACCCGCCCATTCCTAGAGCTAGGTAGGTAGGTGTTGTACATTGTACTTGATTTCAGACAGACTTTTCTGATATATTGATTAGTTGTGTGGATTTTTTTTTTCTTCTTTTTCTTTTCTCTTTAAAAAATTCAGCTTGTTATATAGGATATCTCTCTCATCTGGGGAGAAGGAATGAAGCTGGGGAAAACTATGATGACATAAAAAAATGAATTTTTTTTTTGCTTTTTGGAGGGGGGAGGGGAGGGCATTTGGGGTTAAGTGATTTGCCCAAGGTCCCATGGCTAGTAAGTGTTAAGTGTCTGAGGTCGGATTTGCACTCAGGTCCTCCTGACTCCAGGGCCAGTGCTCTATTCACTGCACCACCTAGGAGCCCTGAAATTTTTTTTTAAACTTGCATTTCTTCAACTATTAGTGATTTGAATGATGTTTTCATACAGTCATTATAGTTTGCAAATCTTTTTAAAGTAATGGTTCCCTACTCCTTTGACCACCTATCTCCTAGAAAATGGCTCCTGTTATATATTTAGGTCAATTCCCTAAATATTTTGGATATCAATTTTTTATGAGTAATATTTGATGTAAATATTTTGCCACACCACCATTCCTCCTTTTATTTTGTCTTCATTGATTTTGTTAATTTCATTAAAAAGCAAAAGCTTTTTAAATTATATGAACTTAAAATTAATTATTCTGGTTTTTTATAACTTTGTGTAACCTGTATCTTAGGTTGTTTTGTACCCAAACTTAACACTGTGAAGACTTCTGCTTGCAAGAACTCAATAAATGTGTGATGAATGATTAAATGTTTCTAATTAGAGGTAGACTGCTCTGTTATTCTAAGGAAAAGCTATGATGCTCTGTCATCCCAGGCAAGAAATAAAAACAGGAGGTGATAGATTGTCTACTCCCTCTGGAAAACTTACTTCCTATATTGTGGTCTGTTCTGCTCACTGGTCCTATGAAGAAGAGGGAAGGTGGAATCAGACATGGGCACAACAGGGAAGGGCTTCTGTCTTTATACTATATTGCAAAGTACATCTGAGGGCCTGGCATAAGCACTGGCTTCCTTACATCCCCAACTGGTGTCTGCATGTGCCCCAGAGACAGAGCATCTGCAGCCAGCAAGCTACGTGCCCTGCTGCATCTTCATCCAGATCACATTTGGCCAAAGAGGCAGCCATCTGGACAATGACGCGCCATTATCAGAAGACACAGACATTAGATACTAGTTACACATGACAGTCTTTCCCCAGCTGGCTTCTCTCGGCACTAAATCTTGCACTTAGAAAGCATCTGGTGGAGAATTATTTCCCAGGGGTTTGGAGAAAAGAAAGGCTGAAGGACGTGTAACATGGGCAGTTTTCTGTTGATGTAGTTCGAGCAAAGAGGTGGTTGAGATTGACTTGTCTCTCTCATCCTGTTCCCAGGTCTGTCATCACTCTATTTCAAGGACAATGATGATAAAACAATAATTATTGTTACAAAAATTACATAAGTATAATTATGTTGGGTGTGGGGGCGTTTTTTGTTCAGAACTATGATTTAATAATTTCAAGGAATTCGTGTTCATAACTGCTTCTATTGATGAAGATCAGCAACTCCTCTGTAACTTATGGACGCTGAGAGATCAAGGAAAATGGGCGAGGTGACAACCAATGAGTGGCGGTCAGGACTTGAAATTCTGTCTTCCACGAGGCAAGTTCTCTATGCGGCTCTTCTCATCCTATTATTGTTACTAAAGCCACTATTAAAATAAGCTGTGCCTGTCATATAACAAAAGCAGAGATAACAGATGGGTAGGCAAATATTGCCCTCATTTAAAATGCAAAAACATACTTGGAGAAAGGACTTCAGGGTATTAGGTAGGTATTTCATAGGTGACTTAAGGAAAAATGGGGACAAGAATCACAGTGGATAGGGAGATCTGGGTGGGTTGTGATCTGAACTGCAAGGAGTATCTCACTGAGACCAAAAGATCCATCCAGGCCATTATAACCCACATTTCAGATAGTAAGAAGTACAGTAAATAAGCAAGATAAATAAGATAGTACAGTTACTATGCCTACTAACAGGTGGAAAAATAGAAGTCTGGAAGAAAATGATTTGCTCATGGTCACAAAGTTAGTAAGTGTTGGTAAAAATTTCCTAACTATTAGTTAGTTCTCCTAACTATTATAGTTAGTTCTCCTAACTATTACAGTTCTCCTAACTATGAGATTCACTCAGACACTCAGGCATCAGGTTACAGAATTCTAACCTCAGAATTCATCTGTTATTACCATAAAGGAGCTTTGATTAAATCAAGAAAGGATGACGAATATCTAAGACTTTAAAGCAAAACAAAACAAAACAAAACAAAGTTTCTCAAGTGCCCCACCCACAGACAATTCTGTTCTGACAACCCTTCTGTGGGATCTGCCCAGGTGCAGTATGAGTTGGGCAGTATGATCTGTGTTCATCCTCATGTCCGCTCTGTCTTCATCAGGCGGAAACCTGTATGTCATAGAGAAGGGAATCAATCTCTCTAAACACCTAGAAAAGGGTACAAGCAAATAAAGCTTTTCACCACTTCTCAAGGCAGGAACAATATCCAAATAGTGTGTCCCTTACATAGATGGTTCAGCCCGGATTACCAAGCCAGGGATTTCAGCCATAATGGCTCTGAGTTCATTTCCCTTTCCTAACATGTGTACCTTTGGACAATTCTGTTGTCCTGTTTATTCAAGGGAATTAGAAATGGTAAAATTTGTACAGCAGGTGCCTTTCTCTGTACTTTTGAAGAATGTTCAGTTGCCATGCCTGGTGGCTACCCCATGCAAAGCATATTCATGGAATTTGAACACGTGCAAACATCTTCTGCCTACTTCTTCATGACATTGTTGTGATGTGCCCCACCTACATCCTCCTGAGCCAGAGAACTCCTTGTATATACTAAAGGGTCAACCCCTCTACTCTTTTGGCATCAAAGTATAAGAACTATTTTGAGCTGTACCCAGGAGAGTTAATAGAAACCTTATTCCTTAGCGACCCCTTCAGTCATAAGCAAACATCCTACCTAGGCAAGCCTGTGCCTGAGATAAGACCAGCTCTCTTTTCTTTTATTTCTTTCTTCATTTAAGTGCCTGAGCTTCAGTCTTGAGAGGGACAAATCTAAGCTACCTTGTGTGTCCAGGGAGGTCAGAAAGATTGCATTATCTACCAGAATGGTTGATTGTGCTTGGATCAGAAAGAGCAAGAGTAGGTTGGCGCCAAGAAAAGAATTGGCACTGGCGAAAGAAGAACCATTGGAACAGATCATGGTTGGTATATTTGGCATTTGATCTAACTATTCAGTAGAGGTGAAATGTGAAATAGCTAATTAGTAGAATTGCCAAACTCTGTCCAGGTAACACCCTATTAGCCTCCCAGTAGATTGTAATCTGACTATTAGTAGAATTTATGAATCTCATTTAAAATTCTACTAATACATTTTGTGCTTTTCTTATACTTAACACTGATTTCTGTGTGGGATTAAAATATCCTGTACTATGATTAATTCATATTGGGTATCTCTTTTACTTCCAATTTCCTTTTGAGGAAAACCCTAGACCAGAGCCATAAATAAAATTGACCCCAGAATAGCTAGGGTAGTGGTAATGAGCCAATAAATGTAAGAACTAGAGAGCCTACTTTCCTTATGGAAAAGTCAGACTTCCTCAGAGCAGAACCTCAGACAAACTACAATGACATGGAAAGGACAGGAATTGGAAATTCCCTGTGGCCCTAGCTGAATGATACCCCTAGCTAGACTCTATTCTAGACTTGTCTTCTTTCATATCCTAAGATTTAAGGGAAAATATTTGAGTTACATTGATATTTCTTTTTATATCATGTTCTTTTGTATTTTTGCATCATATTATATTATATTCTTTGTATATTAGATATTTGTAGTTACAACCAGTGAGTTTCAGGAAAAGGAGGATGGATAAAGAATTTTAGTGTAATGGAATACTACTATGCTGTAAGAAATGGTGATCAGATTGATTGTAGAAAAACAGCAAAAGATTTGCATGAAAGAATAAAGTATGAAATGAGCAGAAGCAAGAGAATATTGTACAGAATAACAGCGATGTTATTTGAAGAATACCTGTGAATGACTAAGCTATTTTGAATATTATAAACATTCAAATCAACTACAAGGAACCTATTAAGGGAGATGCTATCTACCTCTAGACAAAGAACTGATAAATAGAAGTATGCATAGTATGGGTGTATGGGTGTGTGTGTGTGTGTGTGTGTGTGTGTGTGTGTGTGTGTGTACGCACGCACGAGGGCACGTGCGTTTTGTATGGAATGGTGGCCTTCTCTAGTGCCAGGTAGGGAGGGAGAAAGGGTGACAATTTGAAACTTAAAATGTAAAAAAAAAAAATTAACTAAATTAAAAAAAAAAGATAAAGATAAAAGAATTTTCGTCCTAGAAAAGACCCCCAGAGCTCATCCAGTTGGGTTAGATGGGGTAGGATGGCCTTGTGATTAAAGAGTTGACCTAAGAGCCAACACATACTGACTGTGGCCCTGGGGCATGTTATTTGATCTCAAAATGTTCTAAGACTATAAACTGCCAAGAATGTTTGGGTCTGAATTGGTAAAGGGAGTTTCCTTATTTAGTAGCTTCCTATAACAAAAATCACAGATTCATTGCCTATCCACATTTTATGGATGAGGTAAACAAGATACTATATGACCATGACTTATTAAACATTTTGATTTTTATAAATTTAATTTTAATAAAGGGCTATACCTTTAAAACTCAGATGTGGCATTCCAGTGGATGACCCTAGCTTGTAAGGGAAATGATTATTAATAACTAATGATTTGGGGAGATCCAGAGTTTTGTTCTTTAAAGTCCTCACTTCAAGGCTCGGCCTCTGAAGGACTGGACATATGAGAGCAGATAGAATGAATATTCTTCTCAATCTAGGTATATTGCTACCCCACCCAATTTTACAAGGAATTTAATCTAAGGTGAAACTCTGGCCCATTCTGTTCTACTCAGGCTTGGGTGGGTGATATAGATCCTTTGTCTAAATTGCCTAAGGCTGGGGGTGATTTGGAAGTAAATGACATGTCCCCTAGCCCTTCATTAGACTAGGCTCACCTCACATTATAATATTCATCCCCTTTCATATTTATTGACCAATCAGAGTTGATTGCCACCGTCAGGAATGCCACCCTTCCAAGGGCAGATAAGCATTGAGTGGGTTTCACAAGTGGTCTTTGGAATTCGAGAGTGTCACTGAACGTTTTTGTAATAATATGCTAGCATTATTAATAAAATGACTAATTACCCAGAAACTATATCTCTTGAACTTCTTAAACGTCATACTTGCATAAGTTATCCTTTGACATCTCTGATGGATAGATCTTGGGTCTCATCTAAAGCCTTATCTACTAGAACAGTAAATAAGGAGTGGATGGTTTAGGAGTGCCACCTAGTGCCTAATTAAGAAATTTCAGCTATCTTTCACAGGGCAGGAATTTAAAAATTAACAGGTTTCTATTAAGTATCTACTAATATCCAAAGGATATTTTAAGTTCTCAAGAGAAATGCAACTATGCTTGACATCTATGAGACCCAGCACGAACAGTATACTAGTTCCCAGTTTCGATATTAAATCAGACTATGTTCCTTTAGATGACACCCTCAAAAGTTCGAGATGTTTTTCTTGTACTTTGAGACTGTCAATAACTTCTCAAACTTTCTGGTTTGCAATATCTTTAATATCTTTGTAGAATTGGGGTTCTCAATGTTTCAGTAAAAAGCAAGTGGTCTTCTAAAATCACTGTGGAACAAGAAGTAAGGGTTGTGGTGTCCTATCTGTTTCTAAGCTTTGAGAAACCATCCACAAGCTCATATATTCCATTAGTAAGTAAAAATGCTAGTTTTTCCTTTCAATTTATATGTATTAATTTTTTCAAATGGCTACTAAGTTGTTAGAACATAAATATTAAGTTGTTTGGACCTAATTACTTAACAAAATAGAACTCCCAGTTAACTCTGTTGACCTAGGGGTTCCATCAAAAAATTATTGAGACATTAAGCTTGCATGAACCAAGAAAGTTTGAGAACTTCTGACCTATATTAATATAGAGAACTGGATGAAATGACTTCTAAATTTTAATCACCCAGAGGATTAATTCTGGAAGCTATCAGGACACAATGCCACGTAAGAGCAAGAGGATGAGAAGAGAGATCGGGGCATAATTTATATGACTATTTTCCCTCAAAGAAAATCAAGACTCAAAGAAATTCAATACACCTTCAATGTCATACAGCAAGTTAGTGGCATATACACAGAGGATATGATATAATAATCGTTCATTCTTATTTCTTTCTCCTGTCTTTTTGAACCTCATACTCAACATTACAGAGAAGAGATTATATGGAACACCACACAATCAACCAGAAACATCAGCAATACCTTTCACAGGGTCATGGATTCAGAGTTGCAATCTAACTGTCATATTTTACATTTGAAGAAATTGAAGCCAATAGAGGTTATCTGACTTGCCCAAGGTCACACAGAACAAGTGGCTGACAGAGCCAGGATATGAACCCAGAACCCCTAGCTCCAAATTCCACCCTCTTTCCACTAAACTACGTCACCTTCTTTTGTAAAGCTAGCTATTCCTAGATTGAGATCATTGGTCCATTCTACAATTATGGGCTCTCTCATGGCTAATACAGTCAAGTAATGCAGAGCCTTGGTCTCTACATGCCATATTTAAGATATTTCATCCATATTACCTCTCTAACTAGATGGCTCCTTTCCTTCTACCTAAAACTGGTGGTAGAATGTAGATCAATAGAATTATTGTGTGCAATCAGGGTTTTTTGTTCCACCATCCCAATAAAACCTCATTTCAAAATGTATCAGTGTCTATTTCAGACTCCTTAAAGTACAATGTAGTAGATTTTGTGTTTAGTGGACTGTATGTATGTATGTACGGATATGTGTATAGGTATAAATATGTGTGTATATGTATATATACATGTGTGTATACATACACACGTACATATATGGAGAGACAGACAGACAGCTAGCTGGCACAGTGGATAGAGCACCAGGACTGGAGTCAGGAAGGTTCCTATTCCTGAGTCCAAATCTGGCTTCTGACAGTTACTAGCTGTGTGACCCTGGGCAAGTCACTTAACATTGTTTGTCTCAGTTTCTTCATCTGTAAAATGAGCTGAAGAAGTAAATGGCAAACCCCTCATGTATCTTTGCCAAGAAAACCCTAAAGAGAGTCATGAAAAGTCAGACACAATCAAAAAATGACTAAAAAGAATTTATATGTATGTGTGTGTGTGTGTGTGTGTGTGTGTGTTCCTTCCCTTATGTATGCAGTATTGTATGCCCTCAGTAGAAAGTAAGTTCCTTGGAGAAAGGAATTGGCTATTTTTGTCTCTACATCCCCAGCATTGATTGCTGCGCCTTTTACATAAGAGGACCTTAATGCTTGCTGACTTGAATTTCAGTGAACTTATTTTCTCTTGACTGAGCCTTGTCCCTGCATCGGGGCCATCATTATGAACACTGGATGTCACTAGACAGAGGTATAGATTAGGTGATAAGATTTAGAGCTGGAAAGACCCTTAGCAGTTACCTAATTTAACCTCACCATTTTACAGAGGAGAAAAATGAATCTGAAAGGAGTGAATTGATTTCTCCCAAGTCATATACACTGATAGAAAAGTTAGGATGCAAACCCATGTCTTCTGACTCCAAATGGTGTTCTTTCTCCTATACCAGAATGTCATAGAATCAGTAAGAAGAAAGCTCATATAGGCCTTCTAGTCCAACCCATATTTCAACAATAATCATCTCTAAAATGCCCCTGACAAGTAGAGAGATAGGCAGTGCCTGATGCCACCCGAGGTCCAGTGAACTTCTTTCTAACATTATCCCTACTTCATTTATGAGCATTTCGCCTCAAAAAAGATGGCTTACTTTAGTGTCTAGTTGTGAGCTCTCTCTTTCCTTGTACTAGATCTTTGACATTCTGTACCCTCCTGAATCTGTATTAAGACTACATGACATGAATGAAGTTCTAGCAAAGCAGATTGGGAAGGAGCAGGCAGATGAGGAGGAAGAAATTCAGCAGAAAGCAATGCCTGCAAAACCTGGAGAGGAGACAGCGTCCAAGAGAAAGTGATCAATAGTGTCAAAGGTTAAAGAGAGATCAAGAAAGATGTAGGTTAGAAAAAGATCATTTGATCTGGCCATTAAGAGACCATTGATAAATGTGAAGAGAACAGTTGAAGGATGAAGTCAAAAAAGTCAGATTGCAGGAGGGGAAGTAGAGGTGCATAATATAGTATTTCTCAAGAAGCTTATTAAGGGGAAGAGAAATAGGGGATAATCAAATCAAGTAAAGTTTCTTTGGTTATTTTTTTTTAAGGAAACGGGAGACGTGGGTGTGTGTGTTTGTAGACAACAGGAAAGGAACCAGTATATAGGGAAGAGACTGATGATGATAGAGGGGGGCATCAGCTGAAGAAAGAGGGAGGGGATGGGATTAAGAAGGCATATAGAGGGCGTTTTCCTTATCAAGGAGAAAGGTGATCTTTTCATGTGAGAAAGGGGTGAAGAAGTGAGGAGAGGAAGGTGATGTGAGTGATGCGAGAAGTGGGGAAAAGGAGAAGCTCTTGGAAGAATAAATGCTTGTTTAGTTGTCTCAGTCATATCCAACTCTTCCTGACCCTATTGGGGGATTTCTTGGCAAAGATACTAGAGTGGTTTGCCATTTCCTTCTCCAGCTCATTTTGCAAATGAGGAAACTCAGGTAAACAGCATAAAGTGCCTTACCCAGGGTCACACAGCTAGTAAGTGTCTGAGGCTGGATTTGAACTCAGGTCTTCCTGACTCCACATCTGGTACTCTATTCATTGTGTCACCTAGCTGCCCTGAAGAATAAATAAGACCTAGCAAACAAATTAATTGAAGGGAGAAAGAAGGATCAAGGATAGCTAGAAGAATTACAATAACCTGTATAAATAAGGAGAGAAAAATAATATTTTCTAGATACCTGTCATACCACCTGGAAATTTCTATCCTAACAATGAATAGTTGGCTAATAGGGCTTCAAGTCATGAGAAGGAGGAAGAGAAGGAGGAGGAGGAGGAAGAGGAGGAGGAGGAGGAGGAGGAGGAGGAGGATGGTGGCAGCAAAGAGGAGAAAGAATTCAAGCACGCACAAAATTCCATTTCTCCATTTAGAGCAGTTGGGGAAAACTGATAACTCTGAGAAAGCGGTTTTTAAAGTACGTGAAAATAACAATAGCTCATATCTATAGACTGTTTTAAGGTCCTACAAAGTGCTTTCCTTCCTAAACAATGTGAGGTAGTTAGTACAAATATTATTATTCCCTTTCTGCAGATGAGGAAATAGAATCCAAAGAAATGAAATGACTTGTAATTAAGTGGCAAAGTGATTGAGTGAAATTAAAGTGACAAAGCAAGTTAGTTTTGGAGCCGGGAGGATGGATCCCTGGTCCTTCCCATAGTCTAAAAAGTAGGCTGAGCGTCAATTTGTTTATGCAAAGCTGACCCATATCACTATGGAAATTTGAGTATCAAAGCAAAGTTGTCCATTAAACAGATAGAGAGATTATAAGTGACTCAGTTAAACAACCCTGTGGGTTCTTTCTATATTGAGTGGATATTCTTGCTATCTGATAACTATCTAACTTCAGGTCTAGACAAACTGCCAAGAAAGAAAGGACCCTTTCCAATTGGTTATAGTCATGCTGCCCAAGGGTGGGAGAGGGGGATGGGGACACTTAAATTTGATAAATAGGCACCTACTATGTGCCAGGCACTGTGCCCCATACAGCCGTTCTGTTCTCCACCTCCCTTGCTGGTCTGCAGAGAGGCTCAAAGAATGTTTAATTTCATTTAAACTGGGAAAGGCAGAACACTCAATCCATAAGAGAACAGAGGGACAAGGAGAGGATGATGTCAGAAACCCACCAGGCACACAACCATATGCTAACAAGCCCCTACCTCTGACTAGTTTCTTCAGCAAAGTACATTTGTCATTGTTCCTCAAGAGGACAAACTGCCTGATAAACACTCCAAGAACACTTATCATTGTGAACATTCTTATCCCCTAAGACAAACGGCAAACTTCCTGACTACTTATTTCAAAAGAAAGGGAGAGTTTAAACACAGGTGTTTCTAAGAGAACATGAGGGTAGTAGCTAGAACACTGGAATTGGAGTCAAAAAGATCTGGATTCAAATTTTTCCTCAAACACTTACTCATTGTGTGATCTTAGTAGGTCCTCAGCTTCCCTGAATCTCATCTTCTCAATTTGTAAATTTGGGATAAGAATACCATCTTCCTCATAGAGTTGTAATGAGGATCAAATGAGATCATGTATATATAACCTGGCTTCCGGCCAAGCATGTGGTGGTTATACAGAGAGATGTGTAAGTGAACAGAGATTTCAGTTCTGATTGACTGAGAGATTGCTGAAAGCAATGCTGGGAACCTGCTATAAAGGACTTAGTTTAATTTGTTGCAGAGACTTCAGAGACACATGTGGATAGAGTAGTTTCAAGGAAGCAGGACAGAGAGAGAGAAAGAGAGACACAGAGACGCAGAGGAGGGGGAAGAGAGAGAGAAAGAGAGAGAAAGGGGGAGGGAGAGAGAGAGAAAGAGAGAGAGAGAAAGAGAGAGAGAGAGAGAGAGAGAGAGGGAAAGAGAGAGAGGGAGAGAGGGAGAGAGAGAGAGAAGAGGAATCTATGATGAGCTTTCAGAACCAAGGACACATGTAAGAGTTGACTCCATAATGTTTCTTGACCTCCAGAGCTTGCATTTCTAGATACCGTTTGGAGGTATCTCTCTTGGTTTAAGTTGAGAATTTCTCTTACTCCCAGTTAAAGAGTTCATTTACTTTTGTGTATTCTTTGGTATATTCTAAAATCTGTAGAACATCTCTGATTTCTATTTTACTTGGATAAATGATTTTATTCACTATTTGTTACTACTGGTCACTATCACTACTATCTGTGATGGTCTTTTGTGTAACCCAAATTTGGTGGGAAGGAGCTAAACTGGTAAATATAAGCTAGTCCATGGGCCAGATCAGATCTCAGATCATATCTGTCCAAAACACCCATAAGCCACATTCATATATTTAAATAGACCTTTGCGAATATCCTATATGTTGGCATCAAGTGAACAGTGATTCATGAATTTCTTTTTCCTGAAATGTAAATGTTCACATTCAAAATTTAACAATTGACTTTGGCAAACTACCTATAGCCATATGAAAAAATGCTCCAAATAACTAATAATTAGAGAAATGCAAATTAAAATGTCTTTGACATTCTACATTACATCCATCAGATTGGCAAAGCTGACATCAAAGGAAAATGGTCAATGTTGAAGGGACATTAAGAAAACAGGCACACTGAAGCATGATAGTGGACTGTGAATCGGTCTCAGCATTCTAGAAAGCAACTTGGAACTAAGCTCCAAAGTTATTAAATTGTGCATGTCCTTTGACCCAAGAATACCAACACTAGATCTATATCCCCAAAAGATTTTTTTAAAGATGAAAAAGCTCCGTATGTATAAAAATATTTCTAGCAATTCTTTTCAAAGTGGAGAAAAACAGGAAATTAAGTGGTGCCATCAATTGGGGAATGAGTGAAAAAAAATATGCTGTAAAATTGATGGAAGGGATGATTTCAGAGAATCCTGTGAAGACTTATATGAACTGATGTAGAATGAAGTGGGCAGAAACAGAACAATTTATACTACATCAATGTTGTAAAAATAAACAATGATCAAAATCTTATGAACTCTAATTGAGGTAATGATCAGCCATGAATCTAAAGGATCAGCAATAAATAATAATACAGACTTCATGACAGAGGAGTGATGGACTAATATGCACAATGAGACACACATTTTTGGACCTAGGAAATGTGGGATTTGTTTTGCTTGACTACACTTATTTTTACAGTTTTTCTTTTTTTTTTTTTTCTCTTAAAGGGGGAGGAGAATGGGGGGAGGGGAAAATAAATGTTTGATGATTTTAAAATAATAAAATTTAATTCCAAATATAGGTAAAACTCATTTATTGCAAAAACTCTGATCTAGAATGTTTACGATCTAATTTTCTTCAACACCAAGTTCATCTTTCACTTCTTTAAGGTACTTAAAATAATACAATGCTTTAAGGTATACTAAGTGCCTTGTACATGTTCTCATTTAAACACTGCATCAACCATGTAAGGTAGGTATTATTAAACACTATTTTATATGTAATTCTGCTTCCACTCAAGACTGGGGTGGTTTTGTAGAAGGACGGCCCAATCCTACGTACTGTGCATGCACAGAGAAACAGGACTCATGGTTGGCTGAGAAAATGATGAACACAATGCTTGAAACCTACCCAAAGGATTTACTTCAGTTCATTCTAGACACTCTTTAAAGAGAGACATAGAGACAAGACCTCCAGGAAGGTGATTTTAAAAAAAGACTTTAGAATATTGGATTGAAACTTTTAGAACCACAGGCATGCACAGGAAACGATCACATCATGTGCTGTTCTAGAGATTGCTACAAGTGTTTTGGTGTGAGCTAAGATCTTATCTCACTCTAGGATGAATAGTCCATTTTCTCTTGTATATTTGCTGATATCTGTAGAATTTACTTTAATTCTGGTTGCTATTTTGCTTGGAGTATTTTACCTGGTTTACTTATCATTCACTCTTTGTGATGGTCTGTTGTGTATTAGAGTTACAAGCCCTGGAGGTCAAGCCATATAATGTGATCAGCTCCTGTGCACGTCTGTGGCTCTGAAGATTTCAATTCATTGTTCAAAAGCCTTTTTCTTAGTCGGCTCCCTGGAAGTCCTGTTTCTATGTATTCATTTGAAAAATATCTAGAATTAACTGAAGAGTTGATGGGGAGGGGTTAATCTGGGGAATGTGAACTAAGGACTACTTTCCCTTATAAGTATGATCAGGAAAGTGTCTTTCTTTCTGAACTCTGATGTGTATCCCTAGACCAGGAATATTTGAAGGGGTGGCAGATAGAAATAATTATAGCCTAAAAGCCCTCTGGGAAACTGAAGGAATGATCCTCAGTGATCCTGGATCTTGCCTAGTCCTTTTCTTAGCGAGATTGCTACTGGTGTCTATATAGCCTTTTTCCAACTCTGATGGGTAAGTTGGATATCAAATTTTATCGAGTTATACCTTCCAGAGGCCATGTCTATGTATTTAAACAACCTCCACACAAATAGTAAATATAAATGAGAAAACTGAAGCTCAGAGTATACAAATTACTTGCCTGTTATGACATAGATAGAAATTGCCAAAGCATTTGAACCCAAGCCTTTGTGATACTGGATGGAGTAACCAGCCATCCCACAGCGGATGGCCTCACAAAGAAGTCAGAGCTTAGGACAGTCAAGGATCTTTCTTTGCTGCTCTTTTGCTGGTGTTCTTGTGCAGTGCTCAATAACGCACTGTTTGTGATCCCCGAACAGATATCATTTAGCCTAGTAGCTCTGCTCCTATTTTTACCTCTGTGGAGTTGCTAAGGACTTAAAAAATCATGAGAGACAGAGACAGAGAGAGAGACAGACAGACAGAGATAGAGAGAGAGAGATGAAGGGAGAGAGAGGGAGAGAGAGACAGAGAGAGAGAGAGAGAGAGGGAGAGACAGAGAGACAGAGAGATGGAGAGAGACAGAGAGACAGAGAGAGACAGAGAGATGGAGGGAGACAGAGACAGAGAGACAGAGAGAGAGGGAGACAGAGAGACACCCAGAGAGAGACAGAGAGATGGAGGGAGAGACAGAGACAGAGAGACAGAGAGAGAGGGACAGAGAGACAGAGAGAGAGACAGACAGAGACAGAGAGACAGAGAGAAGTCTGATGTTCCTGGCATGGAAAAATTACGAACCCTCTCTAGTCACCTAGAGCATGTCAGGGGCAGGGGGAGGATGGGTGAAATGAAAACCCCTTCCAGTGGCTTTAAATATCTCTACGCAGATGCCTACAGAATATGTGTATATCTTAGCCTCAGCCTCTCCAATGAGTTTCAGTTCCACCTCACTAGCTGCATATTGCACATTTGACTCCCTTTCTTTCCCTCTCTTCCCTCTTTCCCTGTGTCTGTTACAGGCACCACCATCCTCCCAGGTTTTTAACCGTGGCATTACCCTGGAATCTTCACTCTCCCTCACTCCATACAGCCATGAATTTACCAAACCGTGGCATTTTTACCAGGCCCCCATTGCTTCTCACCTAGATATTGCCACAGCCTATTAACTGGTCACCCTGGCTAAAGTCTCTCCCCACCACTTCACCAGGGATATTATGAAGATAAAATGAGATAAAGAGCTTTGTAAACCTTAAGATGCTATTCAAAATGCTAGTTTTGTTTTTGGTTTTTGTTTTACTAACCTACATGTTGCTGTCAAATTAATCTTCCTTAAGCACAAATCTGACCATGTGTCTCCCCTGCTCAGCCAACCCCAGTGGCTTCCTGTTGCTTCTAAGATAAAACATAAACTCCTCAGTTTTAGCAATTAAAGCCCCCTACAACCTGTCCTAAGCCTATCTTTCCAGACTCATCAGACACATTTCTAAAATCTTATCTTACTCTCAGGTGAAAAATTTATTCCTGTATATTTGCTGGTATATATAGAATTTCCTTTATTTCTGGTTACTCTCTTGCTTGGGGTAGTTTATTTGGTTCATTTACCATTCATTGTTTGTGATCATCTTTTTGTGTAACTCATTATTCCCCATGATGCATTCTGTGATCTAGACAAAAAGGCCTTCTCTCTGCTCTTTACATACAACCCTCTTCTCTCCAGTCTCCATGACTTTGCACTGGCCATCCCACATGCCTGAAAAGTACTCCCTCCTTACCCACACCTCATAGAGTCTTTAAGGTGCCTCTTAAGCACCTTGTTCTGCATGAAGCCTCTCCTGATACTCTCCAACTGCTAATGTACTCAATCCAAAATTATTCTGTATTAACAATTATGTGTGTTTATATATTTATAATATGTGTTGGCTTCCCCATTGGAATGAAAGTTCATTACGAGTAGAGATTATTTAATTCTCTGTTCTATCCTCAGCACTTAGCATAGTGCCTTAGACACGATAGGTGCTTTAAAAACAAATTCTCGTTGATTGCATGGGACAGCAACAGAAGCCAGCACAAGAGGGCAAAAAGAACAAGATCTGCATTTACATTCTCTTTATCATCTTTTCTCTTCCTATGACCTTAAGGTGGAAACACACATGGGAAGGTAGGAGGGACAGCTAAGGGTGGGAGTGAAGGGGGGGAGAAACAAAGGAAGGATCTAATCAGAGTAGTTGTTAGGTCTAGGCTAGACAGCTAAGGGTGGGCATATGCAAGTTAGGTTAGGCTAGACAGCTAAGGGTGGGAGTGAAGGGGGGGAGAAACAAAGGAAGGATCTAATCAGAGTAGTTGTTAGGTCTCAGATGGGAGGCTGTCTGGGTCACAACACCATGGGAAGACTGATACCCCACGACCCTGTACTCAGATCATGCCTGCTTTTGTCACTTCTCCTTGTTCCAAACAGGAACCCTGGGTTATATTCTTTGTATATCAGAGCAACTTGGCCACGCTGACAAGGGTCAAGGATTTTATAGTAAGGGATCGGATATCTAGGAGACACATCTAATTAGATTTCCACATCTCTCTGATATCACAGTCAGGGATTAGTTAGAAAGCCTAATTAAGTACAGCATGAAGATAAAAATTTCCTGCTTGAAAGATATTAACATGGAAGTTTCCATGTCTGAAAAAGGGAGAGAATGCAACAGCAGGAGAAAGGGGCACGTCCAGAGCACAGGAAGTCTAGAACCTTGAGCTTTGAGCCTTCTGGATTTCAGAAAAGTCCAAGAAAACCAGAAGAAGCAACCAATTGACACAATGGATGGAGTACAGACCTTGGAGTCAGGAAGACCTGAATTCACATCCTTCTCCAAACACTTACTAGTTGCATGATCCTGAGCAAGTCACCTAACACTGCCTGCCTCAGGCTCCTCATCTATAAAATGGCATAACAACACCTACATCACTGTTAAGAAACAAATGGAATATTTGTAAAGCACTTTACAAATACTGAACCTTAAAAATATCACTAGTCAGCTATTATTATGCTAGCTGTCGTCCTACACTGCTGAGGAACAAATGAGATGCCCTGTCTCCTTCAAAATATGACACCCTGTACAATCTGCTTCAAAATGAAGAGATAATTTCTACCAGAAATCACCTTGTGATGTGGTGATGGTTCTGTTATTTGAAGCTGGAAATTTCCTTTCCCCTTCAAAATATAACTGGATGTTCAAGTACCCACTCAATAGCACTGCTCATCTGTGACCATGAATCTTACTCATCATCATCATTCATGGCCCTAGCATGACCAAGACCAGGAGTTTGAAATGATGAATGCTATTATCATTAGTATTTTAGTTGCTATTATCCATCTGCAAAGCTCTTCATATTTTCATAGGATTTCTTTATGATCAAGAACTAACATCACTTGTAGAACAGAAAAATGACCAGTTCAAAGTAAGAACACCCATCCTTATCTCTCTCACTCACTCGCTGCTGGCAGTAGTGTGGGCCCCAAACGATTTAGATTTAGACTAACTTTTTTCCCCCAGGAACAGGCACTCCTACATGTTTATTTTTCCAAACTCAAGGCTTTTAGATACTTAATGATATCCCAGAAATGTGGGCCATCCACTCATTGTCCTGACTACTTGGGGAGTGATGCAATGCTCATCAGTAGCCAGAAGAAAAAGCCTTTACTTTCTCCAGAATACATGAGAATTAAGAATCCTGGATCCCTCTAGGGCAGAAGTAACCAAAATATAATTCGTGTACTAGATATTTTAATATTTCCATGGAAAAGACCACATGCCAACATGATAGATATGACAAAAAACCCTGAGTGAGGATAATGGGAGACAGATATGAATAAAAAAGACAGAGTTCTTTTAGAGATAAGAAAACTGAAAAATAAGCAATATGGATGAATAAAAAGGCTGAGAGATGTTCTGAAAGATTCAGAACCAGAAGAATATGAGTACAGATTTGACCTTGAGAAAAAAATCACTTCACATGGAGGGTCTCAGTACTTCCATTTTCAAAATATAGGGGTTTGGAGTAGGTAAACTTAACATCTCTTGCAGTTCTGACATGCTTCAACTAAAAAAAATGTAAGTTCATTTGAAAAAGATAAGAAGTCATAGTGGGTTGTAAACTAAACACGTGTCAACTATGTGATATGACAAAAGACAAAAGCTAATATGATTCTGGATTAAAGGATAGTTGTTTCTGTCATTTTCACTTATATCTGACTCTTCATGACTTCATTTGGGGTTTTCTTGGCAAAGTTACTGGAGTGTTTACCATTTCTTTCTTCAGCTCATTTTACAGATGAGGAAACTGAGACAAACAGGGTTAAATGACTTACCCAGGGTCACACAAGTAGGAAGTGTCTGAGGCTGGATTTGAACTCAAAAAGAGGAGTCTTCCTGACTCCAGGCCCACACTCTATCTACTGCATTACATAGCTGCCCAAGATAAGGAGGCCCTTATAAGGTCTGCCCTGGCCAGACCACATCTGGAATATCGTATGTTTGGTTCTCTGTGTTACATTTTAAGGACACTGATAGATCAATGAGTAACAGAGAAGGGAAGACAGATTGGTGAAGGACCCCAAGCTGATGCCATATTAGAATTCATTGAAAGAACTGGGAATGAAGACAAGATTTAAGAAGGAACATGATCACTCTCTTCAATTATTTGGAGAGTTGTTCCATGGAAAAAGGATTCGATTTGCTCTACTTGGTTCCAGAGAGGACAAGGAGTCACAAACAGTTGGAAAGGGCTAAATTTAGGCTTAATAGAACAATAAAACTTGCTAACAACCAGAGCTATTTCAGTACAGGATGGGCCACACAGAGAGGAGAAGTCAGTTCTCACCCCTTGAGATCTTCAAGCAGATATCACGAGTATAAATATTTATCACGTATGTTTTAGGGGGGATTCTTACTAAGACACAGATTGGCCCCTCCTCTTCAAGAACAAAGCATCATCACCAACAACAAGGTTGGAAAAGAGGGTCATGGTAATTATGTAGAAGGCCTTGAATGCCAGACTGAGAATTGTCTGGCCTATTTTTTCCTTGTAGACAAAGGGAAGCCAGTGAAAGATTTTTGAGTGAGAGGAGGGGATGGTATAATATTCAGACTTGAGTCAAAGAAAAGCTAGTCTAGCAGTAATGTGGAAAATGAATTTTCCTTATGCCCAGGTAGGAGAGACTGGAAACAGACACAGATTGTTGGTAGCCATAGGAATAGAAAGGAGAGTCTTAATTACTCAATGACAAGAGAGGATTAGCTCTCGTACTGAACTAGGGCCAGAAGTAAGAACGGATTTGAAAAAAGGACCAAATAACTGAGTGACTGATAACAAAAGAGAAGTTTAACAAACTGATGGTGAAACAGAGGCCATAGAGTGACCGATTCTTTAAGCCAAATCTAATTGCAGGAAGAAAGACGGCAGAGCCAGAACTTTAACTGTAGATCACACCGTGACATTCCTGGCCACTAGAGCAGAAGAGTGAGTTGGCACCCTTCAAAATGTTGAATGTCAGAGGAATGCCTGGAAGGGACAACCTTGCATGAAGAGAGCGATGGGGCCCTTTGGGGTTGATTTGGAAATGGAAATCCTTTGTGCCTCGGTTGGGGAAAACAGGAGGTTACTGGGGTGTTTTCTATTTTGGGGAATCCTGAGCTCCCAGGGGTCTGTTTTCATTTCAAGGTAATACCCTTTATGCCTGTAAGTGGCCTGGATAAGAGGTAGAGACAAAATGCACAGATTAAAACAAAGAAGAGAGAGTGAGACAGAGAGATGAACACAGAGAGAAATGAGACAATGGACAGAGAGACACAGGAAGATAGAGTTAGGAACTGAGAGAGGAAATAGTGTCACATAGAGTGAGACAGACAAGAGACACAGAGGAATGAGACTATGGGCCAGAGATACACATGGGTAGGGGTGGAGAGGGAGAGATACAGGGAGACAGAGAGACATACACAACATACACATAGAGAGAACAAAAACACTTCTTGGGCTTAATCCTCAGCTTCCATGGACACGGAGGAGGAGGAAGAGAACAGTCCTAACTATGCCAGCTGAGGCCCAATGAGCCTGGGCAGCTTTGCCCACTGAGCTGGTAAGAATTGTGAGCCTCTCCACCAAAAGACTGATTCCCAGGGCCAGAGAAATCTGCATTCCAGACTCCTAGAGGTGGGAAGAAAACAAGAGAGGCTCTGAATTAAAAGGACAAAGAGGGTGAGTCTTAAAAAGCAAACATACCATGCTCTCCCCACCCCCTCCACCACCACAGGCAGGCAAAGTCAACTGAAGAAAAACCAGTTTACTTATCCAGACCCAGGCTGACCCAGCAAGGAGTGTCTTTAGCAGTGTGAGAACCCCCGTACTTTATAGGTAAGTGCTACTTAGTTGTTGGCATTTTAAGTGAGGTTCTAGCCAGCAAGCACTTGAAGGCTCCTGATTGAGTTCCCAGGGAAACGGGGGCAACATTTGCCCTTAAAATACCAGAGTGGAAAGATCTTCTGCTCTGATGCCCAAAGACCTGATTCAAATTCCACCTCTGATATCTAAAGCATGTGTTCGATGTTGGACAAGTCACAAATCTATCCAGGATTGCTAAAAAATGAAGGAGCTGGACCACATGGCCTCTGATGTCCCTTGTGGCCATACGGTTTTGATCCCATAATCTTAGGTCAATTCAAAACTCCATTTCCTTTTCTGATAGGATTACTAGACTGGTAGCTCAGGGAAATGTTGAAAAATATGGTGTGTGAGGGTTCCACCTAGGCATTTGATCAAGTGGCTAATATTTTCTTGAAAAAAAGAGATGTGTGGACTGGACAACAATGAGTTGGTATCAGAGGTTCTTAGGATAAATCCTAGCACTGGAAGTGTCCTTAGGGATCATTCACTTTACTTCTGTTATTTTAGAGTTGAGGAATCTGATACCTGGAGGCATTAAGGAATTTGGCCAAGGGCACGAAATTTAGGTAGGGAGCGGAGCCAATATTTAAACTCAGATTCTGGCTTCAAATTAAGAGCTCCTTCCAATATACCATGCTATGAATGAAAGACTCCAGTTCAAAGAATATCAATTAATGAATCGAAGTCTCCAGTAACATGCCACAAAATTGTGTCTTTGGCCTTATCCTGCTTCATATTTATTTTTATCAGCTATGTAGATAAAGAAATTGATTGCATGATTATCAAATCTCTGTATGACACAAAGCTAGAAGGAATAATATATGACAAAATCTGGATCTAAAAGAGTCTGGCTGGAATGATTCACAGTCTAGCAAGAAATAATTTAATAATTATATTTATTATAGTTATACATTATATTAATTTATTTATTATATATAATATAAATGTTAATGCCTTTAATAAATGTAAATCCTATATTTTCATTCAAAAATAATTTCAAAAGTATATTTCAAAAGAAGATATGGGACTAGATAGCAATTTATGTGGAAAAGGGTAGGGTTAAAAGAATATAAGCTCTTCCCTGTCCATTAATAGGCCTATATGACCACGTGTCCCTTTTTTCCCTTGGAACATGGGCCATGTTCCCAGGTATAAAGGTACCCAAGTATTTCAATCACAGACATCTTGCTGCTTTGAGCTCCGGCCCAGTTCACAGTTGTGATACATTCTGAGTCACATAGAGCCTATATATTGCCTTGGGGAAGGAGCTTGCTTAGGGCAAAGCTTGCTTATGGGTGGATTTGCTTGCAAGAAGGCTTTCCTACCTTTTGGTGCTAAGCCAGTCATTGAGTCACGTGGGTTTTGATGTGGGATGTGTAATAGGCTCTGAGCCTATTAGTTGAAAACTTTTATATACTGAGAGGTTGGTATTTTACTTTGGAGCTCACTCGTGGGAAGGATGTTTCTTCATGATTTGGCCAGACTAGACTCTGGGTAATCACTGTTAAGGAGCCCCACCCCCCGACCCCCACCCCACCCCCAGCTTTGTGAACCCAAATTTTAGGACTTCAAACTCAGAATAAGTTAACAAAGTGACATGGCAGCCAAAAAAAATCTAATGCCATCTTAATGAACTGCATTTTTAAGAGTATAGTGTCCAGAACAAAGGAGGAAATAGTTCTACTCTACTTCATACTGGTCAGAACCAAAATGGAGTACATCTCTAGAAGACACATTGTAAGAGAGGCATTGATAGGGGAGAGCATGTTCCAAGGAGAGTGATCAGAACAGTGAAGGGATTCAGTCATCATAGAAGGGAGGGAGGGAGAAACAGAATTCAACTAGGACTTATTAAGTACCTACTGTGAACAAGATACCATGCTACCCACTGGGGATGCTGAGCCAAAGAAAACCTGCCCTGGTGGAGCTTTTTGTTGTCATTCATTTCTAACTGTGGCTGACTCTTCCTGACCCCATTTAGGGTTTTCTTGGCACAGACACTGGAGTGGTTTGCCATTTCCTGCTCCAGTTCATTTTACAGATGAAGAAACTAAGGCAAACAGGATTAAGTGACTTGCCCAAGGTCACACAGCTAGTAATGGTCTTGAGTCTATATTTGATCTCAGAAAGCAGATTCTTCTTGACTCCAGACCCAGTACTCTGTGCACCATGGTACCCACCCAGCTGCCACCTTTTCCTCTACATAACAGATTAATTACATGCTAATAGCAGATAAGAATGCAGCAATAATATATTGTGATATTTCCCCCCTTGTAGGACAAAAGGCCTCAGAAGTTTGTATCACAAATGCTAATCCTCAGCCAAAGGGGGTCACCATTCTCTGGGTTTTGTATTATAGAAATATCATCCCACAGGGCTGCTGTGAGGAGAGTGCTTTGTAAACTGTAAAGTACTACATAAATGTGATACGCTTCTGAAATTATTATTAGCCATTGAGCCTTGGCAAAACCTCTTTCCCTCTGGCCTTCTTTTGTATATCAAGACCACACAGAAGATGAGAAGACACATGGTGGGAAGAGAGCTGTCCAGACGATGGGAGAGAGAGAGGAAGGATGCCAAGAGAGCTGAAGCCAGGCTCAGCCTAGGACTGCTCAGGCTGGAGGAGTGCCGGCTCTATCGCATGAACACCGTGGCCAGGGAGCAGAGACAGCTGCAGAAAGAACTGGAGAAGCTGAGAAGGGGTAAGACCTGTCCTGCCTGCACTGGGAAATGAGGGAAGCTTTACAGACATGCATTGCTTACCCAAGTCAAAGGAAAAAAACCTGCCACAATTTAAGGGGATGAACTAGCTGATCTTTCAAGGACTCTCAGTCAATGTCAGTCAATCAGTTAAAGATTTAGGAGCCCATGACTTCTTAAAAGTGAATGTGCATGCCCTCTGGTCCTCCAAAGCAGAGGAAGAAAGGTCCTTTCTGTCTGACCTTAGCCTTCATTTTCATCCAGTCTGCCCTCTAGAGAACTCACTGGCACTGCCACCACAAAGGCGCCTCCTGATCCTCCCTCAGATGACTCCCTGAGAGAACTCTTCTTTGCCTTTATCCTCCCAACTGCCAAAGTGGCCCATTCTTTTCACCTTCCTCACTCAGTTTCATTTTCTCCTACCTGCCAATGCCTGGATTCAACCTATCCTCCATGCTGTTCCAAAACTTAGTTCAAAATCCATGCCTAGATATTAGAAATTTCATAGGCAAACATTCAGAGAATTGTGGGGGTTTTTTTCTCCCTCAGAGCCCACATGTTCCATCCACACATTGAGAGAAAGCCCAAAGACTTTTCCTGGGAGTAAAAAATCTTATTTTTATATAAATATGTGTGTGTATATACATATACATACATGCATGTATGCACACATATGTATTGTATGATTATGTGTGTACATACATACACATATCTACATATACATGTACATACATATGCACACACATATACATACCCCTCAAGCATAGGTCCTTGTATTCCTTAGACCATTCTGTTTTCTCTTTTTATCCAAAGCTGACAACTCCAAGAAAAAGTTCTCATCTTTTGGCAATGTTTTACTTGGGACTCAGAAGAAGTCAAAAATTCCTATGATTCCCCAACAGGGAGGTCAGAGGCACAGAACTGCTGAACCTGGTGGCATTAGGTAAGGAAATGCTTAGAGATCCAGCATCTTAGGATTTGATGGTATGCTATTCAACTGAATTGAACTCAAAACATTTACTTGCAACTGTGTGAAAGGGGAAACAAATGTGACAAGAGATATTGCTCTCAAGTAACTTACAAGGTGATAAGGCAAAGAAAAATTTCAAAATATATTGAAGAATTGCCCCCATCCTAGAGTTGCAGGCTGCACTGGAAGGAGTCACAAACAGCTACCATTTTTACCCTTCTCTGCCTTTTGGAGATAACAATGTGAGTCGCTAAGAAGCTGTGCATGGACCAGCTGCTAGACAGAGCCTTTCTCCTAAGGTTACCACCCCCCCATGCACCCTGAATGTAATTTGCATATACCTACTTACTTACAAGTCATGCCCCTCATTAGAATATAAGCTCCTTGAGGACAGGGGCCATTTTTGCTTCTCTTTGTGTTCATATCACTTGGCACAGAGTCTAGCACATGGTAAGTTCTGGATAAATGCTTATTGATTTATTGACTATAAACTGCTTAAGAGATGGAAACTGGCACCCTTTGCTGAAGAGCAAGGAACAGCAGCAGAACTAAGCTCTGAAGACCCAAAGCTTAAGGGGTGACCAGAAAACTGACAAAAGCCTGAGGGGTAGAGCACAGATGTGGAGGAATGAATCCCAACCCGGGGACCCAGCCAGGACAGTAACATGTCACAAGGACTATGCCCTTGAAGAAGGGTGCCTCATTCTAGTGAGAGGCAGAGGTGGGGTGTCTCTGGATTCTACATGTGTACTTAGGGAGCAATGAGCGCGACCAATCCTATGACTCATTTTTCAACAAACCTGGAAATTCACTGTCTCCATGATTCAGGACTTCAGAAACCCTTTGAAAGAAGTTAAATCTTTGTTAAGACATTGGTATGTCAGAGTCTTGTGCTTTACCCATAGTGGTGTTGACAAAAAACTAGAAAGATTAGGATATGTGTGGACTACGAAAACCTTAAGACAAGAATTAAGGTCAGTATACCAAGCCATAATAAGCTCAGGATACTCTGCACTGCCTGCTGGGCAGCCATGGTGGAACGTATGTACATGGTTGACAGACATTACTATGTCTGGTGGGGTTCTATCAATTTTAGTGTGTAACAGAGAGTATTTCCAGGACCCTAGCCACTTTTCAGTGGCTCATGGAGAAAGTAGCAGACAATATGAACTTCCTTTAGAGGTGTTAGTTCATTGGGATGGCCTTGCCCTTTAGTGGTCTAGAAAAACATGGAGACAACTAAAGGTTGATGGTGACACTTCTGTTGAAGTGTCATGTCAAAAACATGAAGGTTGTCGGTCTAAACCTGTGCCAATTTTTTTCAGCCTCTCTCAAATGTGTAGCTCATTCAAATTATTGTGATTACAAAGAAGTCACATAATCACAGAATATGAGAGTTGGAACTCACCTCAAGGACTAGTCTAGTCCATCCATGAAAGGAACCTCCACTGGAGCATATCTGGTCATCTAGCCTCTCCTTAAAGACCTCCAAAGTTGGGGAGTCCATCTTCTCCTTTGGTGGGGAAGCTAAGTGCAAAAGAGACATCTAGGACTATAGAAATGTAATAGGGGGAAACACCATGTGCAGCTAGAGAGACCAGGGCATGCTCCATGGAAGAAGTGTCACCTGAGTAGAGCCCTGAAAGAATTGAACAATGAAGATGGGGGACAGCAGGGTCCATCAGAGGAGTGAGTGAGCATGTGAATAAAGATAGAAGAACTAGGAAAGGGCAGGCCCTTGGTAGCATCACCTCTTTTACTTCCTAGAAAACCTTCTCAAATCTATCTTTCTCTCTTATGGGAACAAAGAGCCTCGTTCGACAAGTGCCAACTCTTCTCAGGCAGGCAGAAAAATCCCTCATTCCCTCCCTAGCCCACCACCACAACATGCTTGCCTTAATTGATCTCATGGAGAAGGCTTTCATGGTTCAGGAAAAACCTGCAGATAAAAATGACCTCCCCTTTGTACTCACCTCACTCTCTCCAGTGTCCTGGTTCTTTATTCATTTGTCCTGACTCTTGCAGACTTCCTTTGGCATTGATTTGAATTGGAAGGGATCTTAGAGGCAATCTAGTCATACCTTCTCATTTTACAGATCAGACAACTAAAGCCCAGAGTGATAGGATGGTTTGCTAAAAGTCACACAAGTATTAAGAGGAAGACTTGGGGTTTTAATCCAAATTTGGCATGTTTTCCTTCGCACTATTTCTCTTTGTGTTTTATATCTCCAATGCTTACCATGGGCCCTTGTCCAAAGTTCTGACTGCTGAATTGTGTCACAGAACAATTCTGTTGAAGTGTGAATAATTCATGGGTGCTTAAAGGCCTTCTCTCCCTTTTCCAGAACAGAAACTCATCTGCTCCAAACTAAGGAATATAAAATTTCCAAACCTATCGAGATACCAAGCTTATATCCCATAGACTGTACAAAGAACAACCAAGAAGCATTTTCTCAAAGCCCCAGGGCCTCCCTTGGAGGTGGACCTAAAGCCTCAAAGAGAAACTCAGTCACAGTCATTAACCCACCCCAGGACAAAGATTCCATCAGCCTACCACATGGCATCTCTGCTGAACCCCAGAAGCCTACAGCCTTCAGCAAAGCACCTGATGCTCCCCCAAGTGAAAGTGAAGTGATAGAAATCATGGAGGCCAGCCCTAGTCGGGGTGTTAGCCCAAAACCTGGCAATCATACTGGAAAACAGAAATCTGCTCCAGGTAGAGAGATGCCTATCTTTGATCCCAAGGCCTATACTCTTTACAGTTACCTCAGGACAGTGGACACAATGCCAACCTACCTGGAACTCTTTGCAAAGGTCAAGAACGCCCGCTACCTCCGGCATAGAGTACCACCTGAATTTGAGAGGGAGCTCAGTATTGGGGAAATATTTGGACATGCTTATTGCCCAGGGAAGGGAATCTGATGAAAGCCTAAGCATCTGAAGTGCCTCTCTGGTCTCATTTTGGTCCAGCTGGCCAATAGCATGTGTTAGGATCTCTGGTGAGAAGTCCCCTTAAAAGACATCTTCAGCAGGAAGGAGAAAAATCTAAACCCAAAACAAGGGTATGAGACAATCCAATTTAGAAATCCCACACATTCATTTCTTCTGCTGCACTACAGAACGAACTAGGAAGAATACCAAACTCATCAAGTACATAAAAAAGAAGCCTTTGAAAAATTCTAGTACTCTATGGATGTTAAATAAGGATAACAGTAAGAACCTAGGCTTCCATTTGTGCCTGAAACATTCTCATTAGGAATCCACCATGCCTGTCTTGAGGACCTCCCAGGGCTGCAATCTACTGGTAAAGTGGCAGCCATGACACCATGAGCACAATAGGTCATTTCTGCAGCACTGTGATATCTGCAGGGCTTTGCATGGATGATCTCGATGGAATCTCGCAATAATGCAGATATGAATAACACCCCTACTTTACAAATGAGGAAACTGAGGGTCAGGGATATTTAAGTGGCTTGTCTGCTGCTAAACGGCTAGTATCAGACACGCAGGATTTGAAGGCAGGTCTAGACCAATGTTGGGTGATTCAGCACTCTTTCTGCTAGGTCCAATGGTGATAATAGAACAGGAAATCATGAGAGGTAGAAAACACCTTGGAAAATATCTGGTCTCGTCTGTTCTCTCTCTGAAGCTGAGGAAAGAGATCCACAATACCAAGATGTGCTGCCCAATGCCCTACTGTCATTGTTCAGTCATTGCAGTCACGTCCGACTCCCCATGACCTTGGGATTTTCTTGGCAAAGATACTGGAGTAGCTTGCCATTTCCTTGTCCAGTTCATTTTACAGATGAAGAACGGAGGCAAACAAGGTTAAGTGACTTGCCCAGGGTCACCCAGCTAGTGTCTGAGGCCACATCTGAACTCAGGTCCTTCTGACTCCAGGCCCTAACATCTACCCCTGTACCACCTACCTGCCCTGTCCTCTTGAAAACAAATCATTTTTTCCTCTCTTTATTCCATGACTTCTGCTAAAGGCCTTTGTCTGCTGCCTTTATTTCTAAATTGCTCAGGCTTAGTTTCCCTGCCACCCCTTAACTTAATGACAGCAATCTTTCTAGTCCTGAGAAGTGTGCAGGAGCACTTTGGCATCATCCAATTCACTGGTAGCTAAGCTTTCGGAGAGTGTCTATCCTGCTCCCTTATACAGCACACGGCCAACACTTCAGGCAGAGAAACAAATCAAAGGAGACAGCTTCAGAAAAAGATTAACAACTTGACTTTTTAAAAATGCTCTTTTCAATTCAAACTAACAAACTATATACTACAAACTGTTATAATTAAAAAGAAAATAGTCACCCCATAACACATGACTGTATTTAGGTCAACACTCTGATATGTAACACTGAGGTTTGTATTTTTCCATGCTTGCAAGAAGGGAGGGCTGTAGGATTTTGGTTTTTTCCATACCCAAAGGGCTGTAAATTTCCACAAGGTAAGTGAAAATGTTTCAAGACCCTTGTCTTGCATTGATAAAGTTGTTACAAAGCCTTTTTAAGCATAAAGAAGAGCCACCAAAATTTTGGACTTCTGTCCATGAGTCTTGGCCAGTGATGCTAAAGGACAGTGGGGGTTATTTCCAAATGCAGTTGTATACATTGTACATATAAAAGAAAGAAGGTGCTACAAGTCAGGGTTGTTTTATGTCTCCCTCTGAGACTGTCTTAAGTACACACTGGACGTTGACTTGGAGGGAAGGCAAAAATTCACCATTAGATCCCTCCCCACCCTGACTCCTTTTTTAGAATTTAATAAGGAAAAATGTAAAGTACCAAATTTAGGTTTTAAAAAGCCAACAGCACAAGAACAGACTGGAGAAAGTCAGACTAGCTTGTGTGAAAAGTGAGTTCAGCTGATGCAATAACACAAATCCATAGAACCTTGCCATTTATAAGCCTGTGAGACAATTAAAACAAAGTTTCTATATTTCCATGAGATATAAAAGACATGGGGAAACTGAGTCTTAGATGTACAGAGACTTGCCAGAGGCGACATAGCCAGCATCAGAGGCCAAATTCAAACTTCTAACTCGGAATCTAAGATTTTTCCCTTCTATGCTAATGCTGCCTCCTAATGATGAAGAAAAAGTCCACCATTTTAAACATCATAAAAAGTACAAGGATCAGGCCATGCGTGTGTTCAGGCTCCTTAGTGCTAAGTAGAATAAAATAAATTCTTAAGAGATTATAGATGATGCATTGTATGGTTCCATATGTAAACCTATATCAAACACTGCCTTTCTTTAATGTAGGGTTGGGAGGAAGGAAGGGAGACAACTCAAAACTCAAAACGTAACCAAAAATAAATAGATTTTTTTGTTAAAGAGAGATTGTGGATGTTCAGAAAAGGTTACACTATTTTTTGATAGCTGAGGACTATCATTCTTGATCCCAAAAATAAGTTATACTTGAACTGCAATTTATATCCACCAATGGCCTTTGCTTTGCAGTAACTTGGACCGCAATGTTCTGACCTGTTAACTTCATGCTAAAACTTTATTTTGATCATCCCCCAAAAAGCACAGTGTTTCTACAACAGCTCATACCCAAACAAGTTAGTTTTATTTGGAACACATCAATGCACTGGGGCCTCATGTTGAAGAAGGGGAGAAATTAACTCCTCTTTCACCGGCTGCGAATCAGACTCGTGATAAATGAAAATGATTTGCTCAGGAAGATGACTTCAGCAGCGGGCAGAATCCAGAACTCTATCTTGATCTTAGGTTTCTCCTCGAGAGGGATGAAGCCCTACCTGCTTGCGCAGGAAGTTTGGGACTGGAGGATGGCTTGAATTGAGGGTCTCTGAACCACAGAAGGACTAAAGGTAATATAGGGTGCCTGAGCCAAGGCCAGCACCAATACACTGGGCCCTCAGGAGCTGCCCAAGGAAGGGGGAATTGTTTTATGGTTTTGTTTTGGTTTTGGGTTTTTTTTTTGCTTTTTGGAGAAGGTAGGGCAATTGGGGTTAAGTGACTTGCTCAAGATCACGCAGCTAGGTTTTGTGTTAAGTGTCTGACAGAGGCCGGTTCTGAACTCAGGTCCTCCTGACTCCATGGCTGGTGTTCTATTCACTGTACCACCTAGCTGCCCCATTTTATGTTTTTTGTTTGCTAGAAGTCCAGGTTTATGTTTTATGTTTACCCAGATGGGTAAACAGAACACATTAAAACTTCTATACCAATCAGCATTGGGAGTGGCCTTGGTACTTCTAATCCAGGCAAGACAAGGAGACCCAGTCTCCCCATTCCCCACAAAAAAGAGTAGAACATCTGTCCAATGAAGTTTGCTAATTTTCAGCTACAGAATAATTTAACACTACAAACGATGGTTGCCCATTTGTCTAAATCACAAAACACCCTTTCCATTTGAAGAGATGAAATGTCACACATAGCATTATGATGGAGAAATAAGGCAGAGTAAGATTAAAGAGGCCACCTCTCAAGGCTATGATTGGAAGTGGTGACAGAAATGACAAAGCTGTTGTTTCAAACTGGATGTTTAAGAAGTGAGCTTTTCCCTCCCATTTCTCTTACAGGACAAATATGCATAAACACAAGCACGTGTGCACACGTGCACACACACACACATGAGGGACAGGGAGGCGAGACTCTCCTGGGTATTCTACAAATGCACATCACCCAAATGAATGGAAGTGGAAGCCCTCAGAATGAAAGCATTTCATGATTCTAACAACTTCATTTTTGACTCCTGCTATCCAGTGACTGACGTGGCTCTGATGGCCCCAAACTGCTTTTCCAGGTCCAGCAAGTTTTGGTAAAATTTTTCAGCAGTATCTTCGTCAAGATCCATCTGCAAGAGAAGCAGAAATAGGGATACCAATGGTCCCACTAGGGAAATATAGGATAAAAAGAAGGAAAACATCCAAGAGAACTGCAGGCAAGAGAAGGTAAAGAGGCTTGCCAAAGAACTTTGCTACAACAGTGATATCGGGCAAGAAAGAGGGCTTCTTCACCAGAGGCATCCCATTCAGAAAAGTCACTACAACCTGAAGATGACAAAGAATTCGCAACTTCATCCTGCCCAGATACAGGAGAAAAGTGCCAAATTTGGGGAAAAGCTCAGAACTATAAATCTGAGTCCAATATAAATACATTTTTTTCCTTTGATGTTTATCAGAGGAAAAAAAAAAACTTCTTCCTTCCAAGTCTGTATTCATGCAGCTAGAGGAATTATAACATGCATTTGCAGTCAGTGAAGTTAGGCAAAGGAGGCTGAACAATAGTTTGTCTTGAAACTGACAGAGAAAAAAGGAAGACTGGAAGGCAGAGAGACAGTAATTTTAAAAAAGGGAAGAAAAGAAGGAAAAGAACAATGAAACACTGAACATATACAGAAGAAAAAAAAGTTCAGGAAGAGTCAAAAATGAGCACGGCAATGGTTGTAAAGCAGTGTCAAATGATGTATGCATTTATGTATGTATGTATGTATAAATATCTATACACACAGATCTATGGTTCCATATACAAGCCTCTTATTCTCTTCATTATATATGGAAAATTTATGTTTGATATCTGTCATGTTCATAATACAAGAAAAAAAGGTTTTTTAAATAAATTTTTAAAAAGGAAGACCACTCCAGGGCACAGCCCGCCCCAACTCTCTAACAGGTGTTTTTTTCAACTAATGAGCCTGTCACCAGTTCCTGTTACCAAGCTGTCTTTAATGAGGCTTACCTTCTGAGGGTTTACATAATTGTTTCCAAGACCCGTGATAGCACTGTGATATTTGGTCAAGGGATTCAGAAACTCAGGCTTTTGTCGGAAAAGCCATAACTAGAAAGGAGGAGGAAAAAGTGTATGAGTCACACCTGGCTTAAGGTAAATCTGGACATCAAGTACTTTAAATAGCTTTGAACAAATTTTAAAAGCCCATCAATCATCATTTGGCAAAATCTTTCAGCTCTAAGATTCCATAATTGCTCAACAGCTACATGGAATTGTTGAGCAATTCAATCCAAGGGAAGGAAGACTATCAAGTGACCAATCAGCCTTCTCTGCAAGGTATTTTAAGTTAAATAAGATGGAGCTGGCCCTCAAGGTCTACCTTACATACCAGGCACGAAGTCTAGCTCCTCCCTCAAAGATATGCAGTTTATGCCATGAGACAGTATAGCTCACTGATCAAATAGTTTTTAAAATGAAACATTAACTTTTGGATTTAAAGACTTATTTTTAAATAGATACTCCAAACATACATACATATATTTATATGTATGTGTATACATATGTATGTATGTACATGTGTGTAAACACACGTGTATATATACATATATGTATATTTTAAAACATACTTTCAGTATTTTTCATATTGTCATCTAGCGAAAAATTATATTAGTCACATTTTCCTGCCGGAGCTTGAAAATTGGAGAGCTAAACCAAATTTCCAGGCCCATGTCCAAACATTCAATCACATTATCCAAAGCACTAATGGGGTCCTGAAACCATGACGTGGCAAGGGGTAAATGATCACCATATACACAGGAGCTATTAATTATTTTTCCCATAAATCAGAACTAGTTCCAGTAAAGTTAAAGCAGAATTACATCAGAAGAGGCAAGAGTAGACAACATCACCTTGTGCCTGGGAAGCCAATTTCTCATCCCAACCTTTTCAAATCTGTGAACTCTTTAAGGCCGTCTCAACTGAGCCAGCCCACTCTAATATCTCCCTTCTGTAAAGTGTAGCATTTACTGTCTATCCCAGACCTGCACCACTTGACAGCAGGTAGGGGCCAAAATTAAAATAGGCTAAACCTCTCCAGTCACAGATGGGTGTTTAGCGGCTCACTTTCCAAGTGAAGATAACTAGAGACAGACTAACAGCGATTGGCTGTCACAGCCAAGTCACATGACAGGCACAACAGGGACTAGGGGGAGGCAGGTAAGCGGAGCAGACAGAGCACTCATTCCACCTTTACCCTCTTTCACATCCTCGACACTTTCTGCAGGCCACCTGAAATCCTCTGGAGGGCCACAAGCAGCCCACAGGCCATTTGTTGTACAGGCTTGGTCTATACCATATCATTGAACACGTGATTATATTTTTTAATGTTTTCAGTGCCTGCATTTTAGAGCTGTCTTTCCTATCTTTTTCTTTTATATTCCCATTACCCCTAGCACTAGGCTGAAACCACCGTAGGCCTCCAAAAACACTTGTCTCGATGAGTCCTGAAAGAAGGCCCTAAATGGCCCTGTAACTGCAGAAATAGAGACTGGGAGGAGCCTGACAATGCCATCCAGCTGGTCTCTGAGATGAAGGGATTCCCTCTTCTGTCTCCACCAAGTTGCTTGGGGATCTTTACCCAGTGAAGGGAACAGTTTCACAAGGCAGCCTACTCCACGTCAACTCTTCTCTACGTGTAGGGCAGGGCTTCTTCACGTTCAACCTTTGTGGGGCCTCTCTGCTACCCCTGCCTATTGCCCTGAGCTAGGGCCAAGCAGAACAGGTGTCATTCTCTTCCCAAAGACATCCCTTCCAATTCGTAAAGACCCCTCAGCCTCCTCTGGTTTCCTTTTTTACAAAGAGGGTGGAACAAAAACCACGTTAGAGGTGAAAGCTTCCACAATTGACTTGTCCCCTACCACAAATTAGACTGATTCTAGAAACACTTCCCAAGATAAAGGTATTGAGGCTACTTTTCTTTCACCCCAGATTCCAGACACTCCAAAGGTTCTGTGTCTCTCAGTAAGATGTGTCATCAGCAACCATTGAATTTCAGATTCTTATCTCCTCTGCCATTTCCCATCAAGGCCCCATGGACATACCAAGGCTTCTGCTCCATCGTAAGGTCTGATTGTTAAAGAATTTACAAAAAAGCGCAGCTGAAGAAAGAAAAAAAATGCTACATTAACATGTGAAGATCACCGGGGGCAGGGAAAACATTAGTGTTCAGCTTCTAGTTCTTAAATCCCAAGAAGAAGCAAATCCCTCCCAGAATTTGTCTCTCCGGTACATAAGATTTTAATGAAGCTCAAATCTCTTTACAACTGAGAGTTTAGCCCAGTGGTTCTCAACCTTCCTAATGCCACAGCCCTTTAATAGTCGTAGTATGTGGGCTGCATGTGGGCAGACCCGCCTGGAGACAGATGGAGGAGGTTCCTAAGACCATCGGAAATGTGTGTTTTCCGATGGTCTTAGACGACCCCTGTGACCCTGTCAAAGGGTCATTCGACCCCAAAGGGGTCGCAACCCACAGGTTTGAGAACAGTAAGTTTATCCATTCCTCAGAGATGAGAGCCACCTTGGGAGTTATACTCTACTTGACATGGCCTCACTATAGAGTCAAAGGGGTACTTACTATCTACCAGAAATTAAAGCAACTATTGATTCCATACTTTGGGGTTCTCAGGTCCTGTTCCCACAAGGGAAGCTCAGTTCTGGAATCTGCTCTGCCTAGTCTTTTCAAAGAAGCAGATTAACAGGTGATTCTTCAGTTAGAGCTGCTAAATAATCTCTTTGCTCACATGCTATAGTCGCCATCAGGGAAACACGATTAGCACACCTTACAACTCCCTAAATAATCAATTATTTATGGAAGGCCTACTGAAGAGATCTGGTTGGCGTGGAAATGAACACCTAACCAGGCACTTATTCCATTCCTTATCTTGCATGTAAGAATTAGCTAAGAACTTGTAATTATCCAACAAGAGGACAGACAAAGAAGAGAAAGCCCCAAATTCCTGTGGTTATATAACATAAGGAGCCAAGGAGAGTAGCACAAACCACTATTCATGGAAAAGGAAGAAAAGAAAAAAGGGCCCTTCAAGGTTGTCATATAATCCAATGATCTCGATCAACCTTCTCATTTTACAAATTGGGAAATGGAGTCCACAGCAAGAGGTAAGATGCCAAAGGTCACTCTGTGGCAAAGCCAGGGCTAGAACAAAGATTTCCTAATTTGAGGTTCTCATGAAACAGAAAAAAAAATGTCTACTCAGAAGGAAAATATCTAGAACTCCTTCACTTGCTTCAGAAATGCACATATTAGGCTACCCTAGAATTCTAACCCATGGCTTCAGGACATCAAAATCACTCATATTTAGGAGATAAAAAGTTTCTCCAGAGACCTAAGTCTGTAAAATCAGACAACTAAATTAAGAGCCACTGAGAGAAACATACCAGAATAGCTGATTTATGTAACCGCTAGAAATCAGAGAAATTAGGAGAATTGTAGACTAGCCATCTCTTTAAAAAGATGGGTCCTGTTAGGGTAGGATACTAGCTTACTGACAAGCAAATACTCAGATGAAAATGGATCGGGATGCTCAGTAGGGTGATACACAGGTCACCTATTAAAGAAGTTCTGAATTTTCCTAAAACCACAGGATACACTAATGTTAGTGAGCAAATCATTTCCCTGTACTGAAATTTATCTGCTATGTCTCAACTTGAATATATTTGGAAAAATAATGAAGAAAAAACATTGCACTCACCAAAAACACAAATGGAGTCAATAGTGTCCAGATGAAAGGTGGCAGAATTCCGTATGTCAGATTGGTCATCACAACCCCTGGGCACACTACACTGGAGTACAGGCCCTGGCAATACAGACAAAGATGAGAATGAAGGAAATGGGAATGGCAGATGGTCTTATTAAGAAAGAATAGCTGATAAAAGCAACAAGGTTCTGCAGCTCCCACATAGCCACCTCAAATACCCATAAAATATGACTCTAAACAAATTTTAGGGCTCCAAAACTCATCCAAAACTCACAAAAATACACCTCCCACTGAAGGTAGTTTGGCAGGAAGGGCTCATCACAGTGTGCTGGAAGCCAAAACCAGCCCAGCCTGAAACTGTGGCTTGGCCTCAGGGCGGCCAGGACAAGCCACAGCCAGAGCCTTCAGGAGAGTGGATCAGCGGCAGCTGTGGCAGTTTCCATAATTATCAAGCCATAAGAAACAAGGACTAAGTGAAAGGTCAGTGGTACTCAGCTAAATTTGGGGGAGAAGAGCCATCTGGCCAAACTGACCCCAGGGCAAGGAAGCGGCAGAAGCAGTGGCACTGCAGCCGCCTCCACATGGCTGCTTCAGAGCTCCCGGCCTGCAGACTGCAGGGGGGCCAAGTGTTCAGAGGCTAAGTGCTCTTGCATTGAGCTGCCTGGATCCAGATCATGGTCTTAGGTGGTGGTCCTGGGGTGCGTTTTCAGTAAGCCAAAGCTGATGGGAGCTGCAGCGGCCTCCTAACACCTCTAGCAGCTGCGAAAACCCCAGTGATTTGGGACAGAGCTTTCCCCTCTGGAAGCAGAGCTCCACAGAGCTAAAAAATCAAGTAATTTACTGGCAACATGAGCAGGCAAAGTAAGCAAAGGAAGAACAGCAACTGAACTTTAGATTCCTTCTTTGGGGACAAAAAAGATCAAAGCATGGAACGGGAGGAAGACAACACAGTCAGAACTCCCACACCAAAAGCTTCCAAGAAACATGAAGACTGCCTAAAAGCTGTAGAGAAGCTTAAGAAGGATTTTGAAAACCAAATAAGAGAAGTGGAGGAAAAATGGGGAAGAGAAATGACAATGATGCAAGAAAATTATGAAAAGAGAGTCAACAACCTGAGGGGATAGGAAGGAGGGACATATAATCAGTCTCTCACAATAAGCCCACTGTGGAGAGGTTCTGTGTGTAATTACACACATATAGCCTGTATTTAACTGCTTGTCCTTCCAGTGGGGGTGGGTGATGAGAGAGGAAGGGAAAGAATCTACAATTTAAAGTACTATATTCAAATGTTTAAAATATATATGTATATATATATATATATATATTTATTATTATTATTATTATTAGTAATACATCCAACTGGGAATTAAGATATACAGGTACTGTGAGAGGGAGATCCATGCTGCCCTACTGGAAAGTCAGAGGGCGAGGGGGAGGACATAGGAGAGAGCAGATTGGGGATTGGGGGAGGGGTTATACAATGGGATGGCTGTTTTGAGGTGTTGGGTAGGGGAAAGATGGGGAGAAAATTTTTAACTCAAAATCTCATGGAAATGAATGATGTAAACAAGAAAATAAATAAATTAATTTATTAAAAAAAATAATAGCCTTCTAAAGTATTCCTTCCTACAATTATTAAATCTCTGAAGTCTTATGAATGGTCAGGAGTGGGGAACCTGTGGCCTCAAGGCCACATGTGGCCTGGATAAACCTTCAACATTGCAAGAATCTGTAATTTGATCTGCACGGTATTCTTCCACCACTGATACAGATTGTAATTCTTCTTTCGATTCACCTAAGATGTTGTCTTCAAGATTTATCATGACCAAAAATATTCAGATTGAGACCAACTTGGAACAGGGTCCCTGCAACCTAGGTAGATTTGGCCTTGACCAGCAGCCAGTCCATCACTTGGCAGGAATTTGAAGACTTTCAAGATTGGTAGGATATGGCATGGCTCACATGGTCAAAAGAAGTGGTACAAAGACATGTTCAAGGTCTCTCATAGAAACTTTAATACCGATAGTGAGACATGGAGATGTTGGTACAGGACCGTCCAGCATAGTGTACCTGCATCAGAGAAGGCACTGTGTTCCAAGAGCAAAGCAGAATCACAGTAGCACAAAGGAAATGTGAGATGTGCAAATCTAGAAACACCTCCATTCCAAATGTTCAAATGGACTATTTGGGCCTAAGGTGAGGCTTGCCTTCCCAGCTCACACTAGACTGATCAACTGACCATACTATACCTTGACCCCAACATTGGGATGTCATTAGTCTTCTTGGAGTACTAAGGACGAACAATATTACTTGCAAGAAACAGGGGTGACTTCTGCATACCACCATAAGATATGTGAGGAGAGCTTGCAAGCCCTCTGCCAAGTGGCTCCAGGCAATCTTTCCAGAATGACTATACATTAATCCACCCTGCATGCTATCCATTCCAACCAAAGGCCAACTCCCTGCTCCCTGTGCATAATTCCCCATCTCTGTCTTCCTACAGACTGTCCCCCATGCCTGAAAAGTACTCCTTCCTCAATTCCTCTGGGAGCCACCTCCTACCAGTTGCATGTCCTGACTTTCCTGATAGTGTTCCCTACCAACCTACAACTGTTTTGTAGATATTCTGTATTTAAGATGTATGTTTCTACCCAACAAAGTGTAAGCTATATGAAAGCAGGAATATTTAACTTTTTTGCATCCCTTAGTCCTTGAAACTTTTTTTTTTGGTCCCCACTTGTGTGACTCCATTGGTACCAAGAATTCTCAGTGAGAAAACTCTGTTTAGCTATGTAGGTCATCTGATAGTCTTAGAGAACTACCTGGGAAACTGAAAGATTAAATAACTTGCCCAGGATCAGAGGTGAGATCGGAACCCAGGTCTTCCTGACTCCTATGCCAGTTCACCTGTTGTGTTATGCTGCCTCTCCTGCCTCGCATGCTGCAGGTGAGTAAGCAATACCTGCTCAATTAAATTTAAAAAAACCTTCTCATCTTTTGTCTTATCTGATCCTTACCTGGAGAGTTAGGCAGGTCAGATCATGCTACTTCCATTTTAGAAATGGAAAAACAGAGCATTCTGGCACTGGTCACTAAGAGCTCTAGGACTAGAGCCTGGCTCTTTGGCTCCGACAAGGAGGTCTACACACTCCAAGGGGAATTCTGCTGTTTGCATCAACCCTCAGGGGCTTACGTTTAGCAAGCACAGTACCTGGCACAAAGCAAGCACTTAATGAAGTCTTGTTTCCTTCCTTCCTTGTATTTCCCTGTCCAGATTAAGATCAAAGAGTTCTCCAAAATCACAGCTGCTGCCATCTTTTCAACAGTCAAGCCCACTAACAAGGACGACTTCCCCAAATCTTCAGCCCTGTGGCTCTCTCAATGATGTGATTCTGGAGTCACTTCTGCAACCACCATTAACTGAAAGAGTCAAACCCCTACTGGATATAATCTAGTAAGACACAATATTTTAATAGAGAAATTTAAAGTCCCAAAGACTCACAGGTGGCAACTTGACAACCACAATGTGAATTCTATTATCCCAACCATTCTGTTTTTCTGCTGTTTCTTGTCATTAGAGCATTCCAGTCAGATCAATAGTAAAAAAAAAAAAAAATGCCCTAAAATCTTTCTGGTCATTATACAGGCCAGCTGCACTGTCAGGAATAAAAAATATTCACATTCACATAGTGTTTTAGGGTGTCCAAAGCACATTCTTTACAATCCAGTGAGGAAGGCAATGTAATCTAACTTCCTACATTTTTGTGACACTTGCCAAAGCGCTGGACACCAAGTATCATCTTTGATCCAGCTTCCCACGAAACCTGTGAGGGAGGTGCTACTGGTACTATTATCTCCCTTTTACACATGAGGAAACTGAATCTCAGACAGTACAATGACTAGTCCATGGCCACACAGCTAACCACTATCTGAGCCAGGATTGAATCTACTATCTTCACCCCAAACTCAATACCTCCTCACCTGTTGGTTAAAATTCCTGTTCAAAGCCAGACTCAGAAGGTCAGTGGCGTATTTAGAAGAGCTGTAGGGTTCACAGCCTTTGACATGCTGGAAATCTTCTAGGCTGAAATTAGATTTTTTGGCGTTGCTGGAAGACGTCCAGATGACCTGAGATGGGATGTCAGGATGACAAAGAAGAGGCTCCAGCTCCCGAATCTGAAATAAAAATGAAAATTTTTTTTAGGGCTACTGGGTAGGTCTATAGGAGCTCTCAATGTTTACCAAAAATATGTGAGTCAAAGGAACCAAAACCCAATCCATAAGCAGCACAGTGAATGTCCCTATAACATCAGGCCTCCAGCTATCAACTTATTTGGATGGGCGGCTTCTAATATCCACGATTTTAACATGAAGGATCAAAGATTCTCCAAAACAAAATTCTGGCAATGCAATATACATAACCCCAATAAGGAAGACAGCCGGTGATTGGAGAAAATACTTAGAGTGAGATGTGCGTGCACAGAATCCTCTGATGAGCTAAGAGTAAAATGACTTATACAGATGCAAGGGCCCCGTAACCAAGGATGGGCAGAATAGGGCGGCACAGACCTATAAGGATGTCAAGAAAATGAATAATAGTTATTGTGTTTGAAGAAAAAAGATTCTAGGGAGTAAAAAGGAAACAATAGACTTCTTTTTTTTTTTTTAATTTATTTTTTTAAATTTTTTTTATTTACTCATTTACTTTTAATTTACAAGATTCAGTTCCACAATCACTTGAGTTTCAGATGTCTCCCCTCCCTTACCCCCCCCCCATGGTGGCGTGCAATCATGTATGGGATCTGTCAATACTTTCACATTGTACAATAGTTTGGTCATATAGAAGGGCTGTAACCAATGAGTGATCACTGGGAAAAGGAAAAAAAAAAAAGAAGCAAAACCAGACATGAAAGAGAATGATAACGAGTTTTGCTTCAGTCTCCATTTAAACTATAGTCTTTCTATATCTTTCTCTGAGTTTAGGTATCTCCTTCCATCCTGAGGCTTGTAGAGTTGTCTTTAGCTGTGTGTTGTTGAGGATAGTCCAGTTTATCAAGGTTGGTCATCATATGTACGATGTGTCTG
>CM053586.1:320436280-320526401 GCA_028646515.1 Pseudochirops corinnae
TCTTTTTTTCCCCATTGTTCACTCCATTGGTTACAACCCTTCTATACAACCAGACTATTGTACAATGTGAAAGTATTTGCAGATCCTATACATGATTGCACACCACCATGGGGGGGGGAGGGGGAAGAGAGGGGAGAAAATCTGAAACTCAAGGGATGGTGGAACTGAATCTTGTAAACTTAAAGTAAATTTTAAAAAATTTAAATTTAAATTAAAAAAACAAAAGAAGCAGGTAAGGAGAAGCAATTTTCCAGTGTTTAGGATAATAACCTATTTTAAATACAACTTAACAGAAGTAGTATTAGCAGTAATTTGTATTTAAAATAACAGCAACAGTGCGCGTTCCTTTCCTCTTTCTGCAAACAGGAGGCTCTAACCATCTCATTCCCAATCAGACACAAATGAGCAGAGCATCCCTCCTGAACCCTGTCAGGGTATCACAGAAGACTTTCGAGCACTTGAGCTACTCCCAAACACAAAGAACAACTCTTTAAATGCCTCTCTGGGATCCCTGCCACCAAGTCATATCATAAAAGGACCTTTGTAACTAAACCACCTAAAGATGGAGTCAAAGATAGGCTTGTCTAAAAGGAATGATGTAGAGTGAATTGCAAACTACTCTGGGTTCCGTAATAGAGAAAGGCAGAGAAGGTCAATCAAATAAGCCACACCAACACTCCTAAGTAACCTCAGACTGTAACCTCCCGTAATACAAGGAGCCAACGATGGAGGTTTAGGCCCAAGAAATGTGAGTGAGTGGGGAAAAAAAGGCACAGCTATTCTAATCAAGTCTTCCCTGGAATAAGCTTCTGTTTAACAAGCATCTTCTGTCCATTCTCACCTACAGGACAAATGTTGTGAAGTGGCCGTTTAACCTCAGATCACTAGCCAAGCAAAAACCCAAGAGTCTGTCTTTACCAGAATAAAATGGCCAAAAACATTGGTTTCAAACACCTCCTGCAGTCCATCTTCAGTGACCCTGTCATCCTGGGTTAACAGGCCTTCGGCTGTGGAGAACATATGAAATACTTTTCTGAAAGAGAACAAAATAATACAGTAAAACCGGAATGATTTAACCTGATCTCTTGGTACCAAATCAAAGTCACCAAATCTGCGCACAAGTATTCAAACCACACAGTTCAAACTACAACAGTCTAGTTATCTCAGGATTTACCCAAGGGCCTTGAAGGATAATGACTCAAGAAAAAGGCCTTAAAAGGCCCACTGTCTCCAACGCTCCTTTGTGTTGCCAAGGGCTGGGAAGTGAGTATAATTTTGTGTACTATGTAATTTTTGAAATGCCTCCTTTCAGAGAGACATAGCTTCTCCTTCCAGGAACTATCCACTGCCTTTCATAGAGCCTTGAGGACACTTCATCCAACTTGTGATTGGTAATAAAAGTAGCACCACCTCTTACTATCATCTCTCTATCCAATTACCCCCACCACTTTTTTCTGTTATTCCCAAATGAACTTGATATATTGATCATTGACAAAACTGGGTGCAAAAAAATGAAAGAAGCTTTAACCCCACTGAGTAGCTCTGCTTCCTTCTGGTCATGTTCCTGCCCTGCCCCCTGGTCCCTACTGAGGCACCCTCTGAACTGAACCTCTGGAGGCTGAGCCTTACAGGAGCTAAATCACTCAGCTCCAAAACTCCTGCCCCAGGACCATGCTGTCTTACCTTGGGATGGCCCACATAATTTAGCTGGCCTTAGATCCCTCTCTGTAGTCATCTTCCTGTCTTGGGAACCCCATCTCCTCTACCTCCTTTCCCTGACTCATACTTTTCACTTCTCTCTCTAGCAATAATAATCAAATCAAACATCACTAACACTTTCTGGTAAAGGTGTATTAATTAACTATCCTGTGGTTCTATCCACCACCTCTGTGACTTCCCAAACTCAAACACCCTTCCCTAGCCATGACTTCCCTAATATATTGTCTCGACCTATTTAAAGATTCTTAAGGTCTAAAACTCTCCTTTGCATTTAGTTATAGGCCCTGCATTGAGCACAGTGATTAGCACCAAAAAAGTGTTTAATAGATGCTTTTGTTTTCATCCATTTATCTGAAAACTTTCCAAGTTACCTTGAGAAGAGGCCAGAAAAAAGTGCTTTTAAATTCAACTGTGGATTTGGCATAATCCCAGCATTTGCATAGAGGTAGTCTAGACGTTCAAACCTAGAAGACAAACACAAAAGCAATGATTCCTTCAGTACATACTTAGGAAACTTGAAAATCCCAGAGTATGGTCATTGAAGAGAAATGCACAAAGGGTAAAACTTGCTTCCTGAACCAAGAAGATGACAACAATCAACAAAGAAACATGTTATGAGGCTTTTATCTTAAATCTATTGTCAAAATAAATGCTCAAATGTCACTGTTAGCTCTTGGGCTCAAGTCTTCACATGTACAAGAATTTTCCAGTGACGATTGTGTTTTCAGGAGCAAAAGTACTCTTGATTTCCCTATCAATAATTGACAACCAGATGAGTCATTATCAAAGTCAATATGATGAGACCAGGGGAACACCTATTTTTAATGTCAAATTCTATTCAATTCAGCACACATTCACGGATCTGGGATTTTAGAAAGAATTCCCAAAAGAATGACTAAAAGACATTACAGCTGAACCTACTCATTGCAATGATGAGTTACTGATACACTATCTAATCTAGGTACCTATCTAGGAATACTGCTATCTTTTTCTGGAAATGTAACGTAAAGATTCATTTCCACAGCACAGATAATCTGATCTCAGCTTAACTAACTACCCTCAAAGCTGCAAATTTAAATCTGCCTTTAAAAAAGTAACCAAACTAAAACAAACTTTATTTTTCACACCCTACTGTTCTTCCTATTAGTAACAAAACACAGCACTGAGGTAACGCTGATCAGCAGAATAAAAATGGCATAAGTAAGCAAGCTGGAACATAGTCCCAAAAAGGTCTTATCATAACCCTCGGGCTTCCTTTCAACTCAAGTTTTATGTGGTTCTGTAACTTAAAAGACAATGTCTGGGGAGCAGACTGTACATTAAACTCTGCGATTAGTTTCTAAAAAAAGGAACTCTCCTTCCCTGGAGCCCTTTAAGAACAAGAGCTACACTCACCTGCTAAGGCCCAGCAACTCTACAGTGCTTTAAATTGATGGTGACCTTTTGAGGATCAGGGTCCAAGATTTTTTTTTGTGCAGAGAAGTTCTGGGGTGGAAAGTCCTAAATGGATCCCAATCAGTGCCTCATGTTGACGTCAACTGATTATCTTATGAGTTGCAGAGGACAGGGAGAGGTGCATATGACTTGCACATGGTCACACAGGGAACATACGTCAGAAGCAAAACTTGAACCCCTATCTTCCTACTTCCAAAGTCAGTCATCTAACCAACCACTAAGGCCAGCTAAATTATGATTCTCTGGACTATTTTTCCTCTTTTTAAAAGTTTTATTGACATGATTTACTTTTATGTTACAAACATTTCCAGATTACTCCCATTCCTTGAAAACTCTTGTGTAACAATAACACAATTAGTGATGATAGTGACCTCAACTGAAAGTGAATATATTCCCCATCAGTAGGACCCTATCTCCACTTCTCTATTTTAATTTTTTTTTTAATTAACAGAAATCTATTTTCTTTTCTGCTCATCACCATTCCCTCCATCCCACTAGAGGAAAAAAAGAAAAGAAAAACAAATTCCTTCTAACAAATATGTAATAGTCAAACAAATCAAATTCCCTCACTGGCTATCTACAAATATACAAGTATATGATTACATATATACATACCTACACATACACACACACAAAATTCTGCTCCCTAAATATCACTTCTCTGTCAAGAAGTAGGATAGTATCATTGGTTCTCTGGGATAGTCATCATGTTGATCAAAGTTCCTATAGCTTTCAAAGTTATTTTGTTTTATACTGCTATTATTTTACAAATTGTTCTGATTCTGTGCATCTTATGAAACTGGTATCACCGTATAAGCTATTCTGGATCTATTCTCAGTTCATATAAATCCTTCCATGTCTCTTTGAAATCATCTATTACTCGTTTTTTACAACATTGTAGTACTTTATCATATTCAAAGACTATGAATTATCCAGCCATTCCTTGATTGATGGGCATTCCTTAGCTGTCAATTTTGGAGGGAACCATGAGAAGAGCTGCTATAAATTCCTTTTTAATGTACAAGATCTTTTCATATTGCTCTGATTTCTTCTGGGTATAGACCTAAGTGTTATAGCTGGGTCAAAGGGTCTACACTGCTTAGTAACTATTTGTATATAATTCTTAATTGTTTTCCAGAATGGCTAGACCCATTCACGGGGTACACCAACCCTGTTATCAAGGTGTGCTTTTCCAGAGTCCTTCCAATATTGATCATTTTCCTTTTCTGCCATCTTTGACAATTTGGTAGGTGTGAGGTAGGATCTTAGAACTGCTCTAATTTGCATTTTTAAAATTAGTGATCTTGAATATTTTTATATGTTTATAGATAACCTGGATCTCTTCCCTAAAGAACTACCTATTCATATTCCTAGATTATTTGTTCATTGGGGAATGGCTCTTATTCCTATAAATTTGAATCAGTCCTTTATATGTTGCATAATCTTTATTAGAGAAACTTGCTGAAAAGATTTTTTCCCCCAGTGTCATTTTTCTTCATTGGAGTTGTTTGTGCAAAAATGTTTTAATTTTATGTAATCAAAATCATCCATATTAACTTCTATGATCCTCTCTACCCCAGGTTTAGTCAAAAATGTTTCTTCTATTCATAGACCTGATAAGCCATTTTTTTCCTGTATTTCTCTAACTTGTTTATGATGTCACCTTTTATGCGTAGGGCAAATCTTGATTTGGAGCTCATCTTTGGATGAGGTGTGAGGTGTTGGTCTAAATCTAATTTCTTCTATACTGCTATCTAATGTTCCCAGAAGTTTTTGTCAAACAGAAGTCCTCATCCCAGCAGCTGAGGTCTTTGGGTTTCTCCAACACTAGGCCGTAAGATACATTTGTTTTGTTAGGTTGTGTATATAACCTGTTTTATTGGCCAATCACTTTACTTTTTAAACAGGACCAAATTGTTTTGAGAACTACTGCTTTGTGATAGTTTAAGACCTAGCACTGGGCAGGTCCCCCTGATGCCCACTGCTTTTAGTTATTTCTCTTGAAATTCCTGACCTTGTTTTGCCTCCATATAAATGTCATTATTTTTTTTTCTAGTTTATAAAGTAAAAGCTTGGTCATTTGTTATAGCACTGAACAACTAAATTAATATAGGTAGTATCATTTTTATTATATTGACTCATCCTACCTATGGGCAATTAATATTTTTCCAATTATTAAGACCTATAAACAATAATTCACAGTTGTATTCATGCAGGTCTTATGTGTAACTTGAGACGTCCAAGAATTTTGCATATTCCACAGTTATTTTAAATGGAATTTCTTTATCTCTTTCTTATAGGTTTTATTGGTATCACACAGAAAAGCTGATGACCTGCATTAATTTATTTCATATCCTGCAACTTTGCTGCAGTTACTATTTCAATGAAGTTTTTAGTTCTGTCTTTAGCATCCACCATCATATCATCTGCAAAAACGTTCTAATATTGCTACTTCTTTACCCATGCTAAATTCCCTCAATTTCCTTCTCCAGTCTTAATTCTACAGCCAACATTTCTAATACTATGTCAAACCGGAGAGCTGACAACAGACATCCTTACTTCATCTGATGTTCCTATAAAGGACTGCAGTTTTTCTTGATTACACACATTGGTACCTCTTGGTGTTACATATGTAGTATTTCTCTCTGGGCTATTTCATATCATTACCAACGCCCTCTATGGTTAAAGGAATCACTTAGTGTTTGGAAGAAGAATTCAAAAAATGTACTAAGTTCTTTAAAAGAAAGCTATCAGAAAAATTATTTGGAAATCCAAATCTGGAAAACAACATCAATGAAGTAACACAGCCTGTAACAACAAGAGTTAGTGTAGAGGAAAAAAAGCAAAATCTGTCCCTTGTGAACCCACACATCTAGAAAAGGGGAAATGGAAATGGTTCTAACAACATCGGGAAAAAAACATCAAGCCTTGTAGCACAGGGAAGCAAAAGAGCCTCAGTAGTTGAGGCAAACACTGGCACAACACAAGCCCTGCTCTTTCCTTCTCACTCTCCCTCCAGTCTATCCATACCAGACTCAGGACGGCACAGGAACAGAAGGCCAGAGCCCCTGTCAGAAAGCAGGGGTTCTATCCACCTCTGACCCACACTGGCAAGACTATCATCCTTTCAGCACCCCAGGAGGCACTCTGAGGCTGGAAGCGGCAGGGCACCTGGTGATCTGCACTGGCAGAGGGAGTCTCTTTATTGGCAATTTCCTATAAAAATAAATCATGAGTCTCGTTCACCTTATCTGCACAGGGAAAAAAAAAAGGCTGCATGTTAAATTTCTCACGTTGGACTAACTTTAGAAAGGTTGGTGCATTACTGCTCTGAGAAACAAGTGAAAACTTAGCAGTGAGAAGATGTAGTAAGACTTAAGGAAAAGAACACCAGCCGTGAAGTCAAACAGTTGGGTTCTGACGTTCCGTCACTGACCAGTTCTGTGCCCTCTCAAGTTTACTTAACCTCTCTGCACCTCATTAACAAAGAGAAAGCAGACCTACCCCCATCCACTTCACAGGGTGTCTCCAAAGATTTAAAAAGAGGTGGAAATGGACGTAAAAGTGCTCAGAAAAGTTTAATACCCTATGCAAATAGAACACACGCTTACAGATAATGATGCGTCCGTTTACAAGTTATCAAGAAGAGTGCAGTCATTTCTGACTAGAGTTCAGAGATAGCACATATCACAAATCATGAATGAGATATCACGGCACTGAGGGGGAAACAGTGACTTGGGCAGATCAGTGCTCATCAGAACTCAGGAGGAAGGACAACGGTCAGAGCCAAGAGACCTGACACTTCTTAGCTATGTGACCTCAGCAAAACCATTTAAACTTCAATTTCCTCATGCAGAAAACGAATGAGGACATTAGGCCTGGTGTTGAGAAAAGCACCTTTTAAACCTTAAGGCACTACAGGAATGTGATTTTTCCTTTTTATATCTGATCTGGCTAACCTCGTCACCCTGGAAGTTCCCTTAGCACTCACACCTTGGGAGCAGCCTCTCTTCCCTGGGACCCTTCTTCTGACTGGAGGGCTCCTCCCAGAACCTCCATGTGATGAGGGTACCCAGATCAGCCAGCTCTTCATTTCCCACCAGGCTGCTCTTCTCTGGACTTTTCCATCATGCCCTCATGCCAGTACCTTCCTTTCCTCTCTCATCTTCTCCATGCCAGCCATAGCATCTAGGAGTTGCAGTGCATAGAGTACTGGACCTGGAGTCAGAAGACCTGAGTTCAAATCCAGCCTCAGACAATTACTAGTTTGCCTCAGTTTCCTCATCTGTATATGGGGGTGACATCATCTACCTCCCAGGGTTACTTTGAGGATCAAATGAGATAAAAATTAAAGTATATTCAGCACAGTGGGCACATAGGAAGCGCCACACAAACGTCATATAAATATTGTTGTTGTTATTAAAAGCTTGCTGCTGATTTAACCTGGCTGACAACCCTTCTTTCTAAAGAGAAGACCACCCCATCACTTTGGAAGAAAGAACCGACTACTAAGACACACACCTTTGTCGAAGTTCTCTTGAGGCCTGAAACACAGATTTCAGGTTACTGACATCCATCTGAATGAGTGTGATCTCCGCTGCCGGGTGAGAAGACAGCAGGGAGACTCGGACAGCTTCGGCCTTTTCCAGGTTCCTGCAGGCTAAGCACAGATGAAGTCCATCGTCTTCAGACAGTAGCCTTTCACAGAGGGCCAGGCCGATGCCACTGAAATGACAATTCAGGGAGATGATGTATTGGCACCGGGACAAAGTTCCATACCACCCAATCTGAAATTGTTTCATAATACTGATACTGCCCACTTTGGCTCAGGAGACCCAGCTCTCGGCAAGAAGCAAACGGAAAAGCCTCAAAAGGTCTTTTCAAAAAAATTGAGTCAAGTCCACAAGCACACACGACTTGCAGTTGACTTTGCTTTGTGTGAGTGGGCTATGGAGGGACAGCAGCCTCACTTTCTCCTCCGCAGCCATCTGGACCTTGGGACAGCCAAATGAGCATTGGCCTTGAAGTCAAGAGTACCTGAGTTTAAATCCAGCCTCAGACACTTACTAGCTATTTGATTCTAGGCAAGTCACTTAACCCTGAATGCCTAAAAATAAAGAAAAAAAATTGCATGACCTCCAGGTCATGAGTAGCAATTAATGGCTTGCAATCCCTCCTAGACCTTGGGCTTAATTGGGCATTGATGACTAATGGGGAAAATGTTAGGATCTAGGAGTCAAACAACAGGCTGGGTGGCAGAAACAGCTTGACCAGGAATTCCTGGATCCCAAACACTTGGCTCAACTATCTCCCGCACTTCTGGGGAAACATGCAAAGGTTTAGTGAACAGAGGGAAAATGGAGATGGGAGGTTTAACTAGAGAAAACTGGCCCCCCAATTTCACCATCAGGTCTCTTCACAATAAGGTGCAAAGCACAAGGAATGCTAAGGAAAGAGTGTTCAAACAACAGATCTTCAAATTGGCGGGAGAGGGGGTATGTCTCAAGACATCCCTTAACTTTTCCTTCGATGCGCAGGACCTAACTGGTCAAGGGGTGGGTAGAGCCAGAGTAATTGGTTAAAACAGAGAATGCAACCTTACCTTCAGCCTCAAATTCTGCCCAGGGACCTGGAGGTATGAAATCAGATCTCCAGACCTGTCTTAATTTATCGTATGCTAGAGAGCTGAACATTCCTACAAGTACATAAGCTAGTAGCCTGGACCTATCCTGAAAGACTATGGTAAAGAGCATTCCATGGAAACTTTATTGCCTTGAGGCAGACAATGAAAATGTTTTTGGAATTTAGTGTGAAAAAATTATAAACTGCTTGGCTACCTTCAATTCAAACGAAAAGTCTGTCTATGGCACTGGTTAATGTGTCTGTAGGCTGGCTTCCCATGGGGCTGCAAGTCATAAAGAGCAATGCTTTGGCCAAACAAGAAAATGCAGAGTTCTGAGTCTATTATTCAACAAAGCTAAGAAATAAACTTGAAAGCCTTCTAAAAAGGAGGAAGGTGGATGCTGGGGGAGAGGCAGCTGTTTCTAATTCAAGGAAAAATTCTTGGGTCCACAAGTGCTGTCAGTTGACCATGCAGTAAGGGTGAGAGGAAGGAGAGGTGAGCAGAGGACGTCACTTGGGCCTTGCTGAGGGGCTTTAGAGCAGTGGTCTCCAACCCAAATAGAAGCAGGGACCACCAATCCATACGTGAGGATCCCCATCAGCTGCACGCTCACCTAGTTGTGAATTGTAACGTTGTTTATACTTTATTGCAGTTTTATTTTACTGAATATTCCCCAATTCTGTTTTAATCTGATTCAGGCCACACTTCGGAGCACTGTGGGCCACATCTCCACTTCAGTCTTATTAGCTGAGTCCATCCCAGTAATAGAGAATTTTGTCTTCTGTAAGCAAATATCTAAGATGTGACTAAGAACCTCCCAAGACTTGTCAAATCAAAGGATTACTACTCACTTTTGGAGATTTTTCACAGGCATAAAGATGCTCAAAAAAGGAATTTAGAAGCCACTGCTAAGGATTACAAAGTCCTGAGCAAGAAACTAAAATCTTTAGAGGCATGGGTGTTTTTTTTATCACAGCTGCCCATTAAATGCAAGGATTCAGAAGAGAAAAAACAGGTTTGGGAAGTGAAGCTGGCTAAGGAGATGGTCTCTAAGCACAGAATTTGGATTTCTAGAGCATAAAATAAAAGGGCCAGGCTCCTAGCAAGATAGAGAGTGTATCTAAAAATGGCAAGATGTATTAGCCTGGAGTCTTGTAAATCAAATCAAGAGAGCTTTAAACTAGAAAAGGAAAAGAAATCAGAGGAATATTGCCCGTGTATATCCGTCAAAATGGAATCAAATGCTTGACATGGGAGATGCTGGCAAAGGACTGCCCATCATGGCACACCCATATAAAAGAAGGCATATGCTCTATGAGTGAAGCAGAATGGCAGTAGCTCAAAAGGAAAAACTTGAGATGCACCAATCTAAAGACATCTCAACTCCAAATGTTCACATAGACTATTTGTGCCTGAGCTCTGGTGGAGTCTTCTGAGTTCATATTGGTCTGATCAGCCAGACACACCGTAGCTTGACTCCAACATAGTGATGTCATTTCAGTCCTCTTCAAGAATGCAGGACAACCACCAATCAAACTAGAATGCAAAGATTAGCAGCTGAGATACCCAGAAGTTCATAGGAGACAGAATCCAAGAAGTACACCCATGCCCTGTGACACTTAAGACAAAAATATACAAAGTATGGAAAAGAAGCAAGATGACCTAGAACTCTGAATCAGTGGAAAGCGAGGTGCTCAAGCTCTTAGGTCTGTACTGTTTCCTACATTTTGCAACAAAGGCTATTCAAAATAAGTGATTTTTGTGTGTAATAAATGAGTATACCCAATAGGAAGGGAAAAAGAGCCTAAGCACAAAAATAAAGTATCCACATGATTGAAGAATATCCTCTACAGCAGTGGTTCTCAACCTTCCTAATGCTGTGACCCTTTAATACTCATATGTGGGCATATCTGCATGTGGGCGGACCCACCTGGAGACAGATAGAGGAGTGGTGTGTCAGTTCCTAAGACCGTCAGAAATAAGTGTTTTCTGATGGTCTTAGGCTACCCCTATGACCCCTGTGAAAGGGTCATTCAACCCCCTAAGGGGTCACAACCCACAGGTTGAGAACCACTGCTCTACAGCCAACTGAGAACTCTCAGGGGAGCTGCTGCAAGTTTGGGGCTCCAGAGGCTAGCCTCCAATAGCTCTCAGGACCTTGTCTAATGTGTAATATCAGGTCATAAGGTAAGAGAGGGGAATGGAGAGAGAGGGCAACAAGAAAGAAAGCTCCCTTGTTACACAAGCAAAGTTCTACTTCTAACATGTCAGTGAAATTCCACCACCTTTTCCCAATTCCCAGAGGTTCTTGGACAGTGACTAGTAGGAAAGCAAGATGTTAGCTCTCCCCTTTACCCCTAGAGCTCTGCTTTGGTAACTCTGGGCATTAGAATTAACTACACAGATTAAGGAAAAAGAAAAGGAAACTGAGGAGAGAGTTCAACTCACCCATTTGGGTGACTGACTATAAAACAACTAGGCCTAGTCTAATAACAGAAATAGAGGCCTGCTCTCATGATCTTGGCCAGACTCTGAAAATCACTTCTCCACAGATTTCTCAAAATCCAGGGGTTCATCACCACAAACAATTAATCATTATTACAGAAAGGCCTCCAAAGCAAAAAATAACAAAAATAAAATAAAATAGGAGGAGGAGGTGGTGGATGTCATCAAGTTTGCTCACGGCCTGAATTTCAGACAGTTCTCCTTTGCTTGTCTCCAGACTCAAAAGCGTGCCACAGGTAAGGTCAACAGTTGAACATGCATCTATGGTTTTCATGGACTTCTTCATCTCACTGTGTGCTGGATCTACGAGATGAGACTACTGGAGACTACAGACCCTACCACAAGATCCTAATGCAAGGAGGAAAAACTGACCTCCATTGATACTTAGGAAAATGAGAGAAATTACTGGAATACGGCTTTGGAAAGTAAAAAGGAGACAGTTTCAGGGTAACAATGTATATTAAGAAGCCATAGTCATTTAAGTAAATTCAGGAACTTGGAAGGGAGAGTGAGAGTGGAGCACAATAGAGATCCTTTGGGCGAGCACCAACGAAGGCAGAAACAAAAGCCATATTGCCCATGGAATATATGACAGCATCTCTGTACTGAAAGAGGAAGATCAAAAGGCTGGCACCAGGGCATGAGAGAAGTGATCTGAGCCATGAATTACATGGACAAAGGCTATAACTGGATCTCTCAGCCAAAAGGGAAGTAGCTCATATGCTGGCTTGACTTCATCATTTCATTCTTACAAAGGTACCCATAAGGTGAAATCTCTTCTGAATATTCTGGATATTCCTACCAACAAGGTAACTAGGATGGAAATGATGGAAAGCCAAGTCAGAAATAGCCTGATACGCATCCCACATTTATTTAGGGAGAACACAGTTCAAAGGATTCAAAGAAAGGATGGGTAGGATCCCATGGGCTAAAATAACACAGGGGAAGTCAGTCCAGAAGGAATGGGAAGTTCTCATAAATGTAATTCTGAAGATACAAAGGAAAACTATTCTGATGAGGAAAAAGAAGAAAGGTCTAGAGAAACTAATGTGGATATGCAAGAAACTCACAAGCCAGCAGATCTTTAAAAGACAAATGCAGAAGATGGAAGCAACAAGATATAACAGTGGATGAATCCAAGAGCACAGCAAATTAGAAGTGTCAGCACTACTAAAGCTCATTATGCTCTAAAGGATGGCAAGGAAAGCAAAGGATTTCTCCCCCACTCCCACTCTTTCCAAAAAGTGTTTCCAGCTATATGGGGAAAAGAAAGACAGCAAAAAAGAAACAGGTTTCCTAGTTAGGGCAGATGGGACAATGGTAACTGATGGAAGTCGAGCTGTTCTTACGGTCTGCTCCTGTGTTCTCTACCAAGGATAATGAGTGTTGAGTCTTTGGGAAGGACAGAATATAGCTAATTGTGAGTAGAAACTCCAGGTAAATAAGGAAACAATAAGAAAGCTCCAACCACCCCTGAGTGAGACAGAGCGAAAAAACTGGCCCACATGACTATCATCAGCTATGGCCAGTCATCTTTAAAAGACTGTAGAGAACAGAAAATATACTGTACGACTGAGGGTCAAATGACCTGGTTCTGGAAAGGAAGGGAGTCCACAAATGTCAATTCTTGACAAAATTCTGGAACATATTATTAAAGAGACCGTGAACATATTCAAAAGTAACCTGAGATCAAAAAGACACAGCAGGACTTCACAATAGTCCTAAATAGGTCATGACACTCTCTTACATCAAACTTTTGCAATATGTTGGTTACTTCAGTAGACCTGTTTTGTGTTTTTTTTTCATTTCTTCTTTATCATAAGCAACAGATCTATGGGAGGGGAAAGAAATAACAATACATTAGGAAATGTAGGTGATATAAAAACAAGATAGAAATACAAAGATGTGTTGTAATTGCCTTTTTTGGATAGTTACTGAACTGGTGAGTTGGGGAATGCTATAGATACTGTTTACTTGGATGGTTTTATTTTCTTTAATGAAGTCTATTGATGCCTTCTGCTTGTACATGCTGGTCATTTCTTTATATATCATATATATATATACTACCTTCTCCCCACCCCAATATCCACTGAATCCTTCCTCCTATTAAAAAAAGTAGAAAGGAAAAGCAACAGAAAGAGGAAAAGCCTATCTCTATGAAACTTTGTAGTTTATTTATATGAACTGTAAAACTCTTCTAAGGAAGGCATATTATACTGGAGAACAGTTGGGATTCTGTATTGGATGCACTGTGTGACCCACAAAGTGGTCACTGATTGTTTAAGCCCAGCACCACCCACAGACTCCTACATGTATCCCTTCCTCGGCACTCACAGAGCCATCATCTGGTTTCATCACCTTGCAATCGCCTCCTCTTGGCTCTTTCCTTGACTCAAGGCCTCGCTTCTCCCACCCTTCATTTTTCTCAAATACAGGCCAATAAATATGAGTGGTTCACTATTGTTTCCAGGACTAAATGTGAACTCCTTTACTTGGCATTTCCATATTTTCACACTCTTGTTCCTTCCTACCTTTCCAGTCTTCTGTTAACCCTCTCCTTGAACTAGCCTAATCACTGCTCCACACAAGCACCTGAATGCCTTTGCACTGGTTATGGCTCATTCCTGGAATGATGAAATGCATTTCCTGCTCACCTGGGCCCCTCATAAATCCCTTTTTTTCCCTCAAGGTGCAGCTCAAGCACCACCTTCTACACAAGGCTTTTCTTGGTCCACTAGGGGGGATTGGAGTGGAGGTGAAAGTGGGGGAGAATAGTTGGATAAGCCTGGAGTCAGGAAGACCGGAGTTCAAATCCAGCCTCAGTCATTTACTAACTATGACCCTGGGAAAGTCATTCAATCTTGGTTTGCCTCAGCTCTCTTATATTTAAAATGGAATAATAACAGCACTTAACTGCCAGGGTTGTCATAAGGATCGAATCAGAAATTTGTAAAACACACAGGACAGTACCCAGGACAAGTAAGCACTATATATAAATGATGGCTATTACTCAATACAAATTCTTGTGCTCTCCAACATTAGGATTGATGCTCTGAGGGCAGAGACCCTTTTTTCTTCATAAGATATGGCATCCAAGAAAGCTAAAGTGACTTTAGAGTGTATAAAGGGGCAGAAAATCCTGTAATAAGGACGTGATAGTTCCAGAGAACACCATCTTCCTGGAGTTTTACATTCAGTCTTGGGTGTCAATGATGCATCAGAGTATCCAAAGGAAAGCAACCCAAACTGTGAACAGCCTTGAAGACCAACTGAAGAAACTGGGAAAGTCTTAATCAAGAGAAAACTTAAAGGACTGTGTAATAGTTGTCTTCACATACCTAAAGGGTGATCATGTGGAACAGGTCTTAGAGTTGTTCGATTTAACCTCACAGGGCAGAATTATGACTCATGAGTAGAAGTTGCAAAGACAGCAACTGAGGTCTGACATCAGTAAAACTTCCTCCCATTCAAGAGATGGACAGCCTGGAAGGTAACAGGGGTCCCTTCAAACTGAAATGTATCAAGTAGGTCATAGAGGGGATTCTTTTTCAGAAGTGGGTTAGACTTGATGAACACTGAGGTCCCTTCCAATTCTGAAATTCTGAGAAAGAGGGAGGTAGATGTCACCTCAATGTAAGGGGAAATAACTCCCTAAAAAATGAAGGGGTGCAAAATCAGAATTGGCTGTTTTAGAGTGTGGTGAGTTTCTCATAGCTAGGGGTCTTCAAGATGGTTACTCGTAAGGGATATGGGGCAGTATTTATGTTTGGGAAGAAGTTAAAATAGATGACCTGTAAGATACTTCTCAATTTCCCATTTCTACAAAACCTGCATTATAAGCAAATACGAGCTGAAGGAAACTTGTTGGGGCTTTAAAGATTTTTTTTTTAAGAAAAGAAGAGTCTAAGAGAGGAGAAAAAGAAACAATTACAAAGGAGACTACAAAGAAAAACCAGGGAAGAAGAGGTAGTTCTAAGAGTGGAACAGAGATCAATAGACAAAAGATGGATGGGAAGAGCTAAACAGCAACAGTGTTCATCTAACACAAAAAGCACCCGGGATCAATCAATCAAGGCTCTGGCATACCTGTGTTTGCGGCCCATGTGACCTGAATCCAAACCTGCCAAGATTTGAGTTTCTCTTAAATTCTGGGACCTTTCTGTACCCTTTCCAAAAGACTTTGGAACTTTCTGGAACTTTGGGACTTGCCAGTGGCTGTCTACTCTTGAGGGCGCACTCCAGCCTTGGGTAAACTGACTGAAGGAATAATATGAAGGAGAAAGTGGGGGGCCGGGAGGAGGGGGCAGGAGGACTTTCAAGTCCTCCAAAGCCTGACTGAAGGATTAAATGTTTGACCCAGGGGGCAGAACCAGGATCAAGAAGGACATGCAGGCTGGGACGCGAGGCAGATGAAGAAGACTGCACCCCATCTCCCGGCAGGGAAGAATCAAATATGCAAATGAGACACATTTCTGGACGTGGCCAAAATGGGAATTTGTTTCGCTTGACTCCGCACGTTAAGAACAACAGCTCGTAATTCTATAGAGAAGACGTGCAAAGCGCCTTACACTTCATCTCACTTGAACCTCACAATCACCCCGGGGGGAGGTAAGCGCCGCTATTAGCCCATTTTACAGATGGGGAAACGGAAGCAGACACAAGAGTCACACAGCTAAGTCTGAGGCGGGATTTGAAATCTGAACCCAAGGCCAGCACTCTATTCATTCTACCCACCAATATTTCAATTCAATAAACATGTACTAAGCGCCTACTGTTTCCTCCTTTAATCAAGTGAGAGAATGCACGCGAAGGGCTTTGCAAATTTACGCTAACTAGCATGATTTTTTTGGAGATGGAAGGGAGAAAAACTAAATGTGTGTTACTGAAAACAAATGTTAATTAAAAAAAAATTTTTTTGAACAATCGGAGCTGTCCGGAAATGGAAGGGCTGTTTTCCTTTCGGGGATCAGGATGTCCTCACCGCAAGCCTGAATTGGAGGGGAGGGGGAGTGCTTCAGGGTACTGTCCTAGATGATCCCTTAACTAATTTCCCCCTCCCCCCGGCCTTGAGCCCCCACCTCCTCTCCGGCTGGCTGCTTCCTGTAGAAGGAAATGCGCTCACCTGCTGGCCCCGGTGACCACCACCACCTTCTTCATCGCCCCGAACCTTGAAAGCTGCCTCACGGCAGCCTGGGTAAGGAGCATTTGATAGGTACTCATAGCGTGCACCTGAAAAACTTCTGATCATTCTGACCCCGCCCTCCGGCTCATCCCACCAATCCCGTCTCGTTCAGAACCTCTTCTCCCCGCCTTACCACTCATTTCGCTTTCTAACTGTCCAATGCTGATTCACTTTGGCTTCTCCCCTCCCCGTCCCGCTAGCAGACTCGCTGTCATTCTAACCAATCGCAACCCAGAATTCCGGCCAGATGAAGCGTTCATTGGCTAAGGGAAGGTGGAGCGAGAGGCGGGCTCAAACGACCGCAGCCTCTCCCACTTCCCGGATTCACCCTAATACGATCCAGCTGGACTCAGCCTCCGGAACGTCTTTGTACCTGCTCCAGCCCAGGGGTGCTATTTGGTTGGGTCGAATGACGTCTGAGGAGGGGTGTGACGGGACGCTCCTATCTTCGTTTTGTCTTTTCAGTGGTGTCCAACTCCACGTGACCCTATTTTACAAAGATACTGGGGTGGTCTGCCCTTTCCTTCTCCAGCTCATGTTACAGATGAGGAATGAGGCAAACAGGGTTAAGTGACTTGCCCGGGGTCATACAGCTAGTGCGTGTCTGAGGCAGGATTTGCCCTCATGAAAGGCCCCAGTGTCTTAGTCACTGCGCCTTCTAGCTGCCGGAGGTCAAAGAAGCACGTCCACGTCAATGCTCCGTGGGGACAGCGCGAGGGACAAGGGGCGGGGCTTACAAGGATCCCTAAAGCCAATCTTAGCCAGGCGAGACTCAGACGTTTCAGAGGAGGACGGGACCTGGTGGCTCCTGGGAAGGGGCGTGGCTGAGTGAGGTTGGAGGGAAGGCGGAGCCAGCCGTCCACCTCTAGGCTTTCTCGGATTGTTTTCCCCTAAGACTTGCATCGTCTTTATTTTATTTTTTAAAAGATTTAAATCTTATACTTTTTGATTTATAAGCGATCGTCTTCTCTAATTAAAAAACAAAACTCTTGTAACAAATTGGTATCCAAGGGGCGCAGTGGCTAAGTCCTGAAGTCGGGAAGACCTGAGTTCAAATCCAGCTCAGACATGTAGTAGTTTTGTGACCCTGGGAAGGTTACTTAGCCTCTGTTTGTCTCAGTCTTCTCTTATATAAAATGGGAATAATAATAGCACTTACCTCCCTGAGTTGTTGTGAGGATCAAATAAGATGTTTGTTCAAAGCACTTAGCACAGTCTCTGCCCTCTGGTATACAGTATATAAATGTTAGCTATAATTTCTTTTCTTAATGTGTATAGCCAGGCAAAACAATTCCCGCATCAACCATGTCTAAAAATACATGAGACCATTAGGGATTGCAATGGATAGATTGCTGAAGCTGGAGTGAAGAAGATCTGAGTTCAAGTCCAGTTTTCAGACACTTTACCAGCTGCCTGACCCTTGGCAAATCACTTAACCCATCTGCCTCAGTTTCCTCAACTGCAAAATAAACATTGCTGTGAGGATCAAGAGATTTGCAGATCTTCGAAGCACCCCCCTCCAATCCAACCTCTGACAGGAGGTGGGTGACATGCTTCATAGCCTGTCCCCTTATCATTGCATTGATCAGCATTTTTAAGTCTTTCAGAGTTAATAATCGTGATGATATTATTGTATAAATTGTTCTGCTCAGTTCACTCTGCCTCAGTTCATCTAAGTCTTCCCAGATTTCATTCTTTCTTACAGTTGAATGACATGCCATTGAATTCACGAGCTGTAGTTTCTTCCGGGTTTCTCTCATCCAGATAGTTGGTCCATATTTCCACATTCTTCTTCTTGTTCAGTCATGTCCTACACATGGTGACCCCATTTGGAGTTTTGTTGACAAAGATGCTGGAGTGGTTTGCCATTTTACAGATGAGGAAACTGAAGCAGATATGGTTAAGTGACTTGCCCAGGGTCACACAGCTAGTAAGTGTTTAAGGCTGAATTTGACCTCAAGTCTTCCTTACTCCAGGCCCAGTGCTCTATCTACTGTGCCACCTAGCTGCCCTTCCACATTCTTACAACTGTACTCTAACTGGTACTACAGCCTTCCTAGGAAGTTAAAACAATCTTCGAAATCTAAGAAATGTAATAAGCAAAGCAATATTCTGTTAGCGCTCTGTCCTGGTCTGACCTCTCCTCCTTCCCACCCCCACCTAGAGTATCATCTTTGGTTCTGAATATCATCTTTTCATGATATTCTCCATCACACCCAAGGAACCTCTTTTCATCCTACAAGATCAATTCAGCCCTCATCAATATCCTCTGTCCCTGTGGACAATATCTTCCTTCTGATTGAAGGGTGGAGATGGAGGGTAGACAGCATAAAGCTCTTCCCTGAACTTCTCTTTAAAGAGGGCATCTTTGTTTCCCATCTGACTGGGCTCTTCTGTACTTCTCATCACACCCCCCAGGCTATATATCATCCTTTACCATGGTGACATCTCCCAACACCCCCAGCTTCTCAGCTCCCTTTGGTGTTTTGTCTTTTTCCATTAGATTGTAAGCTCCTTGAAGACAGGGACTGTGGATTTTTGTTTCTTTGTTTTGTACTTGTATTCCTAATGCTTAGCACAGTGTCTGATATATAGTAGGTACTTAATGTTTATTGACTGATAAACTGGCTTTTACTAAGCACTTACTCATTATTTGCCAGTGGGCTAAGTGCTAGGAATGAAGGAACTGCAGTTTTAATCCTAGAGAAGAGATATTGGGGAATGGGGGGTGGGGGGGTGGTAATATAGAAGGGTGAGGGACAGTAGGACATCACAGCTGTCTTCCATTATTTAAAGAGCTTATTTAACTTAGCCCCAGAGCTAGGAATAAGGAGTTAGAGTTTCAAAATGCCAGGTCTGATGTCAAGTAAGAGTTATCCAGTAGTGGCGGTACAGGCTGGCGAAGGAGGTAGCAGTTACCCTTCTCTTGGGGTCTTCAAGCAAAGGCTGGATGACCATTTGCCAAATACAATGAAGAAGGGATTCATTTTTCAGTCCTATGAGCCTCTTTCTGCTCCCTTGCTCGCTTTCTTAATTCCCTCTACCTCTTTTGTAGGTCATGTTACCCACCACGTTTGAGTGTCTTGGAAGAATGTGGAAATAGGGGCCAAGTGTCTGGATGAGAGAGAGAAAGCTGTAATATAACAGTACTTTGTTTAACAGATTCATGGGGGGTTGATTATCACATTGCTTATGATGGGAATTATCCCTACCCACCTCATACTTCTCTGGAACTAACCTGCCCCTTTTTTCCAACTGAAGCCAGATCACTGACTCCCTCAGCAGAATAAGAGCTTTGCATGGACCCACCTACTCTCTCCCTAATACCTTTATGATTCTATTCCTGCAATAGACCCAATTGGACCAAAATCTACTACAACCCCTAGCCAACGAAGGCCCTGCCTTGAATTCCTGCTCAAGCAGGAAAGGAAATTGGCCAGTTACTTCTAAAAGCAAAGCATACCCCTAAAGGAATCCCATTTTCTTCTCAGGGTCTGTCATTCTGTTCCCCCATATTCTATTCTGTTCTCCCTATATTATTATGGCCTTTAGATTAGTATCTGAAATTCCTAAGGGGGAAAATGAGTCTTTTACGAGCTAGGGTTGGTGAGAGATGAATTTTGTTACTGAGTTTCATCCCTGATCAGTGCTTTCGATATACAAAGTTGATGGTCCATTCTGCTTGCTCTGAGCAGTTATTATTTCCTATAGGGGGTGAGGGGATAGCTATCTGGGTGCTGTCTGTGTAGGTGTGAAAATGGGCAGGAAGGATTTTGTATATCAACTTTATAACAAAAATTTCCCCTCCCTCATCCAATCTATGGCCCTTATGTTACTGGGAACTGTTTGTCCTACTTTGAAGACATTAAATTCTCTTCTCTATTATGGCTGAATAGTGCTGAGTTAATAAGGTTGGTCAAGTCTATAGAACAGTGAAATCTCTGAGATCACAATGTTCTTGTCCATGTGTAGAAACCAGTATTTAGAGCTTCATATAAATACTCTAATGGATAAATGTCCCCTTATCCCCACCCCCACATTTCAGCCTCCATTTCCCCAAAGGTGCTGCCTTCCCCCTCCAGAGACCAAAGCCCAGAGCTGGTTCTTCTTACACGTTGTTGTTTTTAAAAAGGCTTCATCAGCAGCATATTTCTTTAATCATTATTATTTACATTTTATCATCTGACAGACGGACTTACAGAGAATAAATAAGGAAAAAAAGAAAATATACAATGGGTATCACATCTATTTTTTTCAAATACAGAGAATTTGTATATATTCTATTTTGGAATGAGTATGATAGCTATAAACGGAGATTAAATCGGTTTGTTATTCATCAGCACTCAATAGGACACAGTGTCCTCTGAGCTGTTAGGAGGGACAGAACAGGGCACAGATATTCACTGTCCTCAGGAGAAATGTACCACTCTGCTTTAGAGACCCAAGATCTCCACAAAAAGATTACCCAACAAGAGAGTGAATGAAGAAGAAAATAACCCAAAAGAGAAAAGGACACCAGGGTGGACCAGACAAACTATAAGAGCTTGTTGTATGTGCAGACATCAACCCAACTGTAAATTGTTTCCAAACCTCTGTATTAAGAACAAACCTTTTCTTTGAACTTATTTATTTCATCCCTTCTTGATTTCCCAAACTTCTCTTAAATCTTTCTATATGCAGGTTGCTTTGACTGTGAATTCACATCAGCCTGCCTGCTCCAGGTTTTTGGACCTGATTTTATTCACCTCCTTCTTGGAGAGTCCTGTAAAGTATTTCTCAATAATGATTATGCTATTTAAATTATTATGAAAGACCCAGGTTTGGGACCAAAGAGCCTGGATTCTGCACTTGGGGCAGCAACTGAATATATTGGTCAAATCTATCAGCAGATGACATATTGCCGCAAATTGGATATTATGGATCTGGACCCATCAATGAATGCACAAAGGAAGGGAAATTGATGTCATGTTTTAGAAATCTGCACTATCCTGATTTGGGCAATAGTTTTACTTTTTTTACCCTTCCTTTAAGATTTAAGAGAATATTCAAAGAAACAAAAATTCCTTCCTTACTGTTTTTGCTCCATGTATTTAAGTGGGATTTTTTTCTATGATATATATTTTTTTACTCCCTTTCAGCAACAGCAGGTCTACGCTCTTCACCTCCAATCTCCATCTAATTTGATATTTAAATCTATGATCCTATGAACTTGAAGTAGCTCTTGCAGAATTACAGTGTGATTCTAATACTTCAGGACCAGGTTTTCTAAAAAGAATCAGCTTATTCCATAGTAAAGTGGTTGGGCTACTTATGAATCCAGTGGTCCTTTTCATGCTGATAATGGATAGAGAGGAAGATGAAATTTTCCTTCTATTCTGAAGATAGGCTATCGGACACAGGTATGGTGGATGGGGAGCGAAGAAGGAGAGCTTTGTCCAATACGATTTCAGTATGTTTTTTTTTTCACTCATTATTGGTAGAAACACGGGTTTAAATCAGGGAGTCCTCTTGTTAAGTCTCTACAATTACACATAGGGATTACCTAGTATAGGCTTATCAAGCTAGAGATACATTAGGAAAGGTCTCTGCCCTTCAGCCAACATACGAGAGGCCATATCTCCAGAGGTTGTTTCCATGTATTTTAAAAAGTCAAACCCATCACTAACTAGAACAGTAAGAACCAGAATTTTAATGGTCCTGCTTATTGATTACAAGAAGCCATCTATCTACCTATTTCGAGGCATCTCTTCTACAGCTGGGTTTATAATGTTCCCTTTCGCATTCAGCAGAATTGCACCTGGAGAGAATTTCTCTTACCACACCCAATCAGGACTAAATCACAAGGCATCAAGGGCTAAGAGTATCACAGCAACAAAACTATCATATACCACCTTATCATGACTGCTAGTGATGAGGCTTTTTGTAGCAACCAAGGTTGCAGTGTGGGAAATCAACTCACTATTAGCAACTTGGTCTTTTTTACCTTCCAATTCAAGATCCCAAGAATGTTTACCAAGAGGAAATGACATTCACATGTTTCTATTTAAATTGCAATTCAGAGGCATCTTTCTGTGTGGACCAGGATGCCTGTATTCCAGGAACATTCTGAGAACTATGTACATTCAAAGAAATCTGCTGAAAGGAAAAGGTTTGGATAGTGTATTGCAGGATTGGAGCCTACAAATTAAAATAAGAAACAAAGACTTCTAGTGACCCTGCTCAGCCATAATCCTGTTCTTTTTTCTGGATAATCAGATTCTTAATTTTTTATCTTTTCATTTGTGGTTTTGCACCACACAGATGCTGTTTCTTTTTAGTATGTTTCCTTGGAACATGTTCATCTCCATTCTCTCTTTTACCCAAAACACGTGGGCTACCTCCACATCATTGATACCTGACACATCTTACCTCCTTGTGGGTCATAGGAAAAAGCTGAGCATTTACAAGCCCAATGGAAAAACATGTCCACACATGACACAAACTCCATACACACATTTCTTTCCTAAGTCTGTTGAATCTCAGCCAAGTTTGCAATCATTTTGGACTCAAGTTAATGATTTCTACAACTTGACTGTGACCACTATGAGTGTTGGAGTCATGAATGTTATGGCAGTTTGTAGAATTTGTGACAGATGCCTCCTAACTGGAGGATTTTGTTTTCAAAAGAAAAATGAGAAAACTGCATTCATCCTGAGGCACGCAGGGGGTCACACCTTTCTAAGACCCCATGCCATTGAATGAGTTTCCTTAGAAGGGGCACCATTAAGCCTCACACTGAACCATCCTACTCCTGGCAGGAATGGAAATGATCATATCCACAGCAGCTCCTTAGGATTGGCCAATGGGATAGATGGAATAATGAGGGGCAAGAGAGGGGATGAGACAAAGAAAAGATGTTCCAGAGCTCCCATACCAGACAACACTACGTAGACCAGGACCTTCCACAGAAACCTTGTAGCTGAGGTTCCTGTTACATGGCAGAAGTCAGGTACAAATGGCCTGTGTCTTCTTAGTTATACTATGGCCTGACTTAATTATGACAATTATCAACATCTGCAAGAAAATGTAATTTTTCCTATCTCAGTGGAATCCAGCCATGAAGAAAGGTGGCCAGAGACAATGACCCATAAAGAAACATCATAGTGAGCAACAAGTGTACTCTGGAGCTAGAGAACCTTAGGGCTGCCAGAATATTCAGGATGGCATCTCATCTATTCATCTTGAAGTTGGATGGTCCGGTCCTCAGGGTAGCATTTTCATTGCATCTCTGTTTACCTGGTCTACATAGCTAGAATCTAGTACAATCATCTCTTTCAGCCCCAAAGCCAAATCAGCCTCCCCAGGCATGTATCTAGCATCCATGTACCAAGTTAACAAGCCAGAAGTCAGCAGATAGAAGATGGGGTAGTAGGAGAAAGAAAAATCACTGGTTTGGCTTAGACCTATTCTTTCTATGTATCAGTGGGTAAATTCCAGAGCTGAGTGCCATAAGAGATTTGGCTCAAATCTGTCTGAAATTCCAGACTTGCCCTTAATACTTTAACCCATTGCTACCTATGAATCCTCAGAAATAGAGGCCTCCCTGATGTTTCTGTTGTAGGACAATGCTACCCTCTGGTGGCTCAGCATGGGTTTTAGCACTCAAGAGTTCCACTCATCCTACTCTGAATAGCTCCATTGTCCTTTATTCCTTCATCATTCTTTTCTTATCTTCAATACACTCACTTGTACCATTCAGTATCTCTTGACCACCGTAAAGGACTCACCAACACTTCTGCCCTAACTTGCTTTGTATGATATATCACTCCATTCTCTCTGTTCTCTGCAAATTTCTTTATCATTCATCCTCCCCCCCCCTCTCTTTCTCCTTCCCTCCCTCCATTTTTTTCTCTCTCTCCTATCCTTAAAAAACATTCTTGCTCTTTGATTTTGAACCCCCTCTTCCAGTCAAACTCAATCCTCTGCTCCATCCTCAGCACTCTTTAGTCTACATTCATTACAACTTTTCCTCATCACCCATAGTATCTTTGCTTTCTTCCTTTTCCCTCCACCCTCTTTGTGCCTTCTGCTTTGGATAATTCTCTTCCTTTGGAGTAAACCTTCCAAGTTTGGTTATAGCTCTTTATATACTCACTGACATAGTTACAACTTGAGATTTGAAATGTCCAAAAGTACTGCCTAGATAGAGATGTCACAGCCCATCTGACCATGAGAATTGACTCTAAAGGGAACAAAAAGAGTTTGTTCCCCAAAGCACTTATTTCTCTCTTTCTCTTTCCTCAACAATTCTATACTGCCCTCTTCTAGTTGGGGAAATAAGCCTTATAGCCAGGTGTGTACTATTAAACTCTGAGGTCACATGCAACATTTTGTAGCGATTTCCCTACTTTCAATCCTTAGTTCTCAGAAATGCCCTGATCATAGATTGTAAAGGTTCTTCTCTGTTCACTCTCTCTGTTTTGTTTATATCCTATATTTACTTATCTATGAATATGCTGTGTCCTCTCAGTAGAACGGAAACTCTCTGAGGTCAGGGACTGTTTTACTTTTGTGTGTGTATTTCCAGTTCCTACCACAGTGTCAAACAAATTTAGAAGGTGCTTTAAAAATCGTGATGTTTAATTTACTGATGATTTATGGGTCTCCATCCTAAAGGTCTTTCCTGTTACTACAGGTCTTCAGCTGGAGGCTGGATGAACACTTTGGGGGTATATAAGAGAGGGGAATTTTTGCTCAGGTCATGGCAGGACTCATTAGCTTCTAAATACCCTTCCAATTCTTAGATTCTATCACTTTATGATGCTACATGCTATTTGGATGGTAAATGAGACTGTGTCTTCATTCTAAAGCCTAATATTATAAGATCAAATTCTAACCCAAGAACAGAATGGTAGAGAGTTTGGTGATACCACCTGTTTAACATTTTGATTTCACAAACATTCATTTAGCACCTACCACTACATGCAAACTACCAGTTTGAATAAATTTGGCAGCCCTCTGAAGTGTGTTTTTTTTTTCTTCAACTAGGGCCAGACCAATCCAGACTAAATAAACTAACTTCAAATATGAATTTGTATAGAACCATTTTAGTGCACCAAAGCGTCAATCAGGTGAATTCCAGCAGAATCAAAGAGAGTAAACAGAAAGGAATCAAGAAACTCATGGTCCTGGTCACATGAGAGCTCATAGATAGGAAACAGGTGCCTCTTCTAGGGGCGGTGGATTAAAGCAGAGAATCTAGGATTTCAATCTGTATTTTTGCTCCAGTAGTGATTCTGCAAACTGATTTGGGGAAAACAATCAGAACCTTGAAGGGTTGTTTGAAGTGGACAGAGAGGGTGGAGAGGGCTGTGAAACAGTGGCTTGACTCCTTGGCTTGGAAAGTAAGTCCTGAAATCCAGAGCAGGAATTAAGAATTTAGAGGGTCTAGGGCAAAAAAAAAATAAAAAAGAGTTCACATGGAGTATAGTGGCAGAGAGAAAGAAATATACCTCCAGGAGACCCAGATATTTTTGTATAACCAAAGGACTAGCTGCTAATGGAAAGATGGAAGGAGTTGTCCTGTGGCACTTGTGTGGCCAATAGAGAGAGAAAATACGGCCTGGGATAAAGCAGGTCTTTGAAACAGAGGTGTGTGGGTAGAGTCTCACCTGCAATCTGACCCCTGGAGATGGGGTAGGGAGGAAGTGCACTCTAGGGAAACACTGCTGATTCCTTCCAAATTCCATCACCCTGGGGAAAAGACCCTACTGTCTCTTCCTAGTCATACCTCTGCTGAAATTTTTTTGTCTCCCCCTATATTTGGAGTTGAAAGTTAGTTTTTCTGCTGGGCTGGAGAGTTGAAGTTTGTGAACATTCAGAGTCACCCCTGAGGTCACTGTAACACAAAGTGGGGACAATTTAAGTAAAGACCCAAGTGTCAAAAGGAGGAGACCCCAGCCTCACACTCCACTTCGTGTTGGCTGGGTCAAATCTCACCAGGATTCAGAGAGACTGTATACAAGAGAATAGTTGCAGAGGTCAACTTCTTCCATGTTTCCTAGGTGCAGCTCCAGATAAGAGCCACTTTCCAGAAGTCTAAAGGAAGCCCTGTGCATAAGAGGGATCCATAGCAAATGAGTAATTCAATGGCTAAAGGACCAGAATGACAAGTATTAGCTCCCAATTGTCCCTAGAGATGGTCACTGAGATTCCCTCCTCTGATAGCTCCCTTGAGCTGGGACCAAATCATTTCTAAGGCTCCTTTCATAGCTAAGATTCTACAACAGCAGCTTCAACCATGGTCTACCAATCCCAAATATGCCTTTAATCTGATTTTAAATCAAGTCTTTCATTGGGGAAATCTACATCTGAATATATTTGAGTAAACTGTAGAGAAAAATAGTGTCCAGGTTCTCCTGTTAGAATTATAAATAGATATTCCACACTTGTACAAATTACATTCACACACCCTCTTTACCTACAACTGCCTAATCTCCCCTCTTTGCAAAGGATACCTCACCTATGGCAAATCCTCTTACTTGGCTGATTCTCTCTTCCATGTTGATACTCTTCAATGGCACACATGGGAACAGAGCCTCTATCACCACAGGACCTGGGTTTGTTATCGTTGTTGCCATCATTGGTGTGTCTGTCTATGTGTGTGTCTGTGTGTGTGTGTGTGTGTGTGTGTGTGTTTACAAGTTTGCTATCAGAACCATTCCTACATATGAGGATATTGTGGAGAAACATTCAGTTACGGGCCCAAGTTGGCTCATGAATTAATGGAAGAGGCCTCATTAGAACTCAAAGGCCATGATCAGTCCATGATACAGAACTTCACTGAACCTTTTGGCTTAAACACATCCCCGTGGCATTCACCACAATATCCTTCAAGTCTTTCTCTGTTCTGATTTGTTAACCACTTCCTAGAAATGGGAACTGAGAAAAAAAATCACAGAATTTGCACATTTATAAACAAGCATATTTAACATTTATAAATTATTTGAATTTTCTAGCCTTTGTCATCCAACTCTGGTATGTCAGGTGAGATTTTTTTTTTTCATTTTTTTTTAAGATTCCCTCTGATCTAGACTTTTTTTTTTCTTTTTTGGCTCTTTAACGTAAAAAAAAAAAAAAGGAGAAAAACAAAGAAGCCTCTGCCTCCCAGGGTCCATTAGAAGTCCGAGTGAAGTGGCTTAGATTTGGAGAAGTGGTGGGTTTTAAGGGGAGGTCTGAGGGACCATCAGAGGTGTTCCAGAGTTGACAGCATCACTCCTCTCCATTTCCTTGTTGGAGAAGCAGGAGGTGGATTTCTTGGAATGAGGGGCGGTGTTTGGTGTCTCTTCTCCAGCAGCTAAGCATCAGCTTATAAACAGGATCAGGGCAAATTGCAGGCTGTGGGAGGTATGTCTTTGGAAACAGATAAATAAACAACCAAAATGAGGAGATTACAAAATAAGTAAAAAAAAAAAAAAAGTCTGGGGGGGAGCATGGGAGGGAGTTGTTGGATTCATGTTTAAACTTTCTCCTCCCTATTTTCCCAATTGATATCTGTAAGTATTGCCCCAGCATAGTTAAGGGCTGCCAAAGCCACTGAAAGTAATAGGCAGCTAGGTCACTCAATGGAAAGAGCACTGAGTGTAAAGGCAGGAAGACCTGAATTCAAATCTGGTTTCAGACATTTACTAGCTCTATGACCCTGGCCAAGTCATTTAACCGCTGTTTTCCTTAAATGGCAAACCACTCCAATGTCTTTGTCAAGAAAACCTCATGGCCCATACTGTTGATGAGTCAGACGTGACTGAACAACCATAGGGTATGGAGGTTATTACCTGGATTACTCAGAATTTGACTGACAGAATTTCCCTACTCAGAAAATATCAACGACTTCCCATTGCCTGCTGAGCAAAGCTCAAACTCCCTCACAGAGCCACCTTTCTAGCCTTAACTGGTCTGCTCCCCTTCTCCTATGCCAAGATTTGACAAAGACATACCTGAAATTTTCCTGCCTTCACAGCCCTTTTTACACTATTCCCTCTGCCTGTATTTTCCTCCTTCCCCACTTGTCAGAGTACCAGCCAGCTTATATATGCCTCAGCTTATATGCTTTCTGTGAAGCCTTCCTCCATCCCTCCTGCTAACCAGAAGTCATCTTTGCCTCCATACTCTCAGAACACTTTCTCATTCTCACAGAAAAGGGCTTTAGAACTAGCCCTCAATTTGGAGTCACATAACAAGCATTCAAATTTCAGCTCTGTTACATATTACCTGTGTATCCCTGGCAGGCCAAATTATTTAACATTACCAGGCCTCATTTTTCTCACCCGTAAAATGTGGGAATTGGACTAAAATGGCATGTAAGGCCCCTTTTCAGCTGAAAATCTATGATCCTCTATAGTCTTTCTACATTGAAATGTAGTCATTTGCAGCCAACGGCCTAAATCCACAGACCCTTCAGGGAGAGGGAGGTGAAGGGTTGTTTGTTATTTTTTTATTTACATTTTTCTGAACTTAACCAAATAAAATGACCATTTCCACATACATAGTAGAACAGAAAAAGAAGATTATACAGGAAATAAGAATCTTCATTATGTACAACTTGCTTTTCTCTTAAAACATATAATAAATTCAACATGTAACTTTCAAAAAAAAAAAGAAATGTAGTCATTTGTTTACATATACCTGTATATGTATACACATGTGTATATACACGCATATTCACACATCCACGTGTGTGTGTGTGTGCGTGTGTGTGTGTGTGTGTGTGTGTGTGTGTGTGTGTGTGTGTGGAGTCAGGGTTTTCTTCTAAACCCTTCTCCAGAAGCTCACACGTCCACATTCATCCCTCCTCTGTTTTCCCTACCTGCCGCCCTTGGTCTCGGAAGAATTCTCCAGTATTCTCGATGACTTGTTCATCTGACAGCTGGGAATATGGCTGCTCCTGGCAGAAAGTGAAGGTCTCCCACAGCGTCACCCCAAAGGCCCACACATCACTCGCTGTGGTGAACTTGCCCTAGTCAGTTGTGAAAAGAGAAAGAAAAAAAGAGAGAAACTCAGGATAACCCTCCCCCACACACACAACCCAAAGGGAATAATGCTATGGACTTCATGCCCTCCCCCACCTCTAGAGACAACAGTCATCATCAAAGCCAGAGTTGTGAGATTCTCAAAGTGCCAATTTCGCATGTTGAGTATGCTATCACAGCTTTGTAACATTCCAAAATTACTTTCTCACCCTGCATTTGTCATGTTAGAAATGCTCACAAAGCTTTGTAACATTTAAAAGTGATTTTCCCATCATTACTGTTCAGCTCAGACTATACCTGGGAGGCCTACCCCTTTGGGGGGACAAACCCTGTAAAGATTAAACCCAATAAAAGTTAAACAGCCACCAAAAATACATGATTCTCCAATCTGGCGCTAAAAGATTGTCCAAAAAAACAAACAAAAAAATTAGACCAAGATGTCAATCATTTCAGTGTAGGACAATATCAACCACTCTTCAAAACCCAATTGTGCTTTAATTACTACATGCTCTTCCCCCTAAACATAGATATTATATTCTTCAAGGCTCTGCACTGAGTCCCCTTTCTTTCTCTACGTCATTTTTGATGATTTCATCGACTCCCATGGATTCAATTCCCATCTTTTCATGATGATACCATTATCTCAATATCTACCCCTAATTTCCTCCTTATATGATGGCCCATCATACATCTCCAACTGCTTGTTTTATAAGTATCTCAAACTCAACCTGACCAAAATGTAACTCATCTTACTTTTCTAAACCCATCCCTTCTCAACCTTCCCATTTCTGTTGAGATCACAACCATGCTATGCTCAAAACTTCAGTCATCCTCAACTCTTCCTTCCCCTTACACCCCACTCAGATCCAATCAATTATGAAGAATATGTATATTTATATACATATATATACATATATAGAGAGATGCATACATACATACATATATATATACATATAAATGCTTCCATGATATTTCTCATATGTTCCCTTTTCTCCACTCATATAATACATTATCCTGGTTTAAGTTCTCATAACTTCTCACCTGTACTTGTAAGAGGCTCTTAACTGGCCTCCCTGCTTCCATCATCTCAGCACTCCAATCCATCTTCCATACAGCTGTCAAAATCATACTCCTAAAGCACACATCTGACCATATCACTCCCTGTTTTCTTGAGAATAAAATACAAACTCCTCAGTTTGACACTGAAAGCCCTTCACAAGTTGCCTCCAACCTTCTTTTCCCTGTTATTCCTCAAATTGTCTAGGGACAAAGGTATCTGGCATTAATGGAGGGATCCTGTAAATCAGAGGTGTTAGCTCATTGCCTGTCTATACAAGTGGCCAGCTAAACTCCCATGTGAAGTGGAATGGGATTGAAATACAACTGGGAAATCTTTAACAAAGTAACCAGGCTTATTGCTCTGTTACTTCCTTTCATTAACTACCTTCCAGTCCAATGGACCTATTTGTTATTCCCTGGTTGGAGAGTTCTATCTCCTGCCCCCCATAACCTTTCCACACAAAGTCCCAAGCTTCCTTCATGATTCAGCTTGTTCATGGTCAACTTCCTAAGAGAAACCCCTCCTGACTCTCCTGTGAATGCTCTCTCCACCTTCACATTATCATGCATGCCCTTCTCTGGTTACATGTTTTATTTATTCCTGCCCCCAGGAGAATATAATTTCCTTGAAGTAAAGGATTATGTTTTATTTTGCCTTTATCCCCTCAGTGCCTACCAGAACACTTTACATAGCAGGCACCTAAGAAATGTTTGTTATCTTGGAACTAAGCATGACACATTTATTAATAGAGGTCATGATTTTTGTTTTTTAAAGAGCTGGAAAGGTGTAGTAGAAGGACCACTAGACCCGAAGTCTAAGACTAAGGTTTGAATTGTAGTTATACCTTAGTAAGTCACCTGACCTCTCTGGGCTTCAGTTTCCTCATCTGAAAAATAAACTAGTAGTCTTACGTGATCTCTAATCATTTTCAGTACTCAAAAATTATAATCCTCTCTGAATTCCACGTGACTGGTTCAAAATCACCGAGTTACTATATCAGGATAAGAACCTAGGACTCTCCTTATTTAGGGAGGGTATGGTGCTTTATTACTATGATAATGATGAATGATATTTACCAAGGGTAACTAATTATGGTTGAGAAAGATTCAAATGACTGCATAATAATATTCATTAATTATTGATGATAAAATTTAAAACATTATTAACCCAAGTACCTACAAAAAGTGTGTAGAGGCAGCTAGATTATTCAGTACATAGAGTGCAGAGCCTGGAGTCAGGAAGACAGAATTCAAATTCAGCGTCAGATACTTACTAGCTTGTAATCTTGATCTGCCTCAATTTCCTCAACTGTAAAGTAGGGGTAATACAAGCACCTACATCCTAAGGTAATTGAGGATTAAATAAAATAGAATTTACACTTTTGTGGTAGCTAAGAATTGGAAATTGAGGGGATGCCCATCAATTGGGGTATGGCTGAGCAAGTTGTGGTATATGATTATAATGGAATATTATTGTTGTATAAGAAATGACAAGCAGGATGATTTCAGAAAAACCTGGAAAGATTTATATGAACTGATACAAAGTGAAGTGAGCAGAATCAGGAGAACATCATACATAGTAACAATATTGTATGATGTATGACTTAGCTCTTCTCAGTCATACAGTGATTCAAGACAATCCCAAAGGACTCATGATGAAAAATGTTATCTTCCTCCAGAGAAAGAATTTCTGTTGTCTGAATACAGACCGAACCACACACACATACTCACACACACACACACACACACACACACACTCATACACTCACACATTCTCTCTCTCTCTCAAAAGTGTAGATTTAACACATTTTAAAGTTTAATCAAAATCATTAAAAATTTTCTCCCTCATTTTCTTAAGTCTAGAGAATATTAACTAAACAATAAATCAAGCTCTGATTTGTAGCAGTTGCTGATTCCCACCATGTAAATGCACCCACTGTAAATATACCAATGAACCGGCTTTAGCACCCCATTGTACAGAAGGTAGTGTGGTAGGAGAGAAAGCTGGAAAGTGAGGTTTCAGGAATATTCTAAAGGACCTTAAATAGCAAGCACAGGAGATTATCATTTTATTCATTGGCATTGTAGAGTTAGTGACAATTTTTTATTAGAGGAGAGATATGATCATAGTGGTGCTTTATAAGATTACGTGGTAGTAGAGTGAATAATGAATAGGACAGTCTGAAACTCTAATATTAAAATTGTTTAGGCAAAGAGAGATACCAGACTCTCCTAATAAATATCTCAAATGTAATTCTCTACATGCCACCTTATGGACCTAAAGCAGTAATAATCTTTTGATAAATCTTCTTGATTGAAATATTAGAGGTTGAAAATATGGAAACTCACCAATAAGATGCTCTCCCAAGACATCCAGCGGATAGGGAGCACTGCCCGACCTTGGATCCTATAGTAATCTCCACTGTACAAGTTCCTGCTCATCCCAAAGTCTGCTATCTTGATGGTGTAGTTCTTACCCACTAAGCAGTTTCGTGTGGCCAGGTCCCGGTGGACAAAATTTAGAGAGGACAGATACTTCATGCCCGATGCTATCTGTGTGGCCATGAACTTCAGGTTTATATAACTGAGGAAATTGAGAGGAGACAATCAGAAGCAACCAGGGCCCCAATGAATGCAGATGGACATAGCAAACCTTATCATCTTACCGGGACTATTGCCATAAATGCCTAATTGGCCTCCCTACCTCCAATCCAACCTCCACATAGATGCTAAAACTCTTTATTCCTAAAGCAAAAGTCTGACCATGAGCCATGCCCCATACCCTGACTTTAAAATATTCAGTGATTTTCTGTTGTTTCCAGGATATAATACATACCCCCAGCTTATCATTTAAAGGCTTCCACAGTCTGGCCTTCATCTTTCTTTCTAGGTTTATTTAATATTTTATACCTTCAAACCTCTTGTTCCTATCAGATTGGCCTACCGTTATCTGTCCCATATGGCATTCCTTCACCCATTCCCTTATTGTTTCATTATTTATCTACATCTGGAAGACCATCCCTTCTCACTTGTGTGTTTTCCACTGTTTCCACTCCTATAATATTTTATAGTTTGTAATTTTTAAGCATAATCCTATTTTAAGTGCATTATGGAAACTTGCTACTTAAAGGACCACTAGTCTGAATTATCTAATAAAGTGAACCATCTTTTTTTCAAAGTGAATAGTTTCTCCCTGATTTATGTATCTGACAAAGCTATTTATTCCACTGTAGAATTCCTGGCTTCCTTCAAAGCAGTATAGCTATCCTTTCATACTTGAAGGCATTCCTAATCCCCTCAATTAGGAGGAATCGCTCCCTCTTGGAATGATTTTGCACATACTTTGTAGTGTACTGCATTCTCCTCCTACACCTCCTGTTCCCAGTAGCATGTAAGTTCCTTCACAGCAGGCACAGTTTATTTTTATCTCACCCCACCCTGCCCAGCACAGTGCCTTGTACTTAAATTTGTTGGATTTAATTGAATCATGGGTATGGAAAGATGAGTCTCCCCAACTGTGCAGGAAGTTTCTGGAGGGTTGGGAAAATAGCTTGCATTGGGATGTCTACTTGTCAGGTGTGTTGTAGATGGAATTCTCACTGGTACAATTTGAGACTATTTGGTGCTGACATCCTTTTGACTCTGGGATTCTGCTGTTTTGTATCATGAATAACACTTAGCAAAGTGCTGGGCATAAAGAATACCCTATGTTCAATAAAAACATTTAATGAATGGATTAACATTTTTTGATGATAATGTTCAGAAACAAATCCTCAAATAAGTTTAAAACATTGTGATTCTGTTTTAGAGCTGGGTTTTTTTTTCATTATATAAAGAGGGAAACTGAGATATAGATAAAATAATTATAATGAAAAAATAATAAAATTTCATATTTATGTAGCTCATTAAAAATAGAAAATTCCCGTTTCATCCTTTGTATTTATGTTCCCAGGACCTAACACAAGGCCTGGTTGGTAGAGAGAAAGAGGAGCCATTACCCCTGGAGGCTGCTCACTCTACCTTTTGGGTAGTTCTAATTGTTGGGAATTTTGTCCTTATAACAAGCCTTAAATAGCTTCTTTGTCATTTTTACCCACTGCCTCTAGTCTGCCTGCTGGGGCCAAGAAGACTTTGTCTAATTCTTCTTCCAATGACAGCTTTTAAAATGGTTTAAGATAACAATCATTTCCTCCTTAAAGTTTGTCTTCTTTGGGATAAGTATCCCCAGCATCTTCAACTGATGAGTTGAAGGTGATGACAAGGTTTCCAGTTCCCCTTAGCATCTTCCTCCTTCTCCTCTGGATGCTCTCAAACTTATCAGCATCCTTTCTCAAATGCAGTATCAGATAAAACTAACACAAAGAGGCCTGACTCAGTTACCTGACAGTAGGTGCATTACTGGAGGGAGGGCTCTGGGGTTCATGTCGGGAAAGGAACTGGTTGAGGTCCCCATTCTCCATGTACTCAGTGATCATACATAGGGGGTCTTCTGCAATGCACACTGCTAACAGCCGGATGATGTTGGGGTCCTTTAGCCGGGACATGATCTTTATCTCCTTGAGAAAATCATTCCTTTGGAAGGAAATAGACAAATATATATATAGATATATATGGATATATGGATATAGATAGATATAGATATAGATATAGATATAGATATAGATATAGATATAGATATAGATATAGATATAGATATATAGATACACCAGACATAGACCAATACAGAGGTCACTGGATTTGGAAGGCAACAAAAGGGAAAAGCCTCCCCAGCAAAGACTCATCCCATCTCCACTTGCCCATAACTCTACCTGATTTTGCTCTGCTTTGTAGAATAGGTGGAGAATGCCTGGTATTTGTCTGTTCTACTTACTCTACAATAAATATTCTCATAGAATTATATGCTCCTATAATGATGTTTTGTGGTTTGCAAATTGTAAAGAGAATCCTATTTTAAATGCATTATGGGAGCTTGTTATTTAAAGGACCTCCAATCTGAAATATTTGATTAAGTGAAACATCTTTTTTCAAAGTAAGTAATTTCTTCCTGATTTGTATATCTTATAAACCTATATATTCACATACTAAATGTTTCTTAACAATTTCAATCCAACCACCCAGAGTATTAACAGGACAGCCACTTTTAAAGCAATGCTATTTAAAGGCGCTCTCTAGTAACATACTGTTACTTCAAAAATCACACTTAGATGGCCAGGCATAAAGAAATCGATCTGTACTAACTGGGGAACTCTAGAAAACCTCCAACCTAAACATTTTATGATTTGTTGCAAGTTCTAGCCATGCAGATCCATTGAATGATGAAATAACCTGGGTCACTACTGACAATTTCCCATCTAGCAACTGGCCCCAACAGCTTATCTTGGACCCTACAGGAATTGGTCAGAATTGCCTATCCTAAGACCCTTATGTGGCATATAAGAATCATCTATAAAAGGGTGGTTATGTTGGTACTTCCCTGTGTTCCCCCAGATGTCCTTGAGGTGGCCGTGACCTTCCATCCACCCAGATCCTGATATAATTCTCTTAGGTCACCTCAAATCCCTGAAAGCTCAGATAGCTCCAGGAGTCTCAGGGATTCTGACATCCAACCTTGCTGAGTAGGAGAGGACACAACAAATGAATGTAGATCACATTTCAGTCCCCCAAATTTAAACACTAGCAAGGTATTCAACATATTTTTTGTATCTCCTTGTCATTCCTCCTTTAAAAAATTATGTGCCAAGATCATAAATACAAGTTCAAGGATGAAGAACATAGTCCTTCAGTGTGATTTGGAAGGCTGCACATTCCGTTCAGTCTAGTGAAGTCTCATAGGTAACCCTCTGAAACTCTTCATATCTTTATCACCTCTCCTTCCCAAACTCTAAGGGTGCCAACCATAGGACTCCCCAGGGGCACACCATTATGATCCTTGGGGCTTTTCATGTTATTTGAGACAAGGACAATAAACTTTCTCTTGAAGGGGCCTGGAATGCTCGTGACATAAATCAAAACAATACAAGGCAGTGTTACCCAGATGTGTAGCTCTTGCAGAGAAAGCATGTCTCAATAGTGGAATAACTCATCAATGCTGTAATGGAAAGATTGTTAGATAAGGGTGTGAAGGCAAGACCCATAATCTACATTAATCTCAAACTCTTAGGTGGCTTGAGAAATTACTAGGGGACTTTTTGGAACAAGTTTCCAAGTAAAGACAGCTGGATATTTTCAGGCATAGTGGACACAGAAAGAAAGGCAAAGAGAGTATATTGTAGTGTTAAAAGCCTGTGTTCAGCTCCTAATTTTGATACTTACTGGGTCTTTAATCATAGACAAATCCTCAGCCTCCATTTTTTCATCTATAAATCTGGTGATAATAATATCAGAAATGCTTATCTCACAAGATTGTCAAATGAGAGAGTATGTGTAAAGTGCTTCATAAACCTTAACGAATCACAGAAATATTAGCTATTATTACAGAATATAAAAAGGAAGAAAGAAAACACAGAACGCTTACAGAAAAAAAGGAGTTAACAGGATAAAAGGGAAGGGAAACAGAGGAGATGTGGCAAGAAAATGTGGGTCTGATAGCAAAGAGTGTGTTTGCTCAAAGGAGGTTAATATAGATTAGAGTTGTAAGAGACCTTCTCTGGGTCCTGGCCAAACTGTTCACTTTACCCTCCCCTTGTGTTGGAACAGGGAGACGAACATGAACAAGCCTGCTGTGTACCTGCAAAGCAAGGGGACATTAGATTTCTCTGTCAGGGGAGGGAGATCCCCATTGATGACAAGGATCCAGAGGTCAATAACCCTGAGGACCACAGTGCCAACCAGTCTTGGGAGTGGGTGTTAGACTGTGACAGGGAACATGTTGGACAGAATGATGAGCAGTATTTACAAGAGACAGTAACTATGCAGTCAGCCAGCCTGAGAATACTGGAACCAGCCTGGGGAAGTGACCAAACTACTAGTCACTCATTAGGATGACACAAAATTGAGAACACCGCAGGCAAGACCCCATTGACTAAGATAACAATGTGACAATAGCAGCAGAACCAGAGGTGGGAGGAGTAAGTGGACTCCTTTCAAGCAAGCGAATTTCTAGACAATTCCACTCCTTCACAGAGAGCTTTTGGATCCCTTGAGCCTAAATGGAATCATTATCTGGATTATGAGTTTCAAAGATGGTACTAGAATATAGGGAGGGGCAGAAGAAAGAGTTTTAGTCTATTATTTTTTATTGTTATTATTGTTCTTTAATAAACTTATTGTTTTTTAATGTTCAGTTTTTAAGCTTCACTTTCTTGTAGGGAGAACAGGACGTGTGACTCTTAAAGAGAAATGAGTCAAATTTCTGATGTTCCCAAAGAAGATCTAGGTAGAGATGTGAGCCATGAGGAATAGTAAGAAAAAGAACCTCCCAAGATTGAAATTAGCTCATATGAGCTTCAAGTGGAGATCCTGAGCCACAGGTAATATAGAAGATGACAGAAGAATGATGAAGAAGCTTAACTCTAAGTTGATAGAAATGCCAGGAAATATGGAGCTAGTCAGAATGCAGATTTGAAAGGCTCACTGCATGCAGGGTGAGAAGATAAATGTGGAAGAAAAGAGAGAAGATGAAGACTGTTCATTCACCATCATCATTCCCAGGTACTAGGCAGATTCCAGACCTTCTCCCCTTTTAAATTCCTTGGGAATTTCTAAGAAATATTCCTGGTTCAAAGAAGCAAATATATGTAAAGGAAGATTCAAAATGTGGGTGACAGACCTGGCATTCTTGTTGGCATCTGCTCGGAGCATTTTCACAGCCACCAGGGCAGGCTGGTTGGTGTTGACATCTAAAGCAAAATCTTTGTCCGTGAATTTTTCCATGCCCTCCACTTCGCAGAGATGAACCTGGACAAAATTCGTTGAGTCTCAGCATCATCATTTGCTCTTTCAGAGTTCTTGGTGGGATTTACCTAGAGATAAGTTAACTGGGACAGAGGAATTGGGAACTAGCTGGACACTTCACCTGTCCCTTCAGCAGATGAAAGAACTTAAAGGATAGAATGGGGATGATATGGTGACTCTCAGAAGCTATCACTTGGCCTACTGACAGAGGCTCCTAATTGGTCTCCTTACCTTAAGTCTCTCTCTACTTTAATCCATCCTCTATATAGCCAGCAAAGTGATTTTCCTAAGGCATAGATCTGACCATGTTATCCCCCCCTCCTCAATGAACTTTAGTGGGTCCCTGTTACCTCTTGGATCAAATGTAAAACATGTGGATGGACATTTAGAAGCTCTTTACAACCCAACCCTGCCCCCTCTTCAACTTTTCCTGCATTATTGTATATTACCTCTCTCTATGCACTCCATAATCCAACCAAACTAGCCTCTTTTTGTTGCTAACACAACATGCCATTTCCCATATCCATGCCTTTGCATTGGTTACTCCATGCAACTGTAATACTCTGTCTCTCTCTGTCTCTCTGTCTCTGTCTGTTTCTGTCTCTCTGTCTCTCTCACTCTCCCTCTCTCCTGTCTCTCTTTGTCCTCTCTGTTTCTGTCTCTGTCTCTCTGTCTCTGTCTCTCTTTATCTCTCTGTCTCTGTCTCTCTCTCTCTGTCTGTCTCAGAACCTCTGCCTCTTAGAATCTCCAGTTTCCTTTAAAGCACAGCTCAAGGCCTTCCCTGCCTCCCCTCCCCTCACCAGCTGTCAGTGCTCTGCCCTTCCAAGATTACCTCATATGTGTTTTATATATACATATATGTATATATATATGTTTTCATTCCTCTAGTAGAATATAAACTCCTCGAGGTCAGGAATTGTTTTTCTTTTGTCCTGGTATTTCCAGCATTTAGCACAGTGCCTAGCACACAGCAAGCACTTAATCGATGCTTGTTGGCTGATTTTTAGTGGGGTGAGCCCTGGACTAGGGCGTCAGAAGGCTCAGCCCTACCACTTACCTCTTGCCTCACCTTGGACAGGTCACAATCTTTTTAACTCAGTTTCCTGAATTGCAACATGAGGCCAATAACACTTGAACTACCCACCTCATGGAGTTGTAAGAAAAGAAGTATTTTGTAAACCTTAAAGGATTATCTAAACATGAATTATTATGAATACACATCCCACACTATGATAAAAATGGCTGATTAAAATCATGGTAAAGCACTGGCCTAAAAGGGAATGTTTTCCCTCTTCATGTCATATTGGAACCTTGTTGTGTTCTTGCTGCCCCGAATTAAACTTGTTCTGCTTGATCCCAGCCGCAGGAGTGAGGATCAAAAGGCAGAAGTGCAGAAAGGCAGATTTAGCTTTATTGCAAAAAGAAGTTTTTCTAATGACAGGATCTTCCATGTGAACAGAACTCATGCATCAGGTAGCCCCACCTGTCCTGAAGCTCCTCCCTGTATAACATCACAGACAAGTGGTAACTGAACTTCTGCCTGAAAACATGCAGTGAGGTGTGCATGCTGCTTTTTGTGTTTGTCACATTGGGCTGAACTTTTACCTTACAGCAAACCTAAATTTGAATCTCTGCCATTTTTTACAATCAAAGGGCTTTGAATTGGAAGAGAACACAGAGATAAAGCCTCTCATTTCACAAATGAGGAAACAGAAGCTAAATGACTTTTTCAAAGTCACCTAAGTTAAAAAAAAAAAGCACAGCCAGGTTTCAGACCTAGGCTCCCTGAGCCCAACTTCCATGAGCTCTCAGTGAAATCACTCATTGCTCTTTCCTTCTAGGATTAAGTAGAATGAATGTGACAGTCCTTCAAACAGCAATCATGTACTCCATTGAATGCCTTTGCATCCTTTGCCCATCCATTCTTTTCCAGGCACTCTCCCCAGTTCTTCTGAATGATCCTCTGATGCTACTGTCTCTGCGTCTTCTCCCCATCCTTACCATTCTCTTCTGGACCTGATCCAACTGATTAATGCTCTTAGAATCTAGAGGTAATGCTATGGTAAGACTCTAGTGTGTTGCTGCCAATAACAATATTTTCAAGGTTGAAATGGATCAATGGAAATCCAAATTTGGAAGCTCTGTTCTTCTGTCACTGACCTCCACCAAACACCTCTACCTCTACCAAGGAGTAGGCATGGGAAATAAACTTGCCCTAGAATTGAAAGAAGTAGGAGAATGGGCTAGGTTCCCTTTGGGAAACTATACAACGCTTTTCATGACTCTAAACTTCTTCCTAAAAACAAAAGCCTATCTTTATAACAGCAATATTGTTACAGTGGTGGTGTAAGACTGAGAAATATGAAATAACAGTCTCCAAAGAATTCAAGTTGAGGATCACCCAAAGGTCAGTGAAGAGGCACAAGTTTATTGCAACATTGCCAAAAACGAGTTATGAAAAAAATATGTATGACCTGAAAAGAAGAAAGGTCAGTCCTCTGCAAAGAGTAAGAGATAATTTATAAATAGCTTATGTGCCTAATTAGTGTCCACCCAATGTCACAACAGCTAAAGGAAAATCTCTAACATGTTGGGTAGAGTCTTGGGGGAAGATTTATGAGAGGCCAAACATAAGAGTCCCACAGGATGAGAGGGCATGGATGACTTATACTCTGCATTGTTGGGAGAAGTATCCAAGTCAATGAGATCACAGATCCATTGAAATATCCAAGTCCAAATTCCAAAATAATTTCTTTTAGCTTGAAGTACTGCATGTCAACTGAGGGTCTCCTGAGGAACTTCTGTCCACTGAAATTATTACACTTCCTATTCTAAAAAAGATCCTGTTGCTAACATGACTTATAGTTGAAATTGGTCCTTTTATAATCGATGTGGCATTACTTCACAAACGATTACCTCCTCTCTTGAATGGTTGACTTGCTAGGATGCTAGAATGTTCTGTTTTGCACTGTTTTCTATACAACTCCTATTAGAGGGAGAAAAAGGGCATAGCTCTCATCCAGCAGGGTGTTTCTGGACAGTTTGTAATGAATGACAACATCTCTGAGTTTCCCACCCCACCCCCACCTATCCCCTTCCATTTACAAACAAGACTGAAATTTTAGGTTGCCTTTAGGTGCATCTGAAGCACAGTTACTTATCTTCAAAGAGGAAGCATGAGACAGTGGCAAGAACAATAGCATCAGAGAACATAGTTTGTAATCCCAGAACTGTCCCATCCAACTTGTATGCCTAGTGCCTGGTACAGAGACTGGAACTTAGTAGGAACTTAATAAGTTGATGGATTGATTGATTGATTGATTGATTGGGATTACTTCATCTTTCTGGACATCACTTACCTCACCTGTACAATGAAAGGTTTGAACTAAATGATCTCTCAGATCTCTTGTGATTCTAATATTTTAGAACTCCTATAAAAAGTCCATTTAAAATAGTCCATAATCAAGCTTCCTCTTCAGTATGGGAAGGTACATTGAAAAAAACAGGCACTCAAGAGGATAGTTTCAGTATCAGTAGGTATCATTGAATAATAGATGGATCAACTCACCTCTCCAAATTGACCTTCTCCCAGTTTCTCTTTGAATGTTAAAAGTTTCCTGGGGAACTCTTCTACAGCCACATCTTTTCCTGAGAGTAGATCCATGGTAACTGCAGGTACTGAATAGGTGTTACCTCCTGTCACTCCTTGCAGGTTCACAATGTCAGCTTCTGCATAGTGGGGGACACCCTCAGGGCCATTTGGCTGAACTGGCTTCACCACACTACTACAGCCTGGGAAGATGAGAGAGATGGAGTCTGGTTCTTTGGAGCTCTCCAACAGGGAGTCATCTGAGTTTAGAGTAGAACAGACCCCCTCAAATATTCAAACAATTTATCCCAGTATTATAACTCTTTACACGACTTGTCCATTACTCAACTGATAAAGCAGGAAAAGGCAGTTTTTTCAGAGTAAGAAATCCAAGCTATCAATATACATATGAAAAAATGCTCTAATTCCTTAATACTTAGGGAAACGAACATTAAAACAACTCCAAGGTGCACCTCATACATTGACAAAGTTGATTTTTTAAAAACGTGTTTGGCTTTTAAAGCCCTTAACAATTGGACCTCTTCCTACCTTTTCAGTTTTTTTCATACTTCACTCTCCTCTATATACGCTACAATCCAGAAACACTGATTCCTTGGACAGGACACTCCTCCTGACTCCTGGCTTTTTCACTTGCTGACCCTCATGCCTTGAATGTTTTCTTCTATCACCTCCTCCTTTCACTGGTTTCCACAAGAGTTGGCTCACATCTCACCATTTACAAGAAGCCTTTCCCAATCCCACTACTGCTAGTGCCTTATCTCTGATATTACCTCCCATTTATAATTTTTGTTGTTCAGTGGTTCAGTCCTATCTGCCCTTCTGTCCTCCATTATCTCTTGAAGTCTATCCAAGTTCGTGTTCTCTGCTTTCATGACACTATCTATCCATCTCATCCTCTGCCATCCCCTTTTCCTCTTGCCTTCAATCTTTCCCAACATTAAGGTCTTTTCCAATGAGTCATGTCATCTCATTATGTGGCCAAAGTATTTCAGTTTCAGTTTTGGTATTTGACCTTCCAGTGAATGTTCTGAATTAATTTCTGTAAATATTAACTGATTTGATCTCTTTACTGTTCAGTGGATTCCAAAGTCTTCTCCCGCACCACAAATTGAAAGCACTGATTCTGCAGCACTCAGCTTGCCTTATTGTCTTACTCTCACAGTCATACATTGCTACTGGAAGAACCATAGCTTTGACTATATGCACCTTTGTTAGCAAGGTGATGGGTCAGCTTTTTAGTATACTGTCCAGATATGCTATAGGCTGCCTTCCAAGGAGGAAGTGGCTTTTAATTTCATGGCTGCAGTTGCCATCTGTAATGATCCTTTAGCCCAAGAATATAAAATCTGATACTGTTTGCATTTCTTCTCCTTCTATTTGCCAGGAGCTGATGGGACCAATTGCCAAGATATTAGGGCTTTTTTTAGTGTTAAACTTCATGTCAGCTTTTACATTTTTCTCTTTCACCCTCATCAAGAGGCTCCTTAATTTTTCTTCACTTTCTGCCATCAGAATGGCATCAGCTGCATATGTGAGATTGCTGATATTTCTCCTGGCAACCTTAATTCCAGATTTTGATTCATCCAGTCTGGCATTTTTCATGAAGTATTCTGCAAATAAATTAAGTAAATAAGGTGACAAAATACAGCCTCATCATAATCCTTTTCCAATCTTAAATCAATCAGCTGTTCCATGTTCATTTCTAACTGTTGCTTTTTGGGTAGCATAGGTTCCTTAGGAGACAAGATGCTCTGGTACTCCCATCTCTTTGAGGACTTGTCACATTTTATTGTGATTCACACAATCAAAGGCTTTAGTGTAGTCAATGAAGCAGAAGTAGATTTTTTTTTTCTGAAACTCCCTTGCTTTCTCCATAATCCAGCAAATATTGGCAATTTGGTCTCTAGTTCCTTTGTCTCTTCAAAACCAAGCTGCTTCTCTGGTAATTCTTGGTTATTACTAAAGATTTTCTGATAGAATATTGAGCATAACCTTTCTGTCATGTGAAATAAGCACACCTATTTGATAATTTGAACATTCCTTGGCATTGCCTTTCTTCAGGATTGAGACATAACCTGATTTTTTCCAGTCCAGTGGCCACTGTTGTGTTTTTTCAAATTTGTAGGCACATTGAGTGCAGCACTTTAATAACATCACCTTAGGGTTTTATATAACTCAGTTGGAATTCCGTCACCTCCACTAGCCTTATTGTTAACAATACCTCCTAAGGCCCACTTGACTTCATTCTCCAGGATGTCTAGCTCTAGATTGGTAACCATACCATTGTGGCTATCGGTGATGTTAATATCCTTCTTGTATAGTTTTTTGGTGTATTCTTGCCACATCTTCTCTCTTCTGCTTCTTTCAAATCCCTACCATTTTAATCTTTTATCATGTCCATTTTTCATGAAACATTCCTTTGATATTTCTAATTTCCTTGAAGAGATCTCTTGTCCTTCCCATTGAATTGTCTTCTTCTATTTCTTTGTATTGCTCATTTAAGAAAACCTTATCTCTCCTTGCTATTCTCTGGAATTCTGCATTCAGTTGGGTATATCTTTCCTTTTCTCTTTTCCCTTTTGTTTTCCTTATTTCCTCAAGCTTTTGTAAAGCCTCACCAGACAGTCATTTTGCTTTCTTGCTCTTCTTTTTCTCCTGAATTTTGTTGTTGTTGCTGACTCCTATGGGATATTGTGAACCTCTCTCCATAGTTCTTCAAGCACTCTATCTACCAGATCTAATCCCTTATATCTATTCATCACCTGCACTTCATATTCATAAGGAATGCTATTTAGGTCATAATTATATGGTGTGATGGTTTTCCCTACTTTCTTCAATTTAAGTCTGAATTTTACAATAAGAAGCTCATGATCTGAGCCACAGTCAGCTCCAGGTCATGTTTTAACTGACTGTAAGAACTTTTCCACTTTTGCCTGCAAAGTATACAATCAATCTGATTTCAACATTAACCATCTATCTGGTAATGTCAATGTGTAGAGTTGTCTTTTGAGTTCTTGAAAAAGAGTGGGGGGGGGTTTTGGTTTTTGGTTTTTTTTAATAATCAGTGAGTTACCTTGACAAAACTCTCTTAGTCTCTGCCCTGCTTCATTTTGTACTCCAAGGTCAAACTTGCCTGTTATTTCAATTATCTTTTGATTTCCTACTTTAATATCCCAATCCCCTATGATGAATGTGACATCTTTTTCTGGTGTTATTTCTAAAAGATGTTGTTACTCTTCATAGAACTGATCAGCTTTGGCCTCTTTAGCATCAGTGGTAGGAGTATAAACTTATATTATCGTGATGCTGAATGGTTTGCCTTAGATTTGAATAGATATCATTCAGTCATTGTTGAAATCAATCCCTAATACTGCTTTTCTTACCCTTTTATTGACTATGAGGGCTATTCCATTTCTTCTAAGGGATTTTTGCCCACAGTAGTATATTTAGCGATCACCTGAATTAAATTCATCCACTCCCATCCATTTAAGTTCATTAATGCTGATGTTTAATTATCAAGAGTTGTGATATTTCCTTTTCCCAAGGGAAATACCTATATGGACAATAGGGAAATACCTATCATTGACTAATTTTTATTCATTTATTTATAAAATGTATATATCTGTGTGTATATATACATATATAACTTTATAATATGTATTGCATGCATCAAAGATATGTGTGTATATGTATATAAAAGATGGATTATTTTGTATCCAATGGTGATCACAACCTCTTTATGATTTGTACTCTCGAAGAGTTACCTGAAGCTCAGCACAGTCAAAAGACTTGCCCTCAGTAGTATTGCAAAGGTAAGATTTGAACTCAGGTCTTGCTAAATCCAAGTCAACATGCTAACTCATCAAGGCAGATAAATAGCAGAGTGGATAAGGTTCTGGGCCTGGAGTCAGGAAGAGCTGAGTTCCAATCCAGACTCAGATATTTACTAACTGTGTGACCCTGGGCAAGTCATTTCCCATCTGCCTGAGTTTGGTCATCTATGAAACGAGAATAATAGTAGTGCTGACCTCTCAGGGATTTTTGTGAGGATCAAATGATATATTTATAAAGAGGTTTTCAGACCTTAAAGTGGTCCATAAACACTAGTTATTACTATTTAGGATAGGCAGGAGATATTCATGGACTTGATTAAATCGGAGAAAAGCTATTCCCTGATTCAGATCCCATAGCAAGTTATGAACTCAAACCTACTTTGTACTTCCTGTGGGCTTTAACATACATACACACACATAAAACGCATGCATACATACATGCACATATGCATATACACACATATAAAATTTATGGCGGCTGCCAGTCATTCCACTGGTTAAGACTGTCATGTTTCAGTTATGCTAGTCGTAGACTTTCTTTGATAACCCCTTCACCCCATTCCTAACCTGCCTCCTCATCTCCTGGAGCAAATTCAGGGAGTTTCCGTATGAGCCGGGAAGGCTCCTGGTAGTCAGGACCAAGGGGAAAAATACGGTCATAAGTGGAATTGGACTCCTGCTCACTAGGTGACGAAGAATGATTGTTGTTGAACATGCTGGATTCACTAGGCAGGGAAAGACTGACAGTCATTTCATCATCTAGCATCCTCCGGGAAGCCTGCAAGAGAACATGCAAGAGGGCAGTGCTGGATGGTAGTAATGAAGAAAACTTTTCCTCCCGCTTTTCTCTTCCTGTCCCTCCTCCACTCCCAAATTCTCCCCTTTAGATGAATGAGAACTTAAACAAGTCCTCCCTCCCCAATCTCATCCCTCTCTGGTTTGCCTCTCTGCTATACTTCTCACAGTAACCTAACTAGGAGAGTGGAAGCTTCTTGAAGACCATCTGTTATTTGGGCTTTTCATTCTCGACATCCAGCACACTGCCTCTCACGCAGGAAATGCTTGTTGAATTGAATGTTAACTTTACTGTAAATATTTGCATTCCTCTTGACTCCTTAAGCTTTGTGATTGTGGGACTGTACAATGCAGCCCCTAGTAGAGCACACTGTACAAAGCTGGTGCTTGATAAATGTTCCTTGGACTGAACTGACATACATTTGGGACAAGCTTGTTGGAAACTCAGAGAACAGCAGCTAAGAGAACAGGGGCAATGCTACGTACAAATAGAAGGTGAAATGAATTCTAACTATTTGCCATGGGGAAGAAGAGGCTGAGAAGGCAACTCAAAAGGACCTAGGTTTTTTTTGGCTTTTTTGGAGGGGTAAGGCAGGGCAATTAGGGTTAAGTGACTTGCCCAAGGTCACGCAGCTAGTAAGTGTTAAATGTCTGAGGCCGTATTTGAACTCAAGTCCTCCTGACTCCAGGGCCAGTGCTCTATATGCTGCGCCACCTAGCTGCCCCGGTATCTACTTTTTAAAACTAGATGAGACCTAAAACCATTAGCCATCTGATTTTGTAGGTGAGAAACTAAAACTCAGAAAGGCTAAGAATTTACCCAAGGTCACAAAGTTTAACAAATTCAAAGTCCTCCGCCTCTAATTCTAGTCTTTGGCATTGTACTTTATCTTGGTCTTCAGGTTCATGGGACAGTGTGAACATAATTTATGCTCTCCAAGAACCTTAATTTCCAGAGTGCTAGGGCAGGGAGGTGATGGCTGACCAGTTCTCTACTCAGGGCACATCAAGAGGAAATAGTATTAATGCTACTAGTAAAAAAAAAAAAACCCATATTTATAGAGCGCTAACTAATATGTCAAGAACCGTGCTAAGCACTTTATCATTATTATCTCATCAACTACAGCATGAGCCAATTAGGTAAACTTTTAGCTGTGTGACTTTGAACAGATCACTCCTTCTGGGCCTCAGTTTGCTCATCTGAAAATGGAGAAAAGCTTGCTAAATGAGTTCCCTTATAGCACTGACATTCTGTGTTCCTGTGAATTGGATTCTAAACTCAAATTCTTTTTACCAAAAGAGGTTCTAAAATCCCTTTTCCTGGAGGTCTTTAGAAATGGGAATGATTGAGTAGGAAAAGAAACTATCTATACGACCTATTTTAATTCATCTAACTAAGCATCTTAGAGTCTCTATGCCTGTGAAGCTAGCCATCAACTTCTGGATTCCTAGTGGTATGGTAGCCTGGGCAGTAGAGAAGTAAGAGTGTTGGGCTTGGAGATTAATGGTCTGGGTTCTAGTCCCAGTCCTGCCACTGACTGTGTGACTTTGGTCAAGTAATCTTACCTTTGTTTCCTATCCCATAAAAAATACTATTTATTTTCTTATCTCACAGGAGGATCAAGTGAGAAAATCTATGTGAAAATGCCATGTAAACATGGCATTTGCCAGTATTGTGGTCTTCAAGTCCCAAAGCAACTGTAGGTCATGGAAAGGGAGAAAAAAAATGTGTTTAAAATCTTGTTGTGCTCTTCCTCACCTTCTCCAGCATTTTTTGCCAAAACTGCCTCCAGAGGATGATGACGATGATGGCCACGAGAATGAAGATGATGGCCACCAGGCAGCCAATCAAGATGCGGGTGTTACTGTCATCCACCTTAAGCATTGGATCTATACAGAGGAGAGAAACAGAAGAATGTGATCACCTCATCAGAAGAGAATGGAGCACAGAATGGGCTGGATGGCTGCTGAGGGCCCTTCCAACTACGAGTGTCTAGGGTTCGGGGAGAGGACAGGAGAAGAATGTCTTTCTCACAATGGTTCCAGAAGTAGCCACTTAAATATCTCCGTTCTTTGTCTTGCCTCCCCTTCTGGGTGCTTTACTGAGAGTCCAAGACTTGGTTTAATTATCTTGTAAGTTTTTAACTACCGCAGGCCTAAGATTAAGGATGGTTCCAATGTTAGCTTGCCAAATTTTTCCCTGCAATTTTGTGCTGGAATCAAGATGGGTGAAGTCTGCGGCTCCTGTTATGACTCTGATATAGATCAATTACACAGCCAGGGTGACTTCTTGTCTAGTTCAGGAACATGCCAAGAAATCCAAAGTTTCCTCCTAGGGTAAACCCAGTTACACATTTTCTCTAGATATTGGTACGGCATAGATGGGCCAATGGAATTGTCTAAGGAATTGCCCTTTTACTCCTTTTTTTCCCATCACATCTACTAGCCTTTCTCCTCCTGTGAGGTCCCACCATCACCTCTCCTGGGACTGGTCCTTCTCCTTTTCTGTCTCAGACTTTTCAGTCTCTCACAGAATAGTTCCAGGGCAGGTGAAAGCCTCCCTAGATTCTCCCACATTTTATGTATTCCACAGCTGGGCATTTGACCCCTTGTCTTTACAGTTCCTAGTCAGGTTTTGAATTCTCTCCAGGCCTCTCAAAAGCCTTTTGCCACCAAACATTTTCACCCCATAGGTGTGAACCTCTGCTTTTCTACCCATCATCTTCCCAGATCTTATCATCCTAATGCTTGTAAACAAGAATCATACCTACCATAAGTGGTGGGTGCCACTGAGGAAGTGGGAAGGGCTCCAGAGTTGTTGTACATTGCAGCATCTATGAAAAAGAAATGAGGCACAGAAGGAGGAAAAATTAGCATTCTGTTGATGGGAGGTACATCATAGTACAATGAAAAGAACACTGTTCCTAGAGTCAGAAGGCCTGGGTTCAAATCTCTCCTCCAATACTCATTACCTGTAGAATCTTGGATATATCACTTGACATCTCTGGGCCTCAGTTTCCTCATTTGTAAGAGTTAAGAGGTGGGGTTAGAAAACCTCTGAAGCGATTTTCAGCTCTAAACCTATGATCCTATGGTGACAACTAGTTGGACCACTGGGAAATTGATGGCATGTATTGGATTAGCATGGAGCCTGTAGCCATGTGTAACATGGATCTGAACTGTGATCTGGGAAATGGGTGGGAGAAGCAGGTGAGCAAGAAGGAGGCCAGAAAAGAAACTACCTTCTTACTATTGCACAAAACAGACATTTTGACAGTATTTGGTTTGATGGAGCATTAGATTTGAAGTCAAGAAAACCTGAGTTCAAATTCTGTCTCAGATTCTTATCAGCCATGTGACTGTGGGCAAGTCCCTTAACCTTACTCAACCTTAATTCCCTAATCTTTAAAACGGGGTAATGATAGCACCTACCTCACAGGGTTGTTGTGAGGCTCAAGTGAGTTATATATGTAAAGAATTTTGCAGATCTTAAAACAACATATAGATCTTAATTATTATTGTTATTATTCAAGAAGAAAGTCTTCTATGAACAGGATGAACCTAATCCTAATTATTCTGGCCCCTTTTCTAAGTGAAATTATAATATTGCATGGGCTCAGAGATGGCCACAAATTGGAGGTACCTGGCTGATGACAGTGATTACATTTTTCCAAGTGAGGTATTATTAAAGTGAACAGGAATGAGAATGGTTGACACTCACCTTGTCCCCCATCCTATTCTATTCTAAATTTTCCATTCCTTTTTTAATATCATGTTTTAAGGAAAAGCAGGAGCTAATGGATTCTTCAGTCCACAGGGTGTGAAAAAGGAAAACATTGTTCAAATTTTGGAAAACAAAAAAAGAGGAGGGAGAGTAGAGCCTGAAAACGGACTCCCAGAAAAAGTCTAAAGCTTTTCTTAAAGGAACAGTTACTGAATTATTTAGAAAAAAATCATCTTACTCACAAGGAGGTAGCATGGTGCCATCAAGACCAAGTCATGCAATGTTCACCTCATTTACTTTTTATGATCAGTTTTTATCTTTCTTTTTTATCTATTTTTTGATAGATCAGGGAAATTCTGTAAGTATAGTTTATCTAATTTTAGCAAAGCATTTGGTAAAGTGTCTCCCTATTATTGTGGAAAAGATGAATTGATTTTGACTGGACAATAATACAATTATGGAAATTCAGGTTTGGTTGAAGAACTGGACTGAAAGGGTAGTCACTGATGGTTCAATGACATTGTGGCAATGTCTCTTAGGTCCCAGCGATCTGTGTTTGACCCCATCCTGTTAGACAGTTTTAATTATCAGTGACTGGGATGACTGTCTAGAAGATTTGTTGATTAAATTTGTAGATAACTCAAAGCTGTGATCAATACTTAATATATTGCATGACAGTATTTGGGCAACTAGGTGACACAGTGGAGAGAGCACCAGATTTGAAGTCAAGAAGACTCATCTTCCTGAGTTCAGATCTGGTTTCAGACATTTATTGGCTATGTGACCTTGGGCAAGTCACTTAACTCCAACTGTCCTGCCCTCCCCCCTCCAAAAAACAACAACAACAAAAAAGAATTTGAGAAAATAAGTGTGTTTTGTTTGGAGAAGAAAAGACTTGGGGGAGACATGGTAGTTGTCTTCAAGTATTTGAAGAACTATTGTATGGAAAAGATATTGGACATTTTGCCTAGGCTCAGAGGGCAGAATTTAGAGCAGAGCAGGCATTGACAATAAGATATAGCTTTGATCTAAGGAAAAGTGTACTCATAAGTAGACTGATCCAAAGGTGGGAAAGGCTGCCATGGGAAGTATCAGTTGACCCTCAGTAAAAGTCTTCAAGCATAAGTTGGAAAACCATATATTGAGTTGTGGATTCCCATTTGGATGAATGAATATTTGCTGACCCCAGTCAATCACATGCCCCAGCTTTATAGATCTGCCTGGTCTCCAAGTCCCAAATATCCTCTTTCTGTTCCATTCCTCTTAATGACTATGTCCTAGTCATGATACCTCTTTTTTCTGAAGGACCTTTCTTGATGACCTAGTTTACTGTGATCTCATCTTCCTCTTAACTTTTATAGTTAATTTGGCACTTAGTAGATATCTTAATTTAGAATGAAAAAGAATAGGAATTATTTTGCTTTCATCTTTGCATATACACCAAAAAGAACAGTACCTTGCACATAGTAGGCATTTAATAATGGATGAATTGGATGCCCTATGCTCCCCACTAGATTACATGTAATTAATGACTCAATCTCATACTTCTTTTGATTTTTGGTGCCTAGTTGTAGATGGTACTTAATAAATGTTTATTGTTATTTTTTGATGGTGATGATGATGGAAAAAATGTAAATCTAGAGGTGTGCTGGAGCCAGCTTGAACTAGCTTAGAAGAGTCCATTTTTAAATTTTCAGTGTGAGCACTGGAAGTTAGTAAATGCTACAAATTGGGGCTTGATTTATTGTTTTGCTGATTTTTGAAATTTAAGATTAAGAGGAAGAAAATGTTAATAATGCAGACTAAATCTAAAATTGTGTCCTGCATACATTATTTTTCTCCTGATGAGCTGATTGTTCAACATTTACCAGCATACAATTGCATAGATGGGTTATATATGTTAACTCTTCATTAGTTCACTTACGTTACCTCCTCTCCAGCTACCTGCTAGTCAGATATCATACTCTGTCATTCTCTATTTTCCCCTTCCCTCTGTACATTGGTCAGAAGCAGTCTCTTTAAGTCCACCCCTCCAAGCCACCAATCAGCCAGGGGTTCACATTTATTGTGATGTGCTCATTACCACCCTTCACCTTCACCCCCCCTTTTCCCCTCCCCTTCTTCACATGGGTACCTGACTGAAACGTGATTTCACTGAACATCATCCAAGTATCAGCAAAGTGAAACTGGCACTTGATAGCGCTGGCCATTCGATGAAGGAGAGGCACCGTGACAAAGCGGGCGCTGGGGTTGACATCATCCAGGACCAGTAGGAAGGAGACAGCGTTGGGCTCCCACTCATTGGATTCCGAGCGGAAGTAACACTGGACCTCCTTAAAGATCTTCACCCCCTTAGCAAACATGTTGTTGCAGTGAACCTGGCGAGGAGAATGAGGCAGATCCATGGGTGAGTACGCCAGCTACAACTTACAGCAGAAGGCTCAGGGAAATGATGCCTTCCTCCCACCCCACAGCATTCTAAGATTTTCCCCCAATGTGAAATCCACATTATAATGGTCCATTTTATCTTCCCATTTCTCCTCTGCAGGAACCCCAACGGTAACCCCGTTTACATCTTGGGGTCCATTGTAAAGGAGAGTAAAGCTTCACTGGAGTAGAGGAATGTGGTAGGATGCCAACCAACTCCTTTTCAAGGAATGCCTTGAACCTCTACTCTTTTTTCCAAGTGAAATAACATAAAAATCATTCCATTTTTTACATAATTTCCTACAAATAATACGTATTCTTAAATAATCAACAAAATGACAAAGAGTTCAACTGGTCATAGATCCACTGTATTTGGCTCCGTCACCACCCTGGTGTTCACGCCCTCCTCTGTTTTTATCAAGATGATGGTCCATGCTTTCTACTGGTCCTCCTGCCTCCAGGCTAACCTTCAAACCACAACAACAATAATTTAATGGACTCCTACTCAAAAGGGTTCAGCTGCTCTACCTTGAAGGGATACTTCTGCTTCTGGCATTCAAGGCCTTCTACAGTCTGACTTCAGCCTACATCTCCAGCCTCATCTCTTCCCCACTACCCTTCACACGTTCTACATTCTGGCCATATTGAACTGCTCTTGCCCCACCTTGTCCTCTCTCTGACTTTCCAAGTCTTCTGCCTCTTGGCCACTTGTCTTCCCTTCCCATCTTTATCTGTTAAAATTCCTCCCATCCTTCTAGGCCCAGCTTAAGTGTTTCCTCTTAACCCTTTCCTGACCTTGTCTCTTCCTCACTCTAACCCAAGGTCAAAGGGATCTCTTTTTCTTCTTCAGTGCTCTTATAACACTTTGCCTTAACTTCTCCACTAAATTTGTCTCACTCACCTTTGGAGAGTCACTCTTGAAGCCAGGAAGATCTGAGTTCAAAACCTACCTCTGACATGTGCCATGTATGGGTTTTGCCACCTTGGGCAAGTCATTTGTATTCTAGGTAATAAGTACAGGGAGAGGAAATTCTCCCATCTGAGAATTCTCTGTACTATTGAAAATAGGTGCTAGAAATAGGTCTAGTTGTATGTAACACAGGCTGGTCTGGGCATGCCCAGTTCAGATAGCATGAAGGCCTGGATCCCCTACCACGTGGCTGCATGAGTCTTTAAGACTTCCGAGACTGAGCCAATGGTTTCTTTTGTGTTTATTTTTTCTGTTATCTCCCCCCCCCTTTTTTTTTTCTATTTTTGAAAACTCTTATCTGCTGTATCCAGAGGGTGAAGATTCTGTCTCTCACACAAGGAAGCAATGACTTGAACCAGTGAGAGAAGAGTTTCCTTCTCCTCCTCCCACTTTTATCTTGGCTCCAAGAAATGGGCCTGAGGGTGTTTGTTACAGTTATGTGTGGTTTCTGGTATGGGAGGTAATCGCTGTGGGAGTTCCAGCCTGGGCAGCCCTGGAGCCAGGATTGTAGGCAGGGTGGTGCTGCCAGTCAGGCCTGCAGGGAAGCACTGAGAACCTTGGAGCTCACCTCAGAGGGGGCCTCTGGACTTGGAGCTGGGACTGTGCTCTATGGGAACTGAGCTAAACTATGAATCTAATCTGTTTTCCCTCCCCAAAGACTGAGGAGTACAAGGCAGAAGGGGGATTGTGCCTCCCACATGTTAAGGGAGTAAGTTTATATATTTGTGACCATACATTTTTGGAGCAAATATTTCTGTGTAAAAGCTAATCTCACTATTAGCAGCAGGGGATTCCCCTACAATAGGAGGTATCACCAGTGATGGAGACTGCTGCCATTTGCAAGAGCTTAGCTACCCTAAGTAAGGGTCCTGGAGAATCCTGGGAGCAGGCGTAAAATGGTAAAAAAATAACCTACCTGACCTTGCAGCTAGTGAGGGCCATCCATAGTAGTCTGTGTAATATGGATAATAGTTAATTGTGAACTTTCCCCTTCCCTTTGCGGTTGCTGTCCAGTTGACTCTTTATGATCCCATGGACCATAGCATATCAGAATGGTCCATGGGGTTTTCTTGGCAAAGATACTGGACTGGTTTGCCATTTTTTCTCCAATGAGTTAAGATAAACAGAGGTTAAATGACTTGCTCAGGGTCATACAGCTAGTAAGTGTCTAAAGCTGAATTTGAACTCAGCTCTTCCAGGCCCAGCACTCTATCTGCTAAGCAACCTAGCTGCTTCCCTCCTCTACTCCAATCACCTTGAAAACAGGATCCGAATTATAAATGTAGGATGAAATATTGGGAATCAAGAGGGGCCTCAGACCCATCTAGTCTAACTCCTTTTATTTTCTACATAGGGAAACTGAGTCAAACAGGGAATATTCAAGGTGGGATTGGAACCACTTACTCTGACTCCGGAACCACAGCTATTTCCTCTGTATGATACTACCTCCAAATCCTTGGACTCTCCAGCATCTTGAACAGTGAATTGCACATGGCAGGTGATTAATAAACTTTTGTCAAATGAATGGATGTTATGAGTTAAAAAATGCCTTCACTTTCTATATTGTCAGATAAAAATCAACTAATTGATTTCTGCCTGCCAGACAAGCCTTAGTGTCACTAACATAATCCCTCTAAGAATCTCTTTGAGCTAAAGCACTTCACTGAGCATGGAAAGAGATGTTTTATTTTTTTTCCTCTGACATAGGACTATAAAAATGCCAGCTATTGTAACTAATGATGAAATGATGGAACAGTCGGTTCAAATTCTGTCATTCTTTCTTGTGATGTTGTCTGCTGATTTCTGCAGTCTTTGGGTTGTGATTGTGTGATCTACTCATTTATGTTGCAAGGGGCCTTGATCAAAACTGGAAAAGAAAACCATCCAACGACAGTGAACTCTTTGGTCATATCACAGAGGCAGCTATGGGTGCAATGGGGAGAGTGCTGGTCCAGGAGTTAGGAAGATGAGTTCAGATCTGGTCTCAGACTCTTCCTAGTTGTGTGATCCTACACAAGTCATATAACCTCTGTCTGCCTCAGTCTCTTCCACTGTAACATGGGAGCAATCATAGCATCTACTTTCCTCTTTGCCTCAGTTTCCTCATCTGTAAAATGAACTAATAGAAGGAAATGGCAAACTACTCCTGTGTCTTTGTGAAGAAATCCCCCCAGTGGGGTCACAAAGAGTCGGAAATGACTGAACAGTAACAAAAACCTCCCAGGGCCGTTGTGACAATCAAATGAGATATCTGTAAAGTGCCTGGTACATAACAGGCAGTTAATAAATGCTTATTTATTTCCTTCCTTCATAGAGTCAATAAACTAAATAGCGTCAGGGGACTTGGGTTCAAATCCCACTTCTGCCGTTTACTATGGACAGTCACTGAATCCTCCTAGACCTCAGTTTCCTTCTCTCTAAAATGAATGGACTGAATTAGATGGACTCCGAGAGCCCCATAGGGTTTAGATCTATGACACTCCCAAGTTTTCTAGTTTCCTTTTAGTTTTTCTCCAGATATTCCAGTGATGAAATCATGTGCTAACACCTTCCTTGGGAAAAAAAAAACAAACAAACAGCTGCTTTCATTTACTGAACATTATACAGAGGAGACAGAGAGAAGAAAAAAAAGAAAAAGGAGGAGGAAGAAGAAGAGGCGGAGGAAAAGAGAGAGAATCAAAAGACACCACTCACAGCAACAATCATCTCAGATGGCTTTGAAATCTGCAGAATGAAGAAAAAAGTAGCCTGTGGGGAAGGTGATAATCTTTTCCACAGATGTTTTGAGGAATTCTTCTGGAATGCAAATAAACAGCCCAGAATTTCATTCACATGTGTACACACTCACCCTAGATATTTGCTGTGTCTTTTATTAGGGCATATTAACTATTTTCTGGAAGACAGTAACTCTCTGTGCTGGGACGGGCCCCCGTCTGTCACTTACGCATGGCCACACCAATCTGCAAAGGGGCAGTTTTTAACACACGAAAGTAGCATGACTGGAAGTTAGAGAAGCTTGCCCGGGTTCAGGTCCTGGCCCTTCTACATGTGAGTTGTGTGAGTCTGGGCAGTCCTCAAGCCTTTCTGAACTGTTTCCTCAGCCTTAAAGTAGTGACGACATCCGTGCTATTTATTTCACAAGGCTGTTGTGAGGAAAGGTTATTGCAAGCCCTAAACCATTATAAAAATGTCAGTGTACATTGGTTAACCACCGTGCATGTGGGGCAGTATATAAAGTATTATGACAGATTTTTAAACAAACCCATCTCCAAACGTCACCATTTGCCAGCTTGAGTAAGTCACTTAATGCTCCAGTCCTGTTTCCTCATCTGTAAAATGAGTGGGTTGAACTTCATTGTTGTTCAGTCATTTAGGTCATGTCCAAAACTGTTCATGATCCCATTTGGGATTTTCTTGGCAAAGATACTGGAGTGTTTTGCTGTTTCCTTCTCTAGCTCATTTTATAGATGAGGAAATCAAGGCAAACAGAGTTAAAGGACTTGCTCAGTGTCACACAGTTAGTAAGTGTCTGAGGCCAGATTTGAACTCAGGTTTTCCTAATTCCAGGCCCAGTGCTCCATCAAGCCTCAGCATTTAACAAATATTTCAGTAATTCTACAATTATTCAGTGACTTTGCCATGCAAAGTACTTGAGATACCAAGGCAAAAATGAAGGACTAACTGACCTTAAGAAGCTACATTTTACTAGGGGTATTTAACATGTGTACAGTTAATTAGAAGTTACTGAGCAGCAGGGGCTAGAGAAAAATTAATTAGAAAAAATTACTATAGGAAAAAATGGAAGGAGAGAGCTTGAGGGGAGAGGACAGTGATCAATGACAAAGTAAAGGCTGCATGGAGGAGGTTATACCTGAACCAAGTCTTAAAGAAAAATCAGAATTTTGAATAGTAAAGACTAGTGCATTGCTGGCATGAAGGATGCCTTGGGTGGAAGCATGGGAGCCAAGGATGGCAGATAGAGGTAAGGAAACAGCTCATGGTATAATCTGGCTGGAATGTGTAGTGCATGCAAGTATGTATGTGGTAAATGTTTAATAACTGGCTTTCAGTGGAGGGTGGGTAAATCATATGCAACACACATAAGTTTAATTGTTATTCACATTTTCTCCATCACTTTAAGTCCAGACAATCCACAGAATAATGAATCAAACCCTGATTTTCAAGGTGTAAATGCTCACATGGAAAATCTGATAATCAGAAGCTGGTATGAGCGGGCTCCAGCACACCCCAGAGTACATGAAAGGGAATAATATGAAATAATGCCAGAAAGGTAGGTTTGAAATAGATTCTAGAGGATAATTAATGCCAGACTAAAGAGTCTGTATTTTATACCAAAGGCAATCAGAAGCACCTGAAGGTGTCTGAACTAAAAGATAATATAACCAGACCTGCTATCAGGAAGATTATGTTGGTAGTTGTGTAAAAAATGAATTGGACAGGGTAGGGAGTAATTACAGGGAGACAGATTAGGACATTATTTCAAGAGTCCACGGGAGAACTGATCAAGGCTTGATGGTTGTGTCTTTAATAGAAACAGGAAAGTTTGGAAGACAGGCAACATTTAGAGAAGATGTAAGTTAAATTAGAAACACTGACTTTCAGATGTCACTGGGACATCCAGGTAGAGATGTTCAGCACGCATTTGAAGATGCAGGACTGGCATTCAGGATAATAAGAATAATAAATGGATGAAGGAAGGAAGAAAGGAAGGAAGGAAGGAAGGAAGGAAGGAAGGAAGGAAGGAAGGAAGGAAGGAATCCGATCAAATTCAAATATTATTATAAATAAATAATATTTATATTGTGCCTGACATATGCCAGACACTGTGCTAAGTGTTCCACAAATATTCTCATTTGATCCTCATGACAATTAGATACAATTATTCTGATTTTTTTTTTACAGGTTTTTTCACAGGACTTTTTTTTTTACAGGTAAGGAAAGTAAGACAAACAGAGGTTAAAGTGAGTTGCTCAGGAGTACACAGCTAGTTGTGTCTCCTCTATGCACTATGCCACCATCTAGGTATCCCCAAGTGAGAGATCAATGCTAGATTTATAGATCTGGGAGTCATCAACATAGAAATAATAATTCTTTTCAATTCCTCCATGGGAGTGAATGACATTACTAAGGGAGACAGTGTAGAGAGAGAGAGAAAGGATAGATCCTTGAGGGACACACAGGCTAAAGGGAAAAGTAAAGGGATGCTGAATCAGGATAAGAGAGGAAACTAAAAAGGAGCGGTCACATAGGTAAGAGATCCAGAGAGGCTGTGTCATGGAAGCCAAAGAAGAAAAGCATATTGACAATATCAAAAGCTATGGAAAAACAAAGAAGGGCAGAGGAGGAAAAAGACAGAGAAACAGAGAGAGAGAGAAAGAGGGATAGAGAGTCAGAGAGAGAGAAAGAGACAGAAAGACAGGAGACAGAAACAGAGAGTCAGAGAGAGACAGGAAGGGGGAGGGGAACATACAAGAATATGAAAGATGGGGGAAAGCTCCCTGAGGAATGGAACACGAGATAGAATCATGCACATGGGGTCAGTCTTGTCAAGAAGGGCCATCTTTTCATCAAAAACTAGAGCAAAGAAGATGGGTGAAAATGTAGTTTTTGAGGAATGGATTTGGAAAGAGGAAGGTCATTAGAGGTTGTGTTACAGTGAATTTTTGAGCCAAAGAATGAACATGCAGATCCAGGCTGTGTTTACCTATGTGACCTTGGGCAAGTCACTTAGCATCTGTGGCCCTCGGTTTCTCCATATGCAAAATAAAGATCAGACCAAATGACTCCTAAATCTCCTTCAGCTCTAAAGAGTTGATTCTGTGGTCTTTAGGTGCTCACAGCACCAGCAGTAAGTTAAAAAGTAAGGATATGAATACATCTTATTACTCCAGATCCAACGTGTTTTCCACCTTGCTACCTCCTGTCTCAATACAGTCAATCCCAGTTATCCCAGAGGGCCCTTTGTGGCAAAGATTCTTGCTTCAAGTGCCATGGATGGTTTTAGCTCTTCTCTTTCTGCCTCCTCTTCCTCATTCAGTTTAGAAAAGGACTATTTATATTGACCAAGAATTACCTCAACAGGACGGAGAGGAATCTATCCCATCCCTTCCCCATCCCATCAAGGCCCGGGGCTATTTCTCAGCCTCTTAGAAAAGCTCCCCCAAAGTCTGATGGCCACTGACCTTCATGGTGGTGAAATTTCTAATTCGATCAAATTCAAACATGATCTCGACGTAACCGTTGGCGGCACTTTCGTTCCTCCAGCCCACGTAATCATAGCCAGGCCAAACGTGGTACTCATGGGTTTGGCTGAAGTCGTCCAAGCCAGATACCCCATCTGTCAGTTGCCCCAGACCTTCTGTCATGCTGGCCAGCCCAAGAGAGGAGGGGAAAAGGAGAGGAGAGCCTGGAGTTAATACGACATTTATTGAATCATTCCCCACATAAATTTTGTAACTCACCAAAGTTTTTCCAATCTCAAGAATGGAGAGTTGTGAATTTCTCAAGAAAATGTCAAAAAAAATTCATTTTACAATAATGAGTCATTTATTTGGGTGGATAAAGAGGCATTCCAGATAATCAAATTTTCCAGTTAAATAAAGCAGAACATTTCTTTAAAATGTTTAACTCTAATAGGTTGAGGCACTTGTAAGTTAGCACAAAGAGAAGCGAAGACCATTATTTCTCACACCGAACCAGAGGAAAATTCCTTCTCCTGCTGTACTAAGAAGTGACCAATTCATGGTATTGATGGGTCGGAAGGGGACTGATGTGAATGCTTTGGGAGGTACAGAAACTCTGTGATTGAGGATAAAGTAGATATAGGGGTTCAAACACCTTTTCCAAAGTTTACTACCTGTGTGACCTTAGGAAAGTCACTTTAAACACTCCTCTCTCTTGCCTTTGGTTTCTTCATTGGTGAAATGGGAAATTAGACTAGATGGCCTCTTAGGTCTTTTCCCATCTCTAGAATTATGATCTACTACTGCTATGAATTTAGTACTAGCAGACTACGGAATGAGTTAAGGGAGCCTACAGGAGATGGATCAGCAAGGCTGCCAGTGGTATGTACACCATTGGTCTTGGATGTCCTCATCTTGTACTATCACTGCAGCATAGGGTGGGGGGTGTTCACAGGTGTATATGAGGACTAGGCTTCAAGGTATGTGCTGCTCTGGCTCTCTGACACTCTCCTTAACCCTATGTAGTGTCCGAATATCAGAATTGAGGGTACAAATGGTGATAAAATTGTAAGCCAGGTTTGGTCTAAAGCTGCCCATTTGAACTGTACTAGCTGAGCTTGCTTCCTGAAAGAAAGTTCTCCAGGGGCATTGGGTTTAGGAGACATGAGCCTTTTTGGGTGGAAATGGTTCTCAGATATGTTACAGACTTCCTTGTCTTTTAAACAGAATATGTGAAACATTACTTGGTCTTTTCAATGACTTAGGGTCATACTCCAATGTGTAAGGCTATTCACCCCCATTTTAAGTGACCTCAGGCTGCTTTTGGTCATGCTGTTGCTGCATTTTCCCATCGGAAGTAATTTCTCAGTGTGTCAGTTTTGTAGCAGAAAGTTTTTCCTCTTTCCTCCCATTTCCTCTCTGCCTCTTCCAACCATACCACACACACACGCACACACGCACGCACGCACGCACACACACACACACACACACCCCAGCTGAATGTTCAAAAATAACTGAAAGGGAATTCTTCTGTATCACCTTTCCCCAGCACATGCCTAATAAACAGTAGGTGTTTAATAAATGTCTGTTAAACAACTGAAAACAAATGGATCATTATTAAATCGGAAGCCTGTGCAATTCTAAGGCAATGGGTTTCTGGAAGAGTGGTCCTATACCCTTCTGTGGGATAAAGTACATGGCTTTGTAACAGCTCATCAGTCCTGGGAGATTTCTGCCTACTTCTGAGCTTTCAGATGCTTGAATTTACTGAAAATTCTTTACTAATTAATATTTAAATTCAATCAAAACATCAAGAAAATTCATTCCAAACAAGTATAGTCTAAGGACACTGACCTATGTACATTTATTATGCATAGGAGTGGTTAGGAGGGACTAGGTAGCACCTTCCCCATTTACAGACGATAACAATGAAAGTAGCAGAAGAAGAAGAGAAAGATGAATGATTATTTTCAAGTTTTTCTCCTCTCTTCAGTCTCTACACTTCATAGTCACAGAAGGAATAGTGTGGACATCACAAATGAAGAGAGTGCGTCATCAAACTTCTGAGCAAACACACGTCTAACCCATACAAGGTATATGTCTGCATCCCACGTGTTGCTTCATAATATCATTTTACAATACCTTTACAGAGAAGTTAAAATATAAAGCAGGACTAAGTCCTATAAAACATGATCTCCCACCTGCAAAATTTGCACTGGCCTTATCCACAGAGAACAGAGCCTTTGCCTTTGGTTGTAGGGTCTGAAACTGAAGTGTATTTGTTGTGAATGACTTATGTAAGAAAGGACAGAGGTGCTCTATTCACTGCGCCACCTAGCTGCCCCCTTCCCCCAAAAAAATTTTTTAACAGGCTGTAGAGGTCAGCAAGCTACAGGTTGAGGGCCAAATCTAACCTGTTTTTGGACTTCCCATGAGCCAAGAATGGTTTTTACATTTTAAAATACAATAAAATTTTATTTTAAAACGTAAAAATCATTATTAGTTTATGAGGCCATACAGAAATAGGCTAAAAAAGGAGTAGCTGGATTTGGCCTGTAGGCAGGGCCACAAGGCTGAATCTCACAGGATGAAAATCAGAACGGATAAATGTAGTCTTCCACTTGGGTTGAAAAAAAAATCAGTTTTGCAAGTCCAGGATGGGAGAGTTTTGGGTAGATAACAGCTTGTCTAAAAACAACAACAGGAGTTTTAGTGGACTACAAACTCAGCATGAGTCAACTAAATTGCATGTATGCCCCAAAAGCTGGTCTAATCTTAAATATGGCAATTAGGAAAGTAATAGTCCCACTGTACTCTTTGTGCTTAATTTTGGGAGTTACATTGATAAGCTGAAGAGTATTCATAGGAGGACAAGTAGGATGATGGAGAGCCATTGAGACTGATTGAAGGAAATGAGGATGTTTAGTCTAGAAAAGGGAAGATTTAGGGGATCATGATTTCTATCTTTAAGTATTTGAACAAAAATGACTTTAGAAGAGGCTCAGAGAGGTCTAAATGACTTGTTCAAGGTCACAAAGGTTCATGGCTTCCAGGCAGACCACTAATTCTTAAATAATCTTTCTTTGATCTATTTTCCAGGTCACTTTTTCTTGAGATATTTCACATTTTCTTCTATTTTTTCAGTCTTCTGACTTTGTTTTATTTTTTCTTGATGTCTCGTGGAGTCTATAGCTTCCACTGGATAATTCTAATTTTTAAGGAGATATTTTCTTGTATCTGTTTGGCCACTTGACCAATTTTGATTTTTAAGAAGTTATTTCCTGTATTTTTGTGCCTCTTTTACCATGCTGTTAATTCTCTTTTCCTAATTTTCTGGTATAGCTCTTATTTCTTTGTCCAGTTTTTCCTCTATTGCTTTATTTGGTTTTTAAAATCATTTTTTTGCTCTTTTTATCTCTTTCTTTAGCTCTTCTGGGAATTCTTATTGAGCTTGTATCCAGTCTGCATTTTCTTCTTTGAGGCTTTGCTCGTAAATGTTTTCTTGTCATTGTCTTCTTCTGAATTTGTGTGTTGAGCTTCCCTGTCACCATAATAGATTTTTATGGTCAAGTTCTTTGTTGCTATTTGCTCATTTTTCCCAGTCTACTTCACAACTTTGGATTTTATGTTAGATTTGAACTCTGCTCACACTGACGGTATGGGGAGGGTAATGACAGACCTGAGCTTCTGTTTTTTAATATCCTTTGGCTTTCACAGCTTAGTCTGGAGGTCTGTAAGTTTTTGGTGCTTCCAAAATGGTGCGATCCATAGAGAGGTCTGTTCACTGCTTTCCTGATCTGAACTGTGGTCTTTTCAAAGGTAGGGACTGCTTCTTCAAAACTGCAACTGCTCCTTTCTGCCATTAAATTGTGACCTGGGACTAGGTTATGGACACACAGCTGCCAAGTGGCATCCAGTCCTATACTCCAAGCTAGTACAGGGCTCCCTTGGGATCTCTTTCTGCCCAGGTTTTCAGTTTCTCCTGTCATCCCTGAGAGCTGGGCTGCTCCCAGCACCACTGTCACCACAGCCCACCAAAATCCTGGCCAGCCCCCACCCCAACATCTATAGACTTCTCTTTTTGTCTTTCTAGGTTGTTCTGGCCTGGAAAAAAAATAATGATTCCTGTGACTTTTTCTTGGCTTTTCTGCTCAGAATTCACTGTGGCACATTTTCTGTGGTTACTATAAAAGAGGTTTTAGGGAAGTTTTGGCAGTTGTAAACTCTCACTCTTCTTGACTTCTCACCATCTTAACTCTTTCCCTGGCTTCATGGTCACATAGGAAATCAGTGTCAGAGCCAGGATTCAAAATGAAACCTGATTCAAAGCCTATCATCTCTTCGCTACCCTAAAGCAATACATCACGTGGCACTTATGACAATATTAGGTACATTATCAACACTTCACACATACTAGCTGGTTGATGGATTCCCAGTCCTTGCAATTATGTTAGTAGCCTGATGATTACTGTCCCTTTTTTTTTTCTTTCAAAGTTCCCTAGAATTTACCTGTACCCAACAGCTCCATCATAGACAGAATCATTCAGGTAAATGATGGAACCTCCAGGAAGTACAAATTGCTGTCCAGCTGGAGCATTGTAAGACACCAAACCATCTGTTGAGGGAAACAAAGTGATATCACTATCTTGAGGAAAGAGACCATGCTAGTACCAAACCTTTACATTTATACTAAGCTTTATCATTCACAAAGTGCTTTCACATTCATCATCTCATTCTATTCAGTTTTGGCAGGGCAGGCATTACTTTTTTCTGAACCTCAGAGAAGTTAAGATCTTATTTCTGTCACTTACTAAATGTATTACCTCGGACAAGTCATCTCCCCTCACTAGACCTCAGTTGTCTAACCTCTAAAATGAGGGGACAGAACTCCCTCATGTCCTCTAAGGTCCCTTCCACCTCCAAAGCCTATCATCCTATAACTGGCCCCTTGTCACACAGCTAATTGGTAAAGGTCAAGTGGTATCTGAACCTGGATTCTCTGTTTCTATCTAGTAAACTTTCTACTTTCCTGTACATTTTTGTATAGAAATCAATTGAGACTCAAAGAGATTATCCCTGAGAACTTGATTGAGGGTTCAAGGGAATGCCCAACACATTTGGCCAATGGAATGCAGAAGGAGGGATAGTGCTACTAGAGAAGGGCTCACAGGATTGGCAGAGGAGGGAGATGTCAAATTTCCATGTAAAACAGTCATAGAGCTACATCTAATCAATTCAGAGCCAGCAACATTTCTGGGTGGAGAGTGAAGGGTCAATACTGAGCTCTGGGAAAAAAAAAAAAACTCCTCTCCTATGAGTCACCATTTTTACACTTTTGTAGGGATGCAAAAATGGTCTATTTGGGGCTACAATGCCCTTACATTCTTCCCCTGATGAATAATGAACAACATTTAAAGCAGGAAAAAGGAGGGAAAGTCTTGTTTGGTTAACTTTTCTAGGGTTCACTATCAAGTAAAAATAAAAGTTTCTGTCTCCTAATGCCCATGTCTTCCCTCACGCACAGACTCTCCTCCAGCTTCTACATCGAAAGCATTTCAAAATGAGTGGCAAGGACTCAGAGCCAATTTCCTTTTTCACCCATAATCTGAGCCAGAAATTTGCTTTTATGATGTTCCAGGATCTATGATTCAGGGGTGAAATGTCAACAGTGTTTTGTTTTGTTTTGTTTTGTTTTTGTAATCCCCTCAGGCTAACATACAATCGAGAGATGTGCCAGGGAGGGTACAATCAAGGACGCTGTGCACTCTAGGAGAGTAGTGAAGCCTTCATGAGTAGGGGGAGTTAGAGTTTAGGTTAGACCTGGATAGGCTTATGTATTAGTCATACATTCCTGCTCTCACTTTGCGGAAACAGCCACTTCCTAGCTCACTCAGGATCTTTGAATCATTATCATTACAATGACCAACTTGCTAAGATTCCTTGACAAGTAAAGGGCACTATCTGGGATTTGAATATTAAGTAGCAACCTCCAAATCTAAATGACTTTTCATAATGCCGTGTATTGAAATTCCTGCTTTATACATATTGTTTCCTCTAAGAGAATGGAAACTCCTTGAGGGCAAGGACGGTTTCATTTTTATCTTTGTATCTCCAGAGTCCAGGAAATTAGTAGGCACATAAATGCTTAAGTGAGAGCATATATAAAGGACTTTGCAAACCTGAAAGCACAATCTAAATATTAGCTGTTGATTGATATGTAGCTAGGTGGTACAGAGTGCCCCACTTAGAGTGAGGAAGACCTGTGTTCAAATCCTGCCTCAGAAACTTACTAGCAAGTAGCTTAATTTCTCTCAATCTCAGTTGTGGCATTTGTAAACTGGGGATAATAGTCACCCCACCTCTCAGAGTTGTATCAAGGCTCAAATGAAATACAATATGTAAAGTACTTTGCAAAACTTTATAGGTATCTCAATAGATAGAGCGCTGGGTCTGAAGTCAGAAAGATCTCAGTTTAAACCATTTATTAGCTCTGTGACCCTGGGCAAGACACTTAGCTTCTGTTTGCCTCAGTTTCCTCATCTGTAAAATAGGAATGATAGCATCTACCTCCTAGGAATGGTATTAAGATCAAATGAGATAATATTTGTAAAGTCCTTAGCATAGTTCCTAGCACGTTGTAGGTGCTTTTATTATTATTGTCATTATTATTATTATAATGCTATATAAATGCTAATTATTACTGATTGATAAGCTCCTCCTTTGAGTCCTGTAAGAAACACTGGGTGATTCTACCCCTCATCCTTGCAAGCTATCCAAAGAGTTTAGAGAACAGACCTGTCTCTAGAATTTTGGTGCCTATACTTTGGCAGTCTTTTGGAATAACCTCTAATGATACAACCCTTGTTGTATTTTACCCAAATTATAAAAGTCCTACTTCATTGTAGGAGAGAAGAGGAATGAGTGCAGATCTAACACCAAATCTACGCCTTATCTTTTTGTATGTGGGATAGGGACATTCTGAAGAGGGCTCCCCAGCAGCCCCATCCCCTCCCTCCTCTCCATTCCAATGCCACCCCTTCCCAAGCTCTACCTAGCCAGACACAGCCATAGAGCTCCACCCTCATGCAGACATTCATGGAGTGGTCAGTGACTGGAATGAAGCGGACAAATCTGGCTACGATGGGTGGTTCCAGGTCCTTTAGCACAATGTCATAGGGGTTACTATTTCCATCCAGCACCTGAGAAAAAAGAAGAAGAATGGTAGAGAGGGAATGGAAATTCATCTAACATATAGCCCTCCCTTTAACACTTCTTCATCTTTCATGGCTGTGGCCAGTTTGAGGGTTTGTTTTCATTGCATTTGGCTGGCAATAAGTACCAAGCATGCTTGGAGGTCTCCTGCTCCAGACTTCCCCAATCTAACCCACCCCTCACAGAAATCCTTTTACAAGCATCAGAAGGGTAGACATTCCCTCCCCTCAGCTGAGGGGTTCCATCCTTAGTTGGGATACCATTCTCTTTACCTGTTTTCCATGCCTGTTCCTCCAAGAGATCCAGCGGGTACCATCTCTGCTATAATTGATCTTGTACATAGGAGCAAACTCATTGCCATGGCCCCCTGCATGGCGCCCCTGGGTCCCCACAAGGGTAATAAAATGTAAATTGCGTAGATCAATCTGTAGAAATTCCTTCAGATCATCCGGTTCCACTGGTATCTCTGGGCACCAGGCTCCATCCCCTTCTTCAGAGTCCAACCTAGGGCAATGAGAAGAAGTATCGAATGGGAAGGGGGTGAGCAACCGTCAGACCACAAGGCTGCTTATATCAGCCACAATGGAAAGCTACTCAGTCCCTGGGGCAGAGCATGGTCTGGGATACCAGCATGGAACCCACAGGAGGAGCCTGTCTGACCGCCACCACATATCCGCATATGGTTTGTTCCCTTCCCCCCAGGGCACCCCACAAGCCAGACACAGTCCAAACCAGGGAGCCAGGGACACAGATCACGTGCAACTCTTGTTTCCCACCCTAATTTAAAGCCCCAGAAGGAAATAAGATCTCTGCCCTTATGGCCACCCTTCCATCCCTGCCCCACGTCCATCCCCTAGTGGGTCAGTTCAGCTATTGCCTTCTCCACGAGCTTAATGAGGCTGAGTTAGTCACGCTTCAATGCCAAGTCGAGTGCTCTTTACAGTAGGTGTGGTATAGTGGGCTTGGCAGCCTGGCAAAGATCCACTGGCCTACATGCCCTAGGGAAATACTAAAGAATGTTGGTTTTATTTTATTTTCTTCAGTCAGGGCCAGCTCTCAGCAAAATTGTGAAATAATGTGGAAGTCACTCTTCCATCTGCCAACTTTTACCCTAAACCTCTCTGTTTGGGCCCTTCCTACCCCTAATCATTCCCTTTCCCCTTCTACCCGGGTCTAATATCCCTCTATTCTAGCCTTACTATCCTATCAATTTTCCTTCATCCTTTCATTCATTGTGAATAATAAGATCATTTGAGAACTTTACTTCTAGGGTCTAAGAGAGCTTTGCATTTTAAGAATGATAAAGGCTTTAAATGGGACTCTTAACCTAGGACCTATGAACTTTTAAAGAAATATTTAGATATTTTCTATTTTTTTTAATATTTCAATAGAATTGGTTTTCTTTATAATCCTTTTGATTTCATTTCATCCACTGAAACCATTATTTTGAGAGAAGGGGCTCCTAGGCTTCAGCAGACTGCAAAAGGGGTCTATGATACAAAAAAGGCTCAAAACTTTTGGCTTAAACTAAAAGAGATGATTCTCTAATATGGTAGGACTCAGGAATTACTCAGTAGTTGCAAGAGGATCTCATCTGGACATTTCCTAGGGGTCCTGAAATTTCTCCATTAAGGCAGTCACTTAATAAGCATGGGAGTAAAACTGACTGCTACTTTTGCAGGGTGGAATGAGCTTGTGAGAATTCTTTGTGGGTTGGTTAAATTTTTCCTGCCTCCCATAAGATGACTTTGCATACCATCTTAAGTGAGGATTTTATCAGTTTTACCAGGAAGAACTTGAAGTTAAATGTTAAGGAGGTTAAGGGATGGGGTGATCATTGTGTCATATAACCACTCGTTCATTACGAGATGCCAGGAGCAGGATTCAGATCTCCAGATGTCTGCCTGCCTGTCTGTATAAACAACAGCCCTGCCTGCCCAGCCTGGCTGTTTCCCATCACAGAAGCTCTGACTCCCCTCTGGGCTCCTGTAGATGAACAAAAGAGTTATCAGGGAAATGATTTGCTGTGACAACTGGAGATGCTGAGCAGCACCCCTTTTGGTCCTCAGCAGGACCCATCCCACAAGGCTGAACATCTCATCTGCTCCCTGTAAGCAGATACAGTAGAGCAGGGCCACCAGACCATCCTTCCCCCATTGCTACATCTGGGCAGTATCCACAGAGACTCCAGGGACTTTCCCCTCCTTGGGGTAACTGTCCTCACCTTCCATATTTGGCAGCTGTGGATTCTGACCACTGGCTAGAAGCGGTGATGTCCTCATCTGGAATGTGGCCTCCTGACGTGCCCAGAGGATAGCGGCATACCGCTGGACAGGGAGAAACCAAACAGAAGAGGAGGGGGATGAGGTAGCTACTTTGGGTTTTGTTCTTGAGCTCAAGAAGAACATCGCAATGAAAACTGAGAGAGTAGTAATGGCATCAATGCATTTAAATGTCTTTATGGGGTATGTCTAGCTGGATACACTTCTTCCTTCTAGCTTGTTCATTCTCCTTCAACAAAGGCTAAAACCACAATGAGGACAGGATGGATTGAGCTTTGTCCAAGGGTTATGACATGGTGGGGGGCATTCTTCCCTTATGGTGACCACTGTGCCTGTGCCTTGCTTTATGGTTCTCCACCAGCCTACATCATTCTTAGGCACAACTTCTCCAGCTGCTACCCCTACGGATTTCTTACCAGGGGACTCTCCTCCCAGGCTTGACTCTTCCCCTCTGACCCTCAAACTCCCACAAGAGCAAGGCTGGATCTTTTTCCCCATCATACCTGTATACACGCTATCAGATTATCCTTGGTGCTACCAATCCTCTCCTGACTTCCCCTCCCCCTCCATTACATGATCTTCTCTTCTAATGTTTCCACCACCATTCCAACTATTTTTGCCCTGTGTCATAATTCTTGGTTACAACTCTGACGAGATCTTTCCTCTTTCAGTACTCTCCTAGATCTATAGCTCTAGAGAGCTTTGGGTATATTCCAGCAAGTAAGAAAGTGCAGTATTCTCTACCATCCTTAATTGAGAGGTCATAGATAGTGGTAAGAGTGCTGCTTTTGGATCCATTGGTCAATAAGCATTTATTACACACCCCCAGTGTACCAGGCATTGCACTAAGCTCTGAAACACCAAGGAAGGAAAAGACGGTCCCTGTTCTTGAGCGGCTTGGCAAGGCAGCTGCTGAAAAGCAGTTTTCCGGTAGTAGAGACGAGTCTTAACATTATTTTTTTTTTTAAATATGAATGAGAACAGAGTTTTGTCCACTCTTCCCCATCTCCTCTGCCAAGTCTGAAGCCAAAGTGTTGGTTCAAAACCAACCCAGTAGGTGACTCAAGGTGAATCATAAGCTACTTTATTTCATTCTCTTCCAAGTTAGTGGAGAAGCAGTGCAGCATAGCAGTAAATATACAGGACTTGGGGTCAGATCAACTCTTATCTCTTCCCCTTGGGACCTCTATGACCATGAAGCCCCCTTAACTCCTCTCAGTCTTAGTTTCCTAATCAAAAAAATAGGGACAATAATACTGCCACTACCTAACGGTACTATGCAGCTAGGTGGTATGGCTGTTAGAGCATCAGACCTGGAGTCAAAAAGACCCGAGTTCAAATCTGGTCTCAGATGCTCACTAGCTGTGTGACCCTAGGCAAGTCACTTAACCTCACTAAGACTCAGTTCTCTCATCCGCAAAATGGGGATAATAATAACAGTTAAATAAAATAATGATAGCAGATAAAAATGGCCTCATGGGCTCGTTGTGAGGCTCAGATGAGATAAGAACTGTAAAATGCTTGGCATAGTGCCTGGCATATAGGAATTACTCTATAAATGTTAGCTATTATTATTACTACCTATACCTCACTAAGTTGTTGTGAAATACTGCTCAGTAAGCCATAAGACCCTATAGCAATGTGAATTATTGCTATTTCAAACAGAGATTACTGGGCGAAGAAGATACAAGGATTTCAGCATCAAACCAGGAGTCCAAAATGGGATCAGATGAAGTTTTTGTAGGTCGTAGAATGCCTCCACACCTATTTTTCTCAACCCATGCTTTCAGTCCTTATGGTAGAGGAAGAGGCCTCATCTAAACCTTTTTAGGGCACTGGCTTGGTCTAAGATAGTTGGTACAATGGATAGAGCAATTGACTTATAGTCAGCACAGATCAGAGTTCAAGTCCAACCTCGGACACTTAGTGTGTGACACACTTAACTTCAGCCTTAATTCCCTCCTCTGTAAAATGGGGGTAATAATGACACTTGTCTTCCAGGGTTGTTGTGAGGATACAATGAAATAATATTAACAAAGTGTTGTGCAAACCTTAAAGTGCGATATTTGTTGTTGTTCAATTGTTCAGAATATCTTACTCTTTATGATTCCATGCTGTCTATGAGGTTTTCTTGGGCAAACAGAAGTTATGACATCATATATACATTAGCTATTATTATTGTTATTCACTAATTAATTTATTTCGAAATTGATGGGCCAAGCGATAGAAATACACTTGAGTTAAAAATAAAATTTTTTTTAAAAATCCACACACAAATTCAGGACGTCCTAAAAGGCTGAGTGTTGTATTTCAGCTATTGAGGCTTAAATACAGGAACACCCTGTAGTGATAGTATAGTTTAGAGAGCAGTTTTGATGAAAAAAAAAATCCAACAACCTAGGAATTCTCATGGACTCCAAACTTCCTCTGCATCAGAGATGTGAGGTGGTTCCCATCTGGGCTTCCATGATTCTAGACTGCATTGACAGAAGCAGGGCATTGTGCTGGTGGCATATTTTCAAAAAGACATTGACAAACTGAAATGCCCTCAGAGGACAAGAGGAGGAGCTATAAGAGGCATTAGCACCCACCTCATCCAATCAATCAATCAGTAAGCATCCTTGCCCTTACTATATGCCAGGTACTTTATAAGGTGGTGGGGATACAAGACATAAACAATGCCCACTCTTGAAGAGTTATCAATCTGGCCAGGGAGATACCATGTCCATGTACAAGCACATACAAAATGAAAAAATAGATGTGAGACAAATTTGCAGGGAAGATACCAGCAGCTGGAAGAACTGGGAAAGGCTTCATGAAAATGCCAGAGAATTTTCCAAAGTCACTATTGAGCTGTCATCTGGATTGGACTTAGCCATGCCCGATGGCAGGGAATTCACTCCCTCTCCCAAGGCAGCCCACTTCATTCCTAGGCAATTTGAATTGTCTGCTACCTCTTCCCTATTACAACCCTTGAATCATTTGACTAGAGCTACCATAGGATCCTAGCCTAAAGAGCCGGGAAGTAATTTAAAGGTCATTTGTCCAACCTCCCACTTTACAGTTAAGGGGTATTGGAATTCCTGATAGAACCATCCAAAGTGAATTGAATCAACCCACTGCCTTCACATAATCAAAGTTGTTACCGATAATGGTCTGAGGCAAGGTCTTCCTTTCAGAGGTTGAGGATGGCAGGAAAAGAGAAACAGCTGTGTGCCCAAGTCTGAAGGGGTATACAGCTCTTACTGTTATGCCCTGAACCTGTTTACAGACATCAGAAAATATTACTAGGACAAGTGTGAGGCATGGAGGGATTGAAACCTGGCCTGGAAATGATGAGTGTGGTGTTTAAAAAGTCCAAAAGACATAATTCCTGGGTAATTTAATCATTTGATTAATAATACTAGCATGTTAATGAATAAAAGGATAGTCATTTGACCATATCTCTTAGACCAAAGGCCTCTTATTACAGGGGACTCACAGTTTAAACACCCTTGAAAGAGCAGGTGCTCCTAAGGGTGACAATCAAGTCAGATTGGTTAACAATTAATAAGAAAATGAACATGACAATGAAAGGGTGGGCTATATTTCAATGAGGGTCTTGGAGTAAGTGATTTGGAGACAATTTCCATACCACCTGTCTGACAAAAGGGAGAATCAACACTTCCCCAGACCTGTCTGAGCAGGAATAAGCAGGAATCCTCCCATTAGCCTAAACTTCGAATTTCTTTCACTATCTGATTAGCTGTTGGCCTGGGTAAATAACTCTCTGCCTAAGATTTCCACCACTGGGTGATTTCTAGATGAGGAAGTAGAAAAGAGAGAAAGCTTTCGTTCTAATTCATTAATTAGTTATTGATACAAGAGAAAGAAACATTTCTCACACGAGGGAACAAACATAGAGCTAGCACTTGTGTTGGGTGTTGGAGTGTGTTTCTGTTGGCTCAGTTGGAAAGTGGTAGAAAAGAGGGGGAAAGAGAACAATAGTTAAGGAGTGAATGTGGCATAAAGAGATGAAAGGGAGAGTCCTGGGTCTGAGAATAGGGATGACCAGCCTCTCCTGCACTTTAGGCCCAGTGGAAAGTCTGAATACCAGACTAAGTCCTAGTCTCCACCCTTTGACTTCACTATACAGACATGCATACACACACACACACACACACACACACACACACACACAGAGGACAGAGAGAAACAGAGAGAGACAGAGATCTCTCTATACACACATATATATGTATAAACATAAATATATATATATTTACATACATAAATGTGAACATAAATAAACTGCTGTAAGAGGCTGGTAGATTTCTTCTCATAGCAGTTATCTGAATCAAGCATTTCCTGAGTTCTTCTAGGTCAATAACTAGTTATATGGGGAAGAGAGTACCAAGGATAGCATAGATGATGGAAGTGGGGGATGGGGTAGACTGTGAAAGACAGTTCAGTCAATTACAGCTAGTGAAGTTACATCATTACATGTCACAAAACAGTCTCTAGCATGCATGTGGTCTGTAGCTCTCAGATGTTCTTTGGCCAGAGAGCCAGCAGGACCCAGGAAAGGCACGGTCCCCAACCTAGATCAGTTCAGACATACAATACTCCCATACAAATTTCCCATGGAGAGTTTATACTCTGATAGATTCTAACCTGCCAAATGCAGATTCTAAAAGAAAGGTCACCTTGGGAGAGAATGTTGTTCAAAATCAATCAAAAGACTGGCCACAGAGTGCTGCAGAAGTTCCTAACACTTAGCATCAGATGATTCAGATGTACATGCAAGAGTAAAGCCAGGTGAATTGGAAAAAAAAAAAAAAGCCGTATGACGAACAGACAAAAAGCAATGCTGCCAGAGTGATATTCCTAAAACATAGCTCTGCAAATGTTACTTCCCTGCTCAGAAAACCTCAGTGGCTCCCTGCTGCCTCTAAGATCAGACACAAACTCTCCTGCTTGGCATTTAAAACCCTTTGCAGTCTGATTCCAACTGAAATTTCTAGACTTGTTGTACATTAATTGCTCCCCTTCACGTACTCTTTGGTCCAGCCAAACTAGTTTTCTGGTTATTCCTCACAAATCCCATACCCCACCTCCCTTCCATCCCCATGCCTTTGCACAAATGCCTAAAATGAACTCTTTCTTCACCTCAACCACTTAGAATCCCAAGTTTCCTCCAAAGTTCACCTCTAGTCCTTCCTCTTGCATGAGGACTTAGCTGATTCTTGGTCTCTCCCTGAACTAGCTCTTTATTCATTTTAAAAATATATTTTGTATGTGGTGACAATGTATGTATATATGGTTTTCCTCCAATAGAATGTAAGCATCTTAAGGGCAGGGATGGTTTCGTTTTTGTCTTTGTATCTCTCTCAGCATACATTTTTAGTAAGCGTTTGTTTATTGACTGATAAAAACACAAACTATAATTATTATTCAAAAGATGAGATACCTCAGGATATTTACAAGACTCCCCAAAAATAGTCATACGGTCCAAATGGAAACTAGCTCATTGTGTGGAGTGTCTGCAAGCCAGACAGGTCCTTTCCACAATATTTTCTCACAAAAATACTTTTGCCCAGGGTCTGGCACACCATGGATGCTCAATAAATCAATCAACATTTATTCATCCATTTTCTATGTGCCAGGCACTGTGCTAAGCTCTGGGGATACAAAAAGAGGTAAAAGACTGCCTGCCCTCAAGAAACTTACATTCTAATGAAATAATAATATTTATTTGTAAAGTGCTTTGCAAGCCTCAAAGTGTTATATAAATGCTAGCTATTACTAAAGATAACAATGCCAGGTAATGTCAGATATTAAAGATAACATCAGAACCAGGCATTTTCATCAGTCACTGCATTCATTAGAGACAATTACCAGTGTCAGAACTGTCCAAAACAAGTGGTCATATTCTGACTTCTCCTCTCAGAATATCATTACAGAATGAAATTCTGTATTTTTTTCCCCAGAAAGGAATGACATACCGTATTGTGAGAATTATCAAATTCTTCACCTTCCGGGTGACAGACGTTCCCCAACCATTGTCCAATGATGAGTTAATACGTCTAACACAGGACTGCTTCAGAGAAATGCACCCTGTCTTTGTATTTCTAGGAGAATGGGCATCATTGGACAGAGGTCACTATCAATCTGTGCCTGTTGTGGAGTAGCAGGAAGCAAGTGGAAAACTGTCTTGGGTTGGTTAGAACACTAAGAGTGGTGGTGGCTGCTTATGTCAACTGGTTTTGAGAGTGTCCAGGGATGCGCTGGAGCCAGTTCCTACCTCATTAGAACTGGTGGCTAAATTTTCAGTGTGAACATTCACATCTCAGAGGGTGCAAATGCGACAAATCAGTGCTTGATTTGTTGTTTTGTTGATTGTCTAGATTCAAGAAACGGATGGAGAAAATGTTGATAATGCAGATTTTAAAAGTATGTCCTGTATACATTATTTTCAGACAATGAGTTGTTAAACACTTACCAGCAAGCACACCCCTGAGATTGTTCAAGACTTCCAATTTCCTCTTCAAAAGAAAGGCAATAATCCCACAATTCAGTTTGTTGCAGTGGGAAAAACACTGTCTTTGGGATCAGAAGACCCAGGTCCATATCTTGCCTTTGCCACTTGCTATTAGTGTGATTTTGGTTAAGTCACTTAACCTGGGCCTCAGTTTCCTCATCTGTAAAGGTTGAATTATGGGCTCTAAAATTAAAATCCCTTCCTGACATGACCTTATAAAAACTACTGTTGAAAGCTATGCCCTGCTTGTATTAAATGGCTTCTTCAAGAAGAAACTTCCAGTCTTCATCACAAGGGGGCAGCAAAAAAACTCTATTGAGAAAGAAATGGTTTTGGTTTTGGTTTTTTTTATAACAATCAATGTTTCAAGTGTTCACTTCACCCAAATACAGAAGGATACAAATTGATCTCTCCTCTTTGAGGACCTTGGAGCTTACAAGGGATGGAAGTAGAATCATAGAATGTCGAAGTGAAAAGGATGGTAGAGTTTGTCAAGATCAACTCCTATATTTTATGGGGGAGACAATATGGTACAATGGAGAGTTGGCTGAATTTAAGCCTTCCTGAGGCCACTCTGTTTTGTTATAGGACTGTAGATTTAGAGCTAAAAGGGACCTGAGAAGCCATCTAGTCTAATCCATTCATTTTCTGGAGATTAAATAATGTATCTAAGGTCATATGAGTACTAATTATCAAAGGCAAGATTTGAACTTGGGACCTCAGACTCCAGAGTCAGTCCTCCATCCTGAGCCACACTGTGATCACTACAATTATCTCTTCCACATCGTGACTTTCTCCATGTGGTTTTGATATGTAGTGGGTTGACATAAGAAATTAAATGAGAATTTGGGGGGCGTTTTGTGGAAGCCATAGATGACACGTGAAAGCCAGTACATAACACAGAAAAGGTTTGGAAATACAGAAATGCATAAAATGTATGTATAATATTGTATATGAGCATATTTTATCTTTTAATAGTGTAAACATCCTATAAAAGAAAAAGAAAAAAATCAGACCTCTCTGGTATGAAAGAAAGGCCAAAAACTTTCATGCAGATTTTTCCAATCCAGGGGGATATTATGTCCCTCACCCCCCACGGCATGGAAAGGGTAACTGTATTATAGTTTGTCTCAACCAAAGGAAGCCATTATTGATTCACTTAATCACATGCAAGGAAAGAGTATTCTGTGGGGCTAAAGTCACTGAAGGGAAGACACTTTTCCAGAATGAAAAGAAGTTACTGATTTCTAGACCTGTGCTAGAGGTTGAGATGAATGTGGTTTACTGCTGGTTTACAGTTCTGTGTAAGCTGTCAACTGTGGTTTACAATTCACCTTCCAGTGTTGGGTTGGGTTCAACTGCAAAAAGCCAGATAGCAATTATTCACCAATAAAGGATGTCACCTACAGAACACAACTATTGACAAGGGTCATGGCAGGAGCCAGGAAGTTTCACAATGGACTCCCCAATTCTGGTGAGACACTTTTCTTAGGATAGACCCACACCCTTAATTATGCATAGCACTTGACTCAGGACTTGTGTCTCTGTAGTCTTCTGAAACCCTGAAGGGAAAGAGCAACAGCTGAGGCCATTGGTAATCAGCCACTTCAGATTCCACTGCTGATGGAAAGGAAGCATGGTTCAGTAGAAAGAATGTTGGACTTGACATCAGAGGACCTAGGTTCAAATCCTGGCTTGGCCTCTTACTACCTGTATGACCTTGAACAAATCATTTACCTTCATCTTCCTCATCCATAAAATGAGGAAACTGAACTGGGTGGCCCTTAAAGCCCAAATCCAGCCTCAGATTCTTACTAGCTGTGTGACCCTGGGCAAGTCACTTAACCCTGCTTGCCTCAATTTCCTCATCTGTAAAATGAGCTGGAGAAGGAAATGGCAATCCACTCCAGTATCTCTGCTAAGAAAATCCCAAATGGGGTCATAAAGAGTCAGACACTAAAAAACAACTGAACAACAAAAATGGCGCCCATCTCTCAGGGTTGGGAGGGTCAGATGAGGTATCTGCAAACTTTAAAGTCTTAAATAAAGACTAGCTAAGAATTTATTATTATTATAGTTATTATGTCTCCTACAATCCAAGGTTATATCATATCACATCCACTGGGAGTTTTGATAAGAAATATGTTCCCAACCCACCTCTTCAGACCATCCAGACCAAAAATGCAGGATTTCGCATCTTGTACAAGATCCCACGTTGAAAAGAATGTAGAGTGGCATGGACAGGAGAGGAAATGATTGAAGAATTCAAGTCATTCACAAATCATCAACATAAGTTATCTGACCATAAAATATGCCATTTTATGGAGAAATTGTGTTATTATTCCAGAAGGCAGTTGTCACATTATCTTAGTCACAGGACAAGCAGCACATTCAGGATCCTTTTGCATGAAAGCACCACGAAAACATGCTACTTCTGGTGGCGTGGAGTCCATTTCTATATTCCATGGCCACCTGCATGTGTTGTGGAAAGGGCTCAGGGTCTGAAGTTTGGTGCCTGAATCTAAGGTTTCACTCTTCCACTTACTTGTCATATGATCTTGCACAAATTCGTGGACTTCTCTGACTCATTTTCTCCATTTGTTAAAGGGGACACTAAATGATCTCCAAAGTCCTTTCTGGCTCTAACCCCCATGATGATAATATGACAATAACACAGTGAAGGAGGGCAGCACATTCCAGTTGTTTGGCATAACCCAACAAAGGCATCTATTTTTCCATGGGAAGTGACCAAGAAGCTTTGGGGCCAGGATCTGTATTGATTTTTCAGAACCGTTACCATGGAAGAAATCCTTTATTGTGGCAGAGTCCTTCTCAAAACAGTTCACAGGGCTGTTATGTCCAGCTCAAACCTCTGCTTCAGTAACCACAACTCTGGGCCAGTTATTGCAATAAGTTGGTTGCCACATCTGCTCATGAATGATAATGGATCTCCAGATATTTAAACTGACTTTAAGGAATTTGCAGAGATAAAATTTTATCTGAGCTGTTCCTACTGTGCCTAATTGTCCCCAAGGAACTGGTCGGAGAGGAAAGATAACAAAGAATACCCTGAATCGGGTTGTTGAGGAAGGTTGGCCAACAAAACTTGCAAGGTTTTTTGTGATTCAACCTATTCCTTCATATTCAAGATCAGGAATTAGTCCTTCTAAATTCCTAATAGGGAAACAACTCAATATCTATCTTAACTATATCCATCCAGACTTATATGAGGACTTACGGTACCACAGTGGATAGAGTGTTGAACCTGGAGTCAAAAAGACCTGAACTCAAATCCAGCCTCAGACACTCACTAGTTGTGTGACTGGCCAAGTTACTTAAACTCTATCTGCCTCAGTCTCCTCATCTGTAAAATGGTCATAGTAATAGCACCAACCTCAAAGAGTTGTTATGAAGATCCAATAAGACAATAATTGCAAAGTGCTTTGTAAACTTTAAAGGGTTCTATAAATATCAGCTATTATTATTATTATTATTACTATTACTATTATAAAAGCAGATTCCTAATGCTGCTACTTTATTTATCTTCCTTCATCTTTATTATAACAGTTACTCCTTGTCAGCAATTGTGAAGGATCTAAAAAGGGTGGTTTCTGCCACTACATTTGAAATCATCTACATCACACAAGAACTGATGGGGGCCTGGTAAGGTCCACAGGGACTGTGGTGATGTTGCTATTTTGAACTACTGGGAAGACATTCATTGGACCACAGATTTAAAGCTGGAAGGGACCTCACAGTCCAATACCCTTATTTTATAAGTTTTATAACTCAGGAATCTGAGGCCTAGGGAGGTTTAAGTGACTTGCTGAGATGATACAACCAGTATCAAAGACGGGATATGAATCCAGGTCCTCTGATCCCACAGCCCGTAGAACTGGCTGTCCATTCACCCACATTCCCTAAGCCCTCCCAAAGCACCACTTTCCCAGGGTGAACTGACAAAAGCAGACGTATTTCCTCAAAAAACAGGGGTTCTTAGCCTTTTTGAGGATATGGATCCCCTTGGCAGTCCAATGAAACCTGAGAATCCCCTTAAAGGTTTTGTTGGGTTTTTTTAATCCGTAAGATAAAATATATAAAATTTAAAAGAAATATTAATTAAAATTTTTAAAAATTTTAATTAATTCAAATTAGGTTAAATTAAATTCATTTAAAAGGAAATATTAATTAATAAAAAATATTAATTTTCAAAAGTTCATGAAACCCATATTCAGAACCCTTGCATCTACAGCCATCTCAGATTGAATTTTCAGTTATAACTCCCAAGGATTGCCACATGGGGGGAAAAAAAGAAATCATTCTGTACTGACCACTATAAATGCTCAAATGGAGTCACCCTGTAGTATAACACAAAGACAACTTCACACACACACACACACACACACACACACACACACGGCTCTATTTGATGGTTGAAAAATTCTTAGTAAGGGTAATACAGAGTTTCATATAAAGACCAGGAAGTGTTGTGGCTCCACAGTTCTGTTTTTATTACTCTCTTCGAGTTGCTATTTCTGTTCTATTCCTTTTGGGCCCACATCACTAGATAATGCACTCATTTCAAGAAGGGAGTAAGCGCAAAATACTCTTTTTTGGTATGAAAAACTGTGTTCTTAATTTTTTAAAAGCATAGGTTTTTTTTTTCCATTTTGTGTTTTCAAAATAAGTATGTCTTCAAACTTATATTCTGTATTAACTCTTGCTTTTCTTCCTGACTCACTGGTACTTTGAGATCCAAATGTCAGTTCCCAGCAATTGTTTCCAGTACACCAAGGGTTAATGTGGAGTGGAGTTGGAGGCAGAATTAAAAGAGGCCACCAGTGAGGACTGAGATCCAGAGATCAATGCAGAGCAGCTGATGATACTCACACTAGTCAGTTGTTGGAACCCAGGATGCCAAGAACAGGAAAAGAATCCAGGTAGTTATAACTGACTTAAACCAGAAACTATCATAAGAACAAAGCCCCAAAGGTACTGCACAGTCAGTGGTTATGAGAGACAAGCCAAAAGGCATCAGACCTAGTCCAGCACAACACACATTTGTGAAGTACCTACTATGTATAAAGTACTGTGCTTGGGGATTCAAAAACAAAATAAAAACAGTCTCTTCCCTCAAGAAGTTTATATTTTCCTGAGGAATACAACATGTAGACAGAAAACTATACACAGAATAACTTGAAAAGGAGGAGGTAAATCGGGGAAGACTTCCAAGAAAAAGTGGCTCATGAGATGAGTTTTGAAAGAAACCAGAAATCCAAGAAGGCAAGGGTTCAAATGGAATGCATTTGAAGCATGTGGAACAGCACATACAAAGGCAAAGCAGCAGAAGACAGAATAATCAGTTCAAGGAACAGGGAACAGACCAATTGGGCTGGAATTTAGGATGCATGAAGAAGACAGATGTCTAACAAACCAAGGAAGGTAGCTTGTAGCTGTACTGTGAAGGGCTCTGAATGCCAAGGGGGGGAATTTACCTTTTATTCTAGAGGCAATGGAGAAGCATTGGTAATTGTTTAGCAGAGGAGTGACTTCTGCTTTAGGAAGATCCTATTAGTAGTTGTGTGGAGAACAGACTGGAATAATAAGAGACTGAAAGCAGGGAGCCCAATGTGGAGGGCTGGTACATTAGTACAAGTGATAGGACCTGGTGGCCACTTTAGTGGAGAGAAAGGGGTACGTACAAGAGATACTGTGGGAATAGAATTGGTAAAATTTGACAACTGACTAGATATGGAGACTAATGAAGAAGAGCAAGAGTCAAGGATAATTCCAATGTTGTTAACCTGTGTAATTACAAGGAGATTTGTGCCCTCAATAGAAATAAGGAAGTTTAGAGGAAGGGTAGATTGTGTCACGAATGTGTAGGAATGGGAGGGGAGAAGAGGATGATAAATTCTTTTTATTATTTATTTTTGTTTAGTTTTCAAGATTCACTTTTATAAAATTTTGAGTTCTATATTTTCCTCCTCCTCCCTCCCCAAGACAGAATGCAATATGATGTAAGTTATACATGTGCAATCATATTAAATATATTTCCACATTAGTCATGTTATAAAAGAATCAGAACAAAAGGGAAAAACCATAAGAAAGGAAAAAAAGCAAAACTTTTTTAAAAAGAGAAAATAGTATGCTTCATTCTGCATTCAGACTCCACAGTTCTTTCTTTGGATGTGGATAGCATTCTCCAGAGGATGATAAATTTTGTTTGGAATATGTTGAGTTTAAGATTACTATAGGGCATTCAGTTTGAAATGGGCAGCAGAAAGTTGGTAATATGTAATTAGAGGTGAGAAGGGGAGCTAGGTTTGGATATAAAGAACTGGGGATCCCATGCATAGATAGAAATGATAACTTAATCATGAAAGGAAATAAAGCTACATCAAGATAGTGGGTTAAAAAAAGAAAAAAAATAATATTGCCTGGAATGAAACAAGATGAGGAAGTGGAAGCAGCTCAGTGAACTAAAATACTCACTAACATTAATAAGAAAACCCTAAGATTTCATTATTAGCAGCAGTGTTAGAGAGGGTTCAAAACGAGAGTCAGGTATAAAGTGGCTCAAAACCTGGAAGGCTTGTTGAAGGCCACATGTTGGAGTAAAAGGCAGAGATTTGGAATAAAAGAACTAAGGCACAGGGTAAAACCTTCACAGAAGTCCCACCTAACCTTTTCTTCTCATTTTCCTAAATCCAAACCCCAAAGAGGGTTAAATGAGACTGTGCTGCCGCAGAACAACATAGTCCCTGATAATTTTTTAGAAGTCAGAAATAGTTTGGGAAAGAATTCAGGTTGACGATTAGTGAATTACTGAAATTAAGGGAGAATATGTTGTCCTAAATCAGAGAATCTTAGAATAGAATCATACTAACAGAAGAAAGGGCATTTAAAAGACAAACTAAATACTCGAGAGCTTTGGTTAGCCAGATGACTATTCTATGTGTGTAAAAAAGATTGGTCCCTGGAGGCTAAGACACTGAGAACCTACTCTCCTCATGCAGAGAAAAACCACACACAGCTAAGATTTTGGGAGTTGGCAGACCTTTTTCTGAGGATTTTTTATGTAATTATTTTTATTTATTTCATCAAATATTTCCCAATTTCATGTAAAAAGAATTTAAAACTCACTTTAAAAAAAATTAAGTTCCAAATTCTCTCCCTCCTTCCCATCTTTTCCCCCTCTTTGAGAAGGCAATTCTAGATTGATTATACATGTGAAGTCATGCAAAACTTATTTCCATATGAGCCATGTTGCAAAATAAAACACAAACAAAACAATAAAAATAAAATGAAAAAAAAATGTGCTTCACTCTGCATTCAAAGGCCAACAATTGAATCTCTGGAAGTGAAGAGCATTTTTCATCATGAGTCCTTTGGAATGATCTTGGACCATTGTGTTGATCAGAATAGTCAAGTCCTCACATGAAAGAATGTTGAGTGAAGTAAGCAGAACCAGATTAACGTTGTGCCCAGTAACAGCAACACTGTGTGATGACCAACTTTGATAGACTTAGTTCTTTTTAGCAATACAAGGATTTAAGACAACTCCAGAAGACTCATGATGGAAAATGCTATCCACATCCAGATATGCAGATGGAAATATACTATTTGCCCCACTCCACCCCGTCTCTCTCTCTCCTTCTCCCTCTTTGGTTTTTTTCTTTCTTCTGATTCCTCCTATTGATTCTAATTCTTCTTTACAACAAGCCTAATGTGAAAATATGTTTAATATGAATGTATATATAGAGCCTATATCAGATTGCACACTATCTTTGGGTAGAGGGATGGGAGGGCGGGGAGGAAATTTAGAACTCAAAATCTTATGGAAATGAATGCTAAAAACAAAAAATAAATTAATAAATTAATTTTTAAAAACAGTGACGTCCTTCACAGTTAATCATCTTCACAATATTGCTGTTATTGTGTACAATGTTCTCCTCATGCTTCTCAACTTCATTTTGCATCAGTTTATATGAGTCTTCCCAGGTTTTTCTGAAAACATCCTGCTCATTATTTCTTATGGCAAAATAGTGTTCCATTACAATCATATAACACAACTTGTTCAGTCAACCCAACAATTGATGGGCATGCCCTTGATTTCCAATTCTTTGTCACCCCAAAAAGAACTGCTATAAATATTTTTGTACATACAAGTTCTTTTTTCCTTTTCTTTGATATCTTTGGGATGCAGACCTAGTAGTAGTATTGCTGAGTCAAAAGGTATATGCAATTTTATAGTCCTTTGGGCATATTTCCAAATTGTTCTCTAGAATGGTTGGACTACTTTGCAACTCCACCATGAGTGAATTAGTGTTCCAATTTTTCCATATATCTTCCAGAATTCATCATTTTTTTCTGTCATGTTAGTCAGTCTGGTAAGTGTGGGGTGATACCTTAGAGTAGTTTGAATTTGCATTTTTCTAACCAGTAGCAATTTAGAGCAGTTTTTAATGTGACTATTGATAGTTTTCATTTCTTCTTCTGAAAACTCTTTGCTCATATCTTTTGACCATTTATCAGATGGGGAATGGTTCTTATTTTTATAAATTTGGCTCAGTTCTCTTTGTATTTGAAAAATGAGGCCTTTATCAGAGAAACCTGCTATTTAAAAAAGTGTTCCTTTTCTGTTTTATATCTAATTTTGGCGACATTGATTTTGTTTGTGCAAAACTTATTTTTTTTGGAGGACAATTGGGGTTAAGTGCCTTGCCCACAGTCACATGACTAGTAAGTGTGTCAAGTGTCTGAGACTGGATTTGAACTGAGGCTCTCTTGACGCCTAGGCCGGTGCTCTACTCACTGTGCCACCTAGCCACCCCCAAAACTTTTTTTTTTAATATTATGTAATCAAAATTATCCATTTCACTTCCCATAATCCTCTTTATCTCTTATTTGGTCATAAACTCTTCCCTTATCCATAGATCTGACAGGTGCATTTTCAGTGTTCCCCTAAATTACTTATATCATGCTTTATAGCTAAATAATTTATCTATATTGACCTTATCTTAAATATAATGTGAGATGCTGTTCTACATATAATTTCTGCAAAACTATTTTTCAGTTTTCCCAGCAATTTTTGTCAAATTGTGAGTTCTTACCTCAAAATCTGAGATCTCTGAGTTTATCAAACACTTGATTGAAAAAACAAACACATCAAACACTTCATTTACCACTGTGTCTTAGGTACCTATTCCACTGTCCCAATGCTCTTTTTCTTATCCAGTACCAGATTTTTTTTTTTTTGATTACCACTTTGTAACATAGTTTGAAATCTGGAACTGTTAGGACACTTTCCTTAACTTTTTTTTTTCCTTTTCATTGATCCCTTTGATATTCTTGACCTTTTTTTCTTCCAGGTGATTTTTGTTACAATTTTTTTCTAGCTTTATAAAATAATTCTTTGGTAGATTGATATGGCACTGGATGAGTACATTAACTAAGGTAAAATTATCATGTTTATCATATTAGCTCTGCCTACCTGTAAACATTGGATATTTCTCCTTGTTTAAAATCTGTCTTTAGTTGTCTGAAAAGGCGTTTTATAAATTGTGTTCATATAATCTCTGGGTTTGTCTTGGCAGATAGACTCTCAAGTATTTTATATGTCTGCTGTTATTTTAAATGGAATTTCTCTTTATGTCTCTTGCTGCTCGTTTTGTTTTTTTGTTTGGTAGTATATAGAAATGCTGATGATTATGTGGGTTTATTTCATATCCTACAACTTTGCTGCTGTTAATTGTTCCAACTAGTTTTTTTAATTGATTCTCTAGGGTTTTCTAAGTATACCATCATGTCATCTGTAGAGAGTGATAGTTTTGTTTCCACATTACCTATTTTTATTCCTTCAATTTATTTTTCTTGTCTTACTGCTATAGTTAACAATTCTAGTACAATACTGAGTAACAGTGGTGATAATGAACATCCTTGTTTCATGCCTGATTTTACTGGGAAAGTTTCAAGTTTATCCCCATTACAGATAATGCTTATTCTTGGCTTTAGATAGATACTACTTACAATTTTAGGAAATGCTCCATTGATTCCCAAGCTTTCTAGTAGGTTTTTTTTAAATAAGAATGGGTGTCGTAGTTTGTCAAAAGCTTATTCTGCAGCTGTTGAGATACTCATATGATTTCTGTTGGTTTCGTTATTAATATGGCCAATATTGAACCAGCCCTGCATTCCTGGAATAAATCCCCCCTGATCATAGTTTATGATCTTTATGAAATATTGCTGTAATCTCCTTGATAGTGCTTTATTTAAGATTTTTGCACTGATATTTGCTACAGATGGTCTCTAGTTTTCTTTCTCTATTTTTGCTCTCTCTGGTTTAGATATAAGTACCATATCTGTGTCATAACAGAATTTGGTAGGATTCCTTCTATACCCATTTTTTTTTCAAATACTTTATGTAGTATTGAGATTAATTGTTCCTTAAATGTTTGGTAGAATTCACCTGTAAATCTATCTGGTCCTGGGTATTTTTTTCTTAGAAAGCTCATTGATAATTTATATTATTTCTTTTTCTAAGATAGGGTTATTTAAGCATTCTCTTTCTTCTTCCATTAATGTGAGCAATTTCTATTTTTGAAAATATTTATCCATTTCACCTATATTGTCAGTTTTACTGGCATATACTTGGGCAAAATAACTTCTAATAATTGTTTTAATTTCATCTTCTTTGGTGGTACATTGACCCTTTTCATTTTCGATGTTAGTAATTCAGTTTTTTTTCTTTTTTAAAAAACAAATTAGTTAATGGCTTAAGGTGTTGTTGTTGTTTTCCCATAAAACCAGCTCCTCGTTTTATTTGTTAGTTCAATCATTTTCTTACATTCAATGTTATTCATCTCATCCTTGATTTCCAGGATTTCCATTTTGGTGTTTAATTGGGGATTTTGAATTTATCATTTTTTTCTAGTTTTTTGTTGTTGTTATTATTGTGTTGCGTGCCCAATTCATTGATCTTCTTTTTCTCTCTATGACTGCTGTACAAATTAAGAGAGACAAATTTTCCCCTATATACTACTTTGGCTGTATCCCACTAATTTTGAAATGCTATTTCATTGTTGTCATTCTCTTTAATGGAATGATTATTTTTATGATTTATTCTTTGACCCACTCATTTTTAAGGATTATATTGTTTAGTTGCCAATTAGCTTTCAATCTATGCTTCCATGTCCCATTATTAAATGTAATTTTTATTACATTATGGTCTAAAAAGAATGCATTTAATATTTCTGTTTTTCTGCATTTGGCCATGAGGTTTTTATGCCCTAATACATAGCCCATTTTTGTGAAGGTGCCATGTACAACTAAGAGAATACTATACTTTCTATTCCCATTCAGTTTTTTTTTCAGAGGTCTCTCACATCTAACTTTTTCTTTCTTATTTATTTTATGGTCAGATGTAGCTGGCTCTGAGAGGAGAAAGTTGCAGTCTCCCACTAGAATAGTTTTACTGTCTATTTCTTCCTAAATTTCATTTAACTTTTTCTCTAAAATTTGGATGCTATGCTATTTGGTACATATATGTTTAGTATTGATATTACTTTATTGTCTATGGTTCCTTTCAGCAAGATGTCATTTCCTTGCTTATCCCTTTTAATTAGGTCTATTTTTGCTTCCGTTTTATCTGAGATCAGGATTGCTATTCTTCCCTTTTTAACTTCAGCTGAAGCATAATAGATTCTGCTCCAGTCCCTTATTTTAACACTTTGTGTGTCTCTCTGTTTCAAGTGTGTTTCTTGTAAACAATAGATGACTGGATTTTGGTTTCTAATCCATTCTACTATCTGTTTCCATTTTATGGGTTAGTTGATACCATTCACATTCACAGTTATAATTACTAACTGTGCATTTCCTTCCATCCTATTTTGTTTATACTTCTCTCTTTTTATGCTGCCCCTCCTCTAAAATTTGTTTACTTCTGACCATTGTCTTCTATCTGCCCTCCCTTCTTTCAATACCACCTTCCCCCTTTCTATTGTCCCCTTCCCTTCCTACTTCCCTGTTGGGTAAGATAGATTTCTACTACCAATTGAGTATCTATCTGTATTTTCTCTCATTGAAACAATTTAGATCTGACTGATGTTCAAGTGCTGCCTGTCTTCCTTCTGCCAACTATTCCCTCCTCCACTGTAAAAGCTCTTCCTCGAACACCTCTTTTATGTGATATAACTTTCCCCACTTTTGTCACCCTTCTTCCTTCTTCAAGGGCATTCCTCTTTCTCACCTATCTATAGGTGAGATCATTTTTTTTTCCTACATCATCCCAACATAATTGACTCACTCCTGCACCCTCTTTCTATGCAGAATCCTTCTAATTGTCTTAATAATGATAAAGTTCTTAGAAGATACATATGTCATCTTCCCATATAGAAAGGTAAACATTTTAACTTTATTGAGTCCTTTGTGATTTCTTTTTCATGTTCACCTTTTTATGCTTCTCTTGACTCTTGTATTTGAAAGTCAAATTTTCTATTCAGCTCTGTTGTTTTTTTTTCACCAGGAATGCTTGAAAGTCCTCTATTTCATTACATATCCATTTTTTGAAGGTCTATGCTCAGCTTTGCTAGGTAATTTATTATTTTTATTAATTCCAACCCTTTTGCCTTCTGGAATATCATATTCTAAGTCCTCTACTCTTTTAACATGGTATTTGATAAATCTTGTGTGATCCTGACTGTGTCACCAGAGTATTTGAATGGTTTCTTTCTGTCTGCTTGAAGTATTTTCTCTTTAACCTGGGACCTTTGGAATTTGGCTATGATATTCCTGTGAGTTTTCATTTTGAGGATCTCTTTCAGGTAGTGATTGGTGGATTCTTTTAATTTCTTTTTACCCTCTGGTTTAAAGATATCTAGGCAGTTTTCCTTGACAATTTCTTGAATTGTGATGACTTTCTCTGATCATAGCTTTTAGGTATTTCAATAATTCTTAAATTATCTGCTCTCAATCTATTTTCTAGTTCAATTGTTTCTCCAATGAGATATTTCATATTTTCCTCCTTTATTCATTCTTTTTGTTTTATTGTTTCTTGATGTCTCATGGAATCATTAGCTTCCACTTGCCCAATTCTAAATTTTTAGCAATTATGTTTTATCAGTGAATTTTTGTTCTTTTTCCATTTGGCCTATTATGGTTTTTAAGATATTATTTTCTTCAGTATTTTTGTTCTCTCTTTTTTTTTAACCAAGCTGTTAATTGTCTTTTTATAATTTTTTTCCTTTGCTTTCATCTCCTTGTCTAATTTTTCCTCTACCACTCTTATCTGATATTGGGCTTGAATGCAATTCCTTTTTTTTTTCCTTTGAGGCTTTGGCCATAGCTGTTTTGACTTTATTGTCTTCTTCTGAGTTTGTGTCTTAATCTTCCCTGTTACCATAGTAACTTTTGTGGTTAAATTCTTTTTTGTTTGTGTTCTTTGCTCATTTTACAACCCTATTTCTTAACTTGAAAGTTTATGTCAAGTTTGAGCTCTTTGCCCAGCATGGGAAATGGAGGGGCATTCTATCAAGCTTCTGACTTTTTCTCTTTTTCTGCTGTTTTCAGAGCTAGTTCTGGGATGTTGGAAGATTTTGGTGTTTCCAAGGTAGTGTGGTCTGAGGAGAGGTCTAGTTACTACTCTTCTGGTCTGCACCCTGGTCCATACTCAAAATAGGTCCCTGATCCCTTGGGGTTGCAAATGATACTGCTCCTCAGAGTCCCTGGTCTCTTAGGACCAGAAGTAATATGACTACTCAGGGCTTACACTCCCTCACGACCAAAAGTGCTCCTCCTTGCCCTTGAACTATGACACAGAAGTTGGTGTAGGCAATGCAATGCAGTTGGGTGCCGTAGTAGATAGTGAGCTGGCCCTGGAGTCAGGAAGCCCTGTGTTCAAATCTGATCTTACACATTTACTAGCTATGTGACTAGCTAAGTGTAAGTCCTTTAACCCTGTTTGCCTGTTATGGGAATCTGAAGATCTTCCCTGCCCCTAGGCCCTTTGCTAAAGTGGCTACGTGACTCTGAGAACCTTCCCAGATTTGAAAGTATACTCTGTTCCCTAATAGGCTCAATGTGGTCATGTGGAGCCTGTGGCGCCA
>CM053586.1:320526901-320576070 GCA_028646515.1 Pseudochirops corinnae
TTTTCCCCCTGAACTAGGTAAATGATATGTTTGATTAAAGTAAGATTGTTAACCCATTTTGAGTTGCTTTCCTTTAGAAAAGCAGATCTAAGAACCTGTGCTAGTAGCTGCCCTAGGTATGCTAGGGTGCTTGCTGATACATTGCCTTAGTTTCATCATATGTAAAATAAGCTGAGGAAGAAAATGGCAAATCCCTCCAGCATCTTTGCCAAGAAAACCCAAAAAGGTGTCACAAAGAGTCAGACAAAATTGGAAAACACCTGAACAACACAGACAATGGAGCTACCAAACAGCTGCCCCTTAGGGCTTCTACTCCCTCTCCCTGCCCTTGGACTATGACCCAGACATAGGTCTAGGCAATGGAGCTGTCAGTGTCTAGTCCTATGTCCAGCACTAGGACGGGGTCCCCATAATCTCTTTTCGACCTGTTGCCAGGTCCCCTTACTTTCTCTGGCTTGATAACTCTTGCAGCTACTGCTGCTTGGGCTGCCACCACCTAGTCCAACCACTGGTGTTTTGGCCAAGTAGACTCCAGGCTAGCCTGCACCCCCATGTCACAAATCTCTCTTTCCACCTCCTAAATTTTCTCAGGCTGGAAGTTTGTCTCACTCTGACCTTTAATTCACTCTGCATCTCCAGAATTCAATTTGAGTCATTATTTTAAAGTTGTTTAGAGGGGAATGTTGGGACAGCCCAGCTAAGGACTTTTCTCTACTCCACCCCTAGAAATTGCTGAGGAGTTCTTTTTAACTGTTATCCAAAGGAAGCAGCTAGGTAGCTCAGTGTATAGGACTCTGGGCCTTGAGTCAGGAAGACCTGAGTTCAAATCCAGCCTTAGACACTTACTAGCTGTGTGACTCTATGCAAGCTACTTAACCTGTCTTTACCTTAAGCCACTGGAGAAGGAAATGGCGAACCACTCCAGTATCTTCGCCAAAAAAAAAAAAATCAATCAATCAATCAATCCCATGGACAGTGTTATGGTCATGAAGAGTTGGGCATGACTGAACAATAAAGAGGCAAGGAGTAGCACGACTATAGTGTGGTACCCAGTACAGTACAGGTCCAGAGAAGTATCACAATACTATCACCAGATATTGGTAGAAGCGCTGGTGTATTACCCTTCCACGAGAGTGCCTCGGCTACCCCCTCTTTAAACTGAAGCTATGTGTATTTGTGAAAGAGTATGCCCCAGATTTATGAGGGAAGATATTTTATTTCTTTTAACATGTGGTTTTATGGAACACCTTTGCTTCAAAGTAATTGTGTCCTCTAGCTGACTAGTAAAAGTAAATACAGTTGGGGGGGTTTGTAAGTTACAGGTTCAATTGAATTTAGACTCATTGAGTACTTTGAACATGACAGTTTTTCAAGGGGCCTACAGAGGAGGTACAGTGTTCTCAGGTATTTTGTAGGAAAAAAGCAAAATTAGAGTCAGTGCAATCCAAAATCCCAATACCACTGTAGCAGAGTCAAGGTTAGGATCAGGACTGGTAGATGGTGGCGTCATGGAAGGAGAGTGGTATAGTTGAATGAGCATTGGATTTGGAATCAGAGGACCAGTGTTTGAATCTCAGCTCTGCCACTTATTAGCTGTGTGAGCATGAACAATCTGCTTTTCTCCAAACCTCAGTTTCCTCATCTGTAAAATGAAGGGGCTACACTTCTAAAGTCCCTTCCAGCTCTAAATTTTTGGTCCTAGGAACTGTTAAATAATGAGATACCAGTAGATTGCTAATATACCAATAACTTCCTAGTTCTATGATTTTATGACTTCAGGCCCAAGCAGTCATAAAAATTCATGTTCACAGTCACACCAACCTTCTCCCTTGGCCATTATGTAACACTAATTACCCAGCCATGGATGCAATAAGAGCCTCTGTTTCTTGGAATCTCTGAAGAAAACCAGACAGAGGGGAGGAAGGAGGCGCTAAGTGAGTCATGAGATTGTTGAATATCACTTTTCCACCAAGAAACACTCTCCCAGGGAATAGGAACTGTAATAATGACCCAACGATTCTGCTGAATCTGACGGTGTCAGGATGCATTTCCTGTGCAAAAGCTTGTTTTTATTTCCCAACATCCCCCAGAACTGGCTTGGTGGGATTAGATCCCACCTAACTGATTAAGAAAGTAAGACAACCACCTGGGAAATAAAATTAGAGCACCAAAGTCTCAGGAAGGACCAAACAAGAACATAAAGTCTTTCCCCTTTCTGAAGTCTCGTAATACTTAGGATCAGGGGATAATACAGTTAGAATAACACATCAGACCTTCATGTTACAGTTGAGAAAATTAGACAGGGACCTACACAAGGTCACAATGGAAGGGGTAGAGGCAGGATTCAAACCCAGGTCCTTAAGTCCAGATCCAGAACCCCTTCCTCAGTACCATACACTCTATTGTCTACAGCACTAATTTCAGTAGTTGATTCCATCTCATTTATGACTTTGTCAGGGAGAATAGGGATAGGGATTAGATTTCAACATTTCTAGACAAAAGAAAAATTAAATTCAAAGTTCTGCCAAGCTCACTGTGGATCACACAGTGGGGAAGAGAGGGAAATTTAGGAGGTACTGCTGAGACAGAGTGTTCTATTCTTGTCTGCCCTTTGGAAGACCCTGAGGGGATATCCTTATGAGGAAGTGATCACAAAGGGGGGCGGGGGGAGGGGGGGTGGAGAGAAAGAATATTCAAAGAAATAGCTGAGAGAAAGGTTTTCACCCTTCTGAAATAAGAATTTCCCTATTCTAAGGACCAGACCTTGAAAAGAGAGGTTAGAGGATCTGTGCCTCTGCACATATGGTCAAGTGCCAGCTTGACTTTATAGGATCCTTTTTTAATTGTTTCATTATTATCATTGCTTCACTCTGCTCCTCAAGAATCTTGAATGGCTCTCTATTACATCTAAGATAAAACAGACATTTCTCAGCTTGATATTTAGAAGACTTTATGGTCAAGCTTAGAAGCTACCTTTCTAAACTCATTGTCCATTACTTCTCTCCATGCATTTCAAGTTCCAGTCTAACTGGCCTGCTAGCTGTTCTTCAAACTGAGTGTTTCATTTCCTGCCACCATATCTGCAGAGTCTATCTTCCTTGTCTAGAATGCACTCTCTACCTAACTAACCTCTGCTTTTAGAATTCTTGGCTTCCTGCAAGACTCAGCATATGTGACACCTCCTCTGGGAAGCCTCTCCTGATTCAATGACTTGTTAGCATGCTCTCTCTCTCCTCCTCAGATTATCTTGTATATATCTTTTTTTACAGGTTATATTCTCCAATAGAATATAAACTCCTTGAGGGCAGGAACTATTTTTCTTGCTGTGTGTCCTCTCCAACAAAGTGCAAGGTCCTGGAGGACAGGAGACATATCTCCTACTTCTTTTATAACATTTAGCACCTCTAACCCAGAGCTCCTTCACAGTGGAGTGATGGGATCATATGAGGTAGTGTCTATTAACCATGCTCTGTGGTTAGAAATATGAACAACCAACCTGGAAAGGATTGGAGTCCATCTGGGTGACGGACAGTGTGGCTGCCACTTGAGGACTAATCTAGCTAAGTTCAGACAGTCTCATCATCAGAAGAATAAACAACTATTCACATTTTAAAACATTTTAAGGCTTATAAATTGCCAAAAACTTGGCCACCCAATGATGATTTTTTTTGTTTGTTTATTGCAACCCAAGAAGACCTGTCAGTGGAGAGAGAGTAATCAAACCACTGAAAGCAAGGACCAGCAGATTTTAGAACTGGAAAGCAGCTTTAAGAATCATCTATATACCATTACTTGATTTTATAGATGAGGAAACTGAGTCTATGAGAGAGGAAGGGATTTGACAAAAGGTCACATAAGTTATATGTGGCAGAGCTAGGATCCAGACCCAGGTTTTCTATTTCCAGATCAAAACCACAATGCCTTCACTATTCTGAAAAATTAAAATCTAAGAAGTAGGTGTTTATGGGTATGGGGTGGGGAAGATTTATGTATAGTAATATTATGGGTATACAATAGGTAGTCAGTTAGAAGAAGGAAGGAAGGGAAAAGGGAAGGGGCAGCAGAAGGGGAAGGGGAAAGGAAATGAGGTGTGGAGGGATGGAAGGTATGTGTATAGCAATACTATAGGTATAAAATAGGTACTCAGTTAATACAATGAAGGAAAGAAGGAAGGAGGGTAGGAAGGAAGGAAAGAAGGAAAATGGAAGGAAGGAAGGAAGGAAGGAAAGCAGGAAGGAAGGAAGAGTTGACACTGAAGATAACTTGAAGAGATAATAATAATAAGTAGCATTTATTTAGTGTTTTAAAGTTTGCAAAGCCCTTTATAAATATCCCATTTTATTTTCAGAACAACTCTGGGTGGTAAGTGCTATTATTTTACATTTAACAGATGAGGAAACTGAGTCTGAGAGAGGTTAAGTGACTTGCCTGGGGTCACGCAACTACGACAGATTTGAACTCAGATCTTCCTGGATCCAAGTTCAGGGTTCTATTCACTATACCACCTAGTTGCCTCAATAATAATAATAATAATAGTTAGCATTTACACTGCATTTTAAGTTTTGTAATGTACTTTATAAGTATCTCACTTGATACTCATAACAACCATGGGAGGTAGGTACTGTTGTATAGAAAGGGAACCGAGTCAGAAGGTCAAGCGATTTGCCCTAGATCACATAGCTAGTGTCTGGAGCCAGACTTGAACTCAAATCTTCCTAACTCCAGCCACAGTTCTCTATCTACTGTGTCACCTGGCTGCTGCTGGTAATGCCACACCCAGTTGCCCTCAATGCATTCGAATTAGCAGGCACAAATGAACTATTTCCTAGGTTACTGAGAGTCATGGATCTGATTGCTAGGCCTGCACTGGTCTTTGAGGGGTCACGGGAAAGGGGAAGGAGATGGGCACATGTTGCTGTTATTTTCAAAAAAGAGAAAAAATATCTAAGTTCTTCCATGTAAGAGATAGTTTTATTTTTCTCTTTATGGTCCCTGGCATGGTAACTAAGTAGAAGCTTAATAAATCTCAGTTAATTAAAACAGAATGGAATTTAACTGGAGTCTTTACCCAGAAGGGCCTGGTACAGCACAATTTGAACCCTAGCTTCTTCCATGAGTATCTCTGTGACCTTGAGTATCACTACTTAAAATGTCCAAACCTCCTCTTCCTTTTCTGTAAAATGGAAGGGGGGATTAAATGACCTCAAATATCCATAACTCAAGTCCACTCCTTCAGAGAGGGCACCAATCAGGTCCCACTGAAGGTCACCTCTTGGGTATGGTCACAGCAGATCCAGAATCCAGGCTTGGCCCAGGCTCCTGACGTTCCCACCCATGCCCTCTTCTTCACCTGCCATCCCCCTGCCAACCAGTCCCAAAGCTCCACTCAGCCAAATTTAAAGAATTAAACAAACACACAGGAAGGAAGAAGGCCCGTGGCAAAGAGTATCCCCTGATTTGCCCACTGACTTGCCCTGGTGGTTTCCTGCTGTTCCCGATCTGCCCACCATCATTCAGGACAGAGAAGTCCATTCACTCTTCCAAAGTCCTGGAGTGGAAAACTACCACGCTGCTGCTGTCAGCCCCAGGCACAGAGCTCCTTGCTTCCCGAGCTCCAACGTGGCTGGGACAGGTTGGCAACACTGCAGCATCTGCCACCAGGGCCTGACTTTCCAAGAGTTATTTTTCACACTGTCCTGCCAAGGGAGGGAGGCTGAAAGGGCTGCTTGTTCTGTGATGTTTACTGTCTCACCACTGGCTCCAGACCACAGAGCTCCCCATCAATAAGCATCCTATGTATCGCTTCCAGGAAAACACACACACACTCACACACTCACACACACACACACATACACACACACGTATGCATGCAATGCACATGAATACCCATATGGCCAGAAAGACAGGAACTCAGCACCTGGGTCTCACTAGTCATGGGGAGCTCAATACCTGGTCTGGGGGACTTTGGGTGGGGAAGGAGAGCACATAAAGGTCTGAGCATAAAAGGCAGCAGCTCTGCATTCAGAATTGCTTAGAGTCGAAGGATGGAGAAGCTTGTTCAAACTTCACATTCAACAGATGAAAATATTGAGTCTCAGAAAGAGTGAAATGATCGATCCAAAGACACAAAGCAGAGTTGGACCTAGACCCCAAGTCTCCTGAGTCCCATCCAGTACCCTTCCTAATATACTACACAGTTGGGACATAGGCCTCCCAATTCCAGATAGAATTCGACAACCAGTGGTGGGTGGAGATGGGGAGGGGGAGAAGACCAGTTCAAAAAGTCTGTTAACAAGAGAAAATTACAACCTGTGTGAGAATCCAAATACATACTGCTTTAGATTGGCCCACTGCAGAAGCTGGCACTGACCCAATGGTTAGGGAAAGGATAGGAACTGGATTTCTTTTTTCAGTCTCCAACTGCATCTTTTGGGGATTCTGGAGTGATTCTCCAGGAGAAGGACTTCTCCCTGAAGGTATAAGAGCTGCCCATCTCTCTTCCCAAGGAAGTTAGCCAGGGGTAGAGGAAAGGGTGCCTACATTTTTTCCCCCCTGTTTTTGTGGAAAGAGGAAAGAGCCAGCAACCCCTAGAGGCACTGCCTGGTCTACTTTGCAGAGGTGGTTATATCTTGGGCTGGTCATATTTCCACTAGAACTCTTCATCCTACAGTTCTCCTCTCCTCAGTCAGATGATAAAGTAGGCCTCTGCCATTGAGTGTCTCCCAGACAGGCCCCCTCCCTTTAAAGTACCCATGAAAGTAGCTGAAGCCACCTGATCCTGCCAGGTGACTCCATCTCAAGAATGTCACTCTAGCTGAGCTCTGGGCACATCGTGGTGGTGTTAAGCCCTGGTCCCAACAGCAGGAAGCAAGTGTAGCCAACATTCAATTATCCACATTAGTGTGGGAACAGAGATAGCTTGGAATCAGCAGATAATCAAAAACACTCCTACTACACAGTACTGTACAGATTTTAACCTTCTCCTCCCCTAAACCATCCCCCAGGAAGTATGTCCCAAGATATCCAAAAAGCATGTCCCAGGAGCCATGAGGAGTATAGAGGTCTAGAATTATCCATAAATTGGATCATCAGGACTTTTACCACATCATTGCTTCCTTGGTCATTTCAGCCTAGAGTCAGAAAGACCTGAGTTCAAATTCTGCTTCAGATACAAGCTGGATGACCCTCAGCTTCAATTTCTCTATCTATAACATGGGGATGGCAATAGCACGTACTTCCCAAGGATTGTTGTCAGACTAAAATGAGATATTTAAAAAGGGCTTTACAAACCTTAAAACACTACATAAACGCTAGGTATTATTATTCTTGCTATAATTATTATACCAGTGATGAGTGCTGTTAGCATGTACTTTGTAGGGAAAGCTAGTGCTCTGGGTATAAGAGAAGGACTGACTGTTGCCTGAGGGACTTTAAGGGAACTTGGAGATCGAGTCAGCCACCTTATTTTACAGACTACTTGCCCAAGGTGCTGAGTAGCAGAACTGAGAACTGAGTTCTAGTGAAAGGTCTTCTACTATAAAACATTGCCTCTGAGATGAACTCCGGTTTTACTTGAGTGTCACATGCTTAATATTCCTGGAAATTAGAGTTGGGAGGCCTTAGCCATTCCAGGCGAAAGTGGGCATGTGGCGGCTGGAAGATATAAGTAATTGTGAGAAATGGTTATAAACACAGTATATGTAATGAATCTCTTAGGCATGGCATATAGTAGGTACTTCAAAAGGCTTATTGTTTGACTGATTCATCTTCCTACTTATTAGGGTCATTGGAAGCTCCACAAACCCTTTTACTGCTTTTTATTTAAGTAGGACTAACACAGATGAATAGAATGCTAGCTCCTGTTCACAATGAGGAAAGAACAATCATCCTGAATTACTGTCCTGTTTACACTCCTATTGCCAAAGCTAATCATTAGTTTCCTTGTTCTCCTCCTACTTGTCTGACCAGACTCTGACTGGATCATCATCCGTTTTCTGCCCCCTAATTATGTTTATCCCTCAAACCCATTTCCCTTTCCCCCTTCTTTTCATGCACCCATTTTTGTGGTGATTTAATCAACTACCATAGGTATGATTATCATGTCTATGAAGATGATTCTTCAATCCACAAATCCAAAACTCATTTTTCTCAAACTCTAATCTCCGTTGGTCAACTTTCTGAAAAATATCTACACCTGGATTATTTGTCTCAAGCTCAACATCTAAAACAAAACTTATTCTCTTTTCCTAAAAACTAGCTCCTCCTCTAAACATTTCTATTTCTGTTGAGGCCTTCTAGTCAACCCAGGTTTATGGCCCTGTAGCCATTCTTCACCCTTCCCTCTCCCTCACCCTCAAATACAGTCAGTTGGCAAGCTTTATCTATTCTTCCTTCATGATCTTAGAACTGTCCTTTTCTTTCTACTTACTGCTTTAGTTTAGAACAGGGGTGGGGAACCTGTGGCATCAAGGCCACATGTGACCTTCTAGATCTTTGGATGAGGCCTTTTGTCTGGGTCCAAGTTTTACAGAACAAATCCTTTAATTAAGGGGATTTATTATCTGAAGTATGGATTCATCAAAGGGCTGCACTTAAGGACCTAGAGGGCCTCATGTGGCCTCAAGGCTGCAGGTTCCCCACCCCTGGTTTAGACCATTATTGTTTCTTAGTCCCACTATCCTAATGGCTTACTAATTTATCTTCATTCTTCTGGCTTCCCCTCCTTTTAAATCAACTCTCAACATAACTGCCAAAATAGTCTTCATAAAGTAAGGTGGCATGGTGTATTTTAACGGCAACCACACTGGTAACTCAGGATGGCTGCTAGCAGAGGTTCTTAGGTCTGCTTTTAAAGGAAAGGTAGCTTTTAAAGGGGTTAACAATCCTACTTTTAATTACATTCACTAGTTCAGGGGAAACGTCAACAGCCTGAACTTCAGAGAAAACACAAGTAGAAAAAAAAAGACCAACAAACAGGGCCCTGACTGCCCTAATCAACTGTATACTTTACATACGAGCCTGGATCAAGAGAACCTTTACATCTCAGCAATAGGGAAGCTCTGAACATATGGCCATTCAGAATCTCAACCAGGAAATCACAAGATCCTTCTCATAAGTCAGCCCCCAAAGCAAAATACCAACTCAGAGTATATATACACTTCTCAGAGTCAGAAGGCATCACAACCCTTGTGACCTAGTGCCTAATTAGAAATTAGCAAAAGGTGTGTAAGCTTTCCTACAAGCAAGCTTCCCCTAAGCAAGTTTCCCTTAATGGACTCCATGTGAGGCCTATTAATAAGCAGGGAAGATCTTACATCCCATTAGCATTACATGTATAAAGGGGGCAGCTAGGTGGCACAGGGAATAGAGCACTGGCCCTGGAGTCAAGAGGACCTGAGTTCAAATCCAGCCTCAGATACTTAACACAAAACTAGCCATGTAACTTTGGGCAAGTCACTTAAACCCCAATTGTCCCTCCAAAAAACAAACAAACAAACAAAAACATTACATGTATAGAGCGCCAGGTCTGGAGTCAGGATGATTCATCTTCCTAAATTCCAATCTAGCCTCAGACAGCTTTGCTAGCTTTGTAACCCTGGGTAAGTCACTTAACTCCGTTTTCCTCAGTTTCCTCATCTGTAAAATGAGCTGGAGAAGGAAGTAACAAGCCACTCCAGTATCTTTGCCCAAAAAACCCTAAATGGGGTCACAAAGAGTCTGAAATGACTGAACAACATCAACAACAAAGCAAAATTATAATTATAATTACAGCATATTTCTATTCAAAAATCATCAGTGTCTGCCTTTTTCCTCTAGGATAAAATACAAACTCCTCACTTTAACACTTGAAGTTTTTTATAATCGGGCTCCAGCCTGCCTTTTCAGACTTTCTATACTACTTACCTTCACACACTCTCTCTTCCAGCCAAACTGGCCTATTAGTTGTTGCCTTAATTCAGCATTCCATTTCCCACCTCTGTGCGTTTGTACAGGCTGTCCCATGTGCATAGAATGCACTCCCTCCTCACCTCTGCCTCTTAGAATCTCTAGCTTCCTTCAAGATTAGTTCATGGGTCATCTCTGGAAAACTTTTTTTGAGCCCCCTAATTGCTACTATTCTCTCCCTATTTCAATTATCCTCTATTAATTATCTAATTAAATTTTTGATAGAATGTAATCTCCTTGAGGGCAGGGATGTTTCATTTTTTTCCCCACGGTGCATATTTAATAAATACTAGGTGAATTGAATTGAATAAAATGTTTTCTTTATTATAGTGTAATTGGCCACACTAAAGAAAAATGTACTACAGGTAGGTCTTTATTTCGCACTGTTGCTTTTCAAGATAAGAACCCAAGTTTAGTCAGCAATTTTATCCGTCGACACCTGCAATCAAGGTATGAAGTCTAACTTAAGCAAACAAAAATGATTGGCTCCCCCCTTTAGCTATCACAGGGTGACAGATCTCATTTGAATATCTCTTTCCTGACTTCCTATCTCTCAGTAGGTACTCCAGATTTTTGGTGTTTTTTTTTCTAAACAGACAAAACAATATTTAGTCTACTAAGCAGTCTTTAACCTCCAGTGAGAAGGCTTTTGACCACCCCAAGTCAGAAACCAGGAGAACCAAAAGCATCCGGCTTGTAAAAGTGGTCAGGGCATATCTCCAAAACATCTGCTAGCTGGGAGAATTTGGAGGGGCAAGAAATCAACAGGAAGGCATTATCAGTAACCTTTCAGCACTACCCCTTTGTGGGGAAATCATTCTATCCTTCCTTGTCTCAGTAGGGTTCTGGAGAGAATGCTTACCCTTAGCAAAGAGAGTTCCAAACAGGAAATTAGGAGACCTGATCTCTCTAGTGACCATCCCCCACCAGAATCAGAAAGCTTGATGAAATCTTAGATGTCCCATGTTTAATGGGCAGGAAACTTACACTACAGCCAGAGAGGGAAAGGGACTTGCCCCCGGTCACACCATAAGCTTACATAGAAAGGGCATTAGAATTCAGACTCCCCACTCCAGTTACCTATCAGTTCAATTGCTGTTGTTCAATTATTCTGACTCTTCCTGAGCCCATTTGGGGTTTTCTTGGCAAAGATACTAGAGTGGTTTGCCTTTCTTTGTCCAACTTATTTTACAGAACAGGAAACTGAGGCAAACAGGGTAAAGTGACTTGCCCAGGGTCACACAGCTAGCAAGTGTCTAAGGTTAGATTTGAACTCAAGTCTTCCTGACTCCAGGCCAGATGCACCATACATTGTGCCATCTAGCTGCTCTACCCGTCTAGTACTAGGTCTATTAAACTATTCCACCTCTTCTCAGTGTATAACACTCTAAACTATGTTTCTCCATTTATATATGGAAAATAATTTTATTCTAAGGAAAGTTGTTATCCATTGATATCCCCCTCTTGATAAAGAAAGAGCCAACACACCAATACTCCTAGACTTTGCCCAAAGTTATAGGGTATTGGCAGATAATTTAGGGGCAGATGTAAGCAAAAATGCTCATAGACTTAGAGGTGGAAAGGATCTCAGAGACGACTTAATCCATTTACAGATGGGGAACTGAGGCTTAAAGAGCTCAAGCCTCCATAACAGAGCTCCATTTCCTGAAGACTGAAAGACTCTGCTACCCAGAAACCTGATAAAACCAGGCCATTAAAAAGAAGGAAGAGGAGGAAGAGAAAGAGAAGGAAGAGAAGAAGACAAAGGGAGAAGAAGGAGGGAGGAGAAGGAGGAGGAAGAGGTGAAGGAGGAGAAGGAGAAGGAGGAGGAGAAGGAAAATCTTTCTTACTTCTCATGAACTCATCATCTCACTTAAGCCCATAAAAAAATTCTCAGCATTTTGAATGCCGGGAGACCTCTCTTAAATTTTATTATATTTTACTTTGTATACATCCAAACCATCTAAGAACTCTGGGAGGCACATTTTGCCACATCCACACTATTCAAACAGATCTGTTGGCCGGGCACTTAGAGAGTTATAAAGAGGCTAAGTCAACAAACAGACAATTCTCCTCAGATGAATTGACTGTAAAAGATACACACTATGTCTTGGGCCTCTGGATCTACTTCTGGAGTGTCAATATGGCCAGGACCCGGGATTGTTGTAAACCCCCGAGCCCAACAGGCAACTTGAGTCCCTTGTGGTCATTTAGTGAACCCCCCTGATCACTGACTGACTCCACTATCAGCTCTCTTATTTTTTTCCCCTCTGTCATCGGCTAGATGGGAGCTGTGGTTCTGTGCGGTTTGTGGTTGTTTAATTTTCTTTTTTCCTAATTATATCACTTCATGTTGGCGTGGCAGTTGGTGTTTTCCAACCACTTTCACTTCTATCTCTCATTTAGCCCTTGCAATAACACCCTGGGGTAGGCCTTGGCAACATCTCTTGAATCCTGCTTTTGCACTCAGCCTACAGCCTCCATTGTTCAGGCCCTCCTTACCTCACCCCCGGACTTTGGAAATAATCTCCTCCCTAGTCTTTCAATCTCCTACCAGTCTTTCAATCAATCAACATACATCCATTAAATGCCAGGCACTATGCTAGGTACGGGCAATACCTGTACAAGTAATAAAACAATCTCTACTTGTAAGGAGGTTATATTCTAATGAGGTAGACAGAGATAGATGGAGGGAGGGAGAGGGAGAGAGACAGAGACAGAGAGACAGAGGGAGACAGAGAGACAGAAACAGACAGAGAGATAGATGGATGGATATACAGACAGGCAGATGGATAGTAAATATAGGCTCTCATACACACATATATACATATATATGCATAAAAAATACATTCAAAGTAGTTAAATACAAGATAGTTTGGGAAGGAGGCATGAGGTAGGGAGGAATCAGGAAAGGCTCCATGCTTTTCATTCATTCATTCATTCAGCACCAGCTCAAGTGTTGCTCCTTCTAAGAATCCCTCCTGGATTGCCCTTCCCTTTATCCCTACCTACCCCCCCCCCCCCATTGAAGTCCTCTCTTTCTCTTGGAATTTCTCATACCACTTGGGCTGGAGCTCCCCTTTGCAACTCTAATTCTCTCCCATGTCATCATTCATGTACACATTATCCAATACCACCTCCCTCCCGGTTAGATTCTGTCTCCTTGAGAAGAGTCTTGGGTATGTGTGTCTTCATAGCTCCACACATAGTATGGTACCTGCACAGAGTAGCCACTTAATAATTCCTGAATACGCACATTTCACAAGTGAGAAAACGGTGGGGCATAGAAGTTAAGTCCATCCACAACAGTCAGTTAACGAGCATTTATTAAGTGCCTTCTCTGTACCAAGCAGTGCACCAAGTGATGGGACTACAAAGACCACCCCTGCTTTCAAGGAGCTTACAGTATAATGGAAGACAAACAAGTGACTTCCATAATATCATAGAGTTACCTAACGGCAGATGCAGGATTAGGAACCAGACCCTCTGACTCCCAGGACCACATTCTTTTCACTGGGGCAGGTAGATGGAACGGTGTTTCGAATATCAGGCCTGGAGTCAGGGAGACTTGAGTTCAAATCTAGCCTCAGATACTTACTGGCTTTGTGATCCTGGGCAAGTCACTTAACCTCTGTTTGCCTCAATTTCTAAATCTCTAAAATGGGGATGATAACAGCACCTACCTCCCAGGGTTGTTGTTAGGATCGAATTAGATAATAATTATAAACTCTTAGCATAATGCCTGGCACACAGTAAGCTCTATATAAATATTACACCTATCGAGTCACAATGCGAATGCAGTACCCCCACTTTTGAAAAGAGCCAAATGTTAGAAATAAATTATATTCTCACTAAGCATCCAATCCAATTACGACATGCCAGAAGAACCTTCTCAGTGCACAGAGCTCTTCTGTTGGTGCCCCGCTGCCTACAGGATAAAATACAAACTCCTTAGCCTGGCATTTAAAGCCCTTTCCAATCTGGCTCTAGTCTGTGTTTCCAGCCTCATTTCACATCACTCCATTTCATGTCCTCTCCGTTCCAGCCAGTGCACCACTCACTGTCCCCTGACCTTGACGTTCCAGCTCTCCTCTCTGCACTTACATAAGCCATCACCTCTATTTGCATCTTGACATTTCCAGGCCCTAACACAGTGTCTTGCATATAGCAGGTGGTTAATAAATGTTTATTGAGGAAATGAATGAATGATTTTTCATTCTGGTAACACTATAAAAGGTTCTTGACTACATTTAAAAAATAGATTTGTTTTCAACTAACCAAAATTCGCCTTCTCCCTCCCCTGTCACATCCCACTTCTGAACTGAAAAAGAAAAAAGAACAAAAACCATTGTAATATATTATTGTCATTGTTGTTCTGTCATGTTTGACTGTATATCACCCAATGGACTTTATCCATGGAGCTTTCTTGACAAATATACTGGAGTGGTTTGCCATTGTGATCTCCAAAGTGTTCCCATCTTAGGGATGAGGAACTGAGGTAAATAGGGGTTAAGTGACTTGTCCAGGGTCACACTGCTAATAAGTGTCTTAGGTCAGACTTGAATTCAGATCTTCCTGGCCCAGCCCTCTATCCACTGCATCATCTAACTAGTAAAACAAATTCCTAGTTGGCCATGCTTGCCTGCCTTGCAAATGCCCACCCCATTTCCAGTTCTACTTCAAAGTGAGTAGAGAGAGTACTTTATTTCCAGGACTTACTGGAAACTAACTGAGGCAAAATTTTAATATGATTTTCAGAAGAACATATGGAATAATCCCTAGTTCCTCCTTTATTCAGGATGTAGAAAAACCTTGACATTTATAAGCCAAAGCATTTTCTGATGAAACCCTATTTTCAGAGGAGAAACTCAGAATCAACTCAACTGCTTCCAGCCATTTCTAGGTAAGTCTAAAACTCAAGTGAGGACTCCTGGGGAGATTTCCTGGCCTTCCCTGCTCTTGATCTAAAGGCGTAGAAACTCTATCAACTTCTGTTGAGAGGGCTTCAGCACTCTGCTCACACTGCTCACCAAATGGTCTTCTACTGGACCTAGCCTTTTATGGCTATTGACTCATTCTTGACTCAATCAATCAATAAACAAAATTTATTAAGTACTTCCTATGTGCCCGGCACTGTGCTAAGTTCTAATGATAAAAAAAGGGAGACAAAAGCCAGCCCCTGCCCTCAAGGAGCTTAGAGTTTAATGGTCTTGCATATACGGAGCTAGCATGGGATAGTGGTAAGAACCCTGGATTTGACGTCAGAAGACATGGGTTCTAGTTCACTTACTAACTTTGTGACCTTGGGCAGTCACCTCATCTCTAAAAAGTAAAAAAAAAAAAAAAGTGAAAGGAAGGAGGGAGGATGGTGGACTAGATCCTCTTTAAGGTGTCTTATAGTCCTGGTATCCTAGGATTCTGTAATTCTATATCCAGCCCACATAAAGGGTTCAAGAAGAAAATAATTCCCCAGTATCCCAGGGGAAGAAAATTTGGGGAGAAGACAGGATCCCAGAGCCCACCCTGAGGCAAAAGTCAATAAACAAACATGAATATGGGAGTAACATCTGGCATTCCCCCCCTGACCTCCAGAAGAGAAATTCTGCTAGGGAGGTCTTTTCATGCCTTGTTATCTCTCAGCAAAAGAAAGACCTTGCTCCAAGCCAACTAAAACCACATCGATTACCTCAGCACTGGGGAGCAGTAGGACTAACTCGTTGTCAGGAAACTGAAAGCAAGAACCAAACTCTTGTTTCAAGATTGGGGTGGGAGGCCAAGCTGGGAAGAGGGCAACCAAAGAGAAACCCAACAATTCAAGAAACATTTATTCAACATCTACCATGTGAAAGTCTCTGTGCTAAGTTCTGGGGATACAGAGACAAACACTCAATCACTTCCTGTCCTCAAGAAGCTTACGTTCTAGAGGAGGAAACAACAACGACACATGTTAGTATATACAAAAAAAGAATATACCAACTGATTCCTCACCTACCAAGACCAGTGGAGAAAAACCACAGAAGGGACAGGGGACAGAACTTTCAGTTTATCAGCTCTTTGCTACACACATGAAGACTCAGGCTGTGACGGGGAAGTATTCATCTTATGTTGCCTGGACTTAGGACTACCACTGCACTCATACTCTCTCCATTCCCATCCTTCCAATCCTATGTCTGAGAACAGTAATCACAGCAACCCTACTACTGCAGGAAAGGCCATGTCAATCAATTGCTTGAAGATTATGACTTTGTTGACATCACTTCCCTGTAGCTGCTGTCTTTCCCTATTAGAATACAAATTCCTAGAAGACAAAGACACTCTCCATTGCTTGTGTTTGCATACCCAGTGCACAGTGCCTGGAACACCGTAAATATTTAATAGATGCTTTTCCCCTCATGTATTTCCATTCAAAGTGAGAGAATGAATAATTGAAGATAAGTCCAAGGGCAGCTAGGTGGCACAGTGAATAGAGTACCGGCCCTGGAGTCAGGAGGACCTGAGTTCAAATCTGGCCTGAGACACTTGACACACTTAGTAGCTGTGTGACTTTGGGCAAGTCACTTAACCCCAACTGCTCTCCAAAAAAAAAGAAGAAGATAAGTCCAGGTGACCTGGGATGGTTATGCACTATCATTACTGACCTGTGTCCACAAGTGTGCTTTGGGGAATATTGGGGAAATGCATGCTAAGGGTTTGGATGGGGGGGGGGGGGGTAGGTAATGAGCTCTACAAAACATTTCTGGAAAATACTGTGATGCCAGGCTACTATACCAAGTTTCCAGAAATATCAAGTTATTTCTAACTACTCATGTCTCCTCTCCTTCACCAATAGCTATCTTCTCTCCACTCAAATGACTTTGTATTTACTTCTCTGTATTCGTGTTCTACCCCCAAACAAAAGGCAGGCATTATGAGGGCGGGGTCTGTTTTCATTTTTGTCTCTATGTTCCCAGTATCTAGTGTAATATGCTTCACATATTAGACATTTAATATATGTTTGTTGATAAATATAAATAAATATGACGAAATATATGATAAAAGTAAGACGCTAACTCATCAGCCAAGGTGTCACTGGCCTCAGAGAAGTCCAAACCTGGTGGTGGATCAGGCAACTAGGACATCAATAGGGACTCCATGGATGTCAGATCAACCCCAAAGGGTCAAGCGACCAGGTCCTGAAGAATCATTTTCTCACCTTGACCTTGCCTGAAAGTCCAACAACCCTAAGCCTTGGTAGTGGTAGGAGTGGCAAAGGATAATACTACTTCATATATGGATCCTGCTCTAAGATTTAAAAAGTGCTTTGTGCACTTTATTTCAGGTGATTCCCACAACAACCCATTAAGACAGAGGGCACAAGTATTATTAACTCCATTTTTACAAATGAGTAAACTGATGATCAGGGAGGTTGTGTCCCCCTACTTCCTACAAATTCCTCCAGCCATGACCACAAATGCCTCCCAAGGGCTGGGGGAAACTGAACTGTTCATCACTCAACTTCAACCATCCCCCACTTTCCATAGTCAGCGGGCGTAACTTTGTCCTTCACTTCTTAGGTTGGGGCCAGTCCAGTATTGCTCAAAGATGATGCAATCAGACATACAAACACAACTCTGGCTCTGCCTCTCAACCAGTAGAGGTTCTCACCCCTTATTTTACTGGGATGATTGAAGCCATCTGTCAGAAGGTTTGTTATCTCATCTCTGTACCTCAAAACCTCTATATATCTTCACCCATTATCCATTCCTTCCCATTGGTTTAAGAGTTTGAAGTAACACTTCTTAGCAAGACTAACACCTCATTTGTGCTGCTGAGACCATCCCCTCCACTATCTTCAGAGACCTAGATCAACTGATCATTCAGTCTCATTCCTAATCTCTCTCTCTCTCTTTCTCCCCTCCCTCTCTCCATCTCTACTTGTTTCTCTATCCTTCTCTCTCTCTTCTCTGTCTCCCCTCTCTCTTTCTCCTTTCTCTCTGTCTCTCTCCTTTCTCTCTCTTTCTGTGTGACTCTCTCCTTTATCTGTCTCTTCTCTCTCACTTCTTCTCTCTCTCCTCTCTCTCTCTCTCAATCTCTCTCTCCTCCCTCCTCTCTCCCTTATCTTCAACTGTTCTGGCCTACTGGCTCCTTCCCCCTCTGCTTACAAACATATTCAACATCTCCAAACTTAAAATAAATAAACAATTGCTCCCCTCACTATTCCATCAAGTTTTTGCTCACTGTTAAACTTCTAGGGAGAATAGTTTATTTCCACTGCCTTCCCTGCCTCACCACCCACTCATTACTCAAGTCCCTGCAGTCTGATTTTCTTTTCCCCCACTCTATTGGAACAGCTTCTCCAAGGTCTCCCATACCCACCAAACTGCCCAGTCTGATGGCTTCTTCTTTAGTGAAAAGACCCAAATCTAGTCCTATTTCTACCACTAATTAGCTGTTGGGATCTTGAGCAAGTAGTCACTTTACCACTCGAGGTCTTCATTTTCTCATCTGTAAAAGGAGACGGCTGAATCCAACTTCGGTCGTTAATCTAAACATTGGCCAAGTGCCTACTCCAGACAAAGCTGTATCTTGAGGCTCCTTTCCAGTCTACCCATTCAACTCTTCTTTGAATCCAAGTGAGTTCAGTCTTCCTCCTCCTTGCCCTTTGAGCAGCTGACCCTGACAGCTGCCTCTTCTCTCTTCATGCTCTTCTGTCCTTCAGCTTCAGTGATGAGACTCTGCCCTTGCTCTCTGACCTTCCCATCCTGAGTCTTCCTTCTCAGGATCCTTTGCTGCTGCTTCTCCCTATGTGTGGGAGTTCTCCCAAGGTTCTGTCTTTGGTATTCTCCCCTCTTGCTATGTCCTCCCTTAGTGATTTCATTCACTCCATAGCTTCAATTACCATCACTAGGCAATGTGGTGAAGAATAACTAGATTTGCAGTCAAAAGATATGGCTTTAAATTCTGGCTCCTGACATTTGTCATTTGTGTGGTTTTAGGTAAACTATTTAACCCTTTAGGTGTCAGTTTTTGAATCTCTAAAATGAAGGTGTTGGATTAGAAGACTCTGAGGTCCCTTCCAGCTCTAAATGTATGATCCTTTCACCTCCACTTGAATGTCTTCCATGAACCTCATATTCAAACTGCTAAAAATTTTCCCTGCCTTCCCTACTGTGTCTTCCCTGCCAAAACCTCCACCCTCCCAAATTTCCTGGCACCACCAACCTTCCATCCTCTAGACTCAAAATCTCAGAATTGTCTTTGAGACCTGCCTTTGCATCATTCTCCATATCCTACCCTTTTCCAACCCTGTTGAATGATTGTTCTTTAGCACTATCCCGTCCTCCCCATCCCCTACTCTTCCAGTCATACTGCCATCACATTCATTGATCTCTCTCATCTGGACCACTTATAATGGGCCTCTAACTACTCTTTGTGCCTCTAGCTTCTCCAATCAACTCTTTACCTGGCTGCCAAAGCAACCTTACTAAAGCATAGTTCCAACCATGCCACTCCTCTCTTCAAATAACCAGTGACTCACCCTTTTCTCTAGAATAAAGTACAAACTCTTTAGTTTGGGTGGCTCTAATTGTTAGGAAGCTTTTCTTCATATCAGGTCTAACTTTGTCTCTTTGAATATTCCACCCATCATTCCTCTGGGGCCAAGGAGAAGTCTACTCTTTCCTTCTTCATGACAAATTCTTAAGTACTTAAAAATAACTATCATTCCCCCTTCCTCCCAGGGTCTTCTCTTCTAAACATTCTCAGTTCTTTAAACACATTCTTTTATAGTAAAGTCTTGGGTTCCATGACCATCTTGATAACACTCCTCTTGTTTGACTAGCTGTCAATATCCTTCCTAAACCCCATTACCTGGAACTGAATGTAGAATGCTAGTGATCATCTCTCCCAGGCCAAGTACAGCAGTATCACATCCCTGGTTCTAGACACCATGCCTCTCAAAGGTAAACTAGAATAGCATTAGATTTTGTGACTATTAAATCATACAATGGACTCACTTGAACTGTGGGTCTACTAAAACTCTCAAATCTTTCACACAAAAATTGCTGACTCCCCATGCCTCTGATTAGCACTGTGCTAAGTGCCTTACAATTATTATCTCATCTGATCGCTATAATAATCCCCATTTTACAGATAAGGAAAATAAGGCAAACAATGGTTAAATGACTCCAGGGTCACAAGAGCAAGTCTTCTCTCCTTCTAGGTCCAGTACTCTTTCCACTGTACCCTGTCATGCGACCCTTACTCCCAGCCTCTTAGAAGGGGTTTAACTTCCAGGTAGTCTAAGCAATAACATTATACAACTTTAAGAAGTGATCTCAGAGATTGAGGCTGTTTGGTCCAACCTATATTTAGACTAGAATCCCCTCTATAATATCCCTAGTGAAGGGCTATCTACCTACCCAACTCAATTGCAGACTTCCATGTAAAGGAGTACCCACTATACCCCAAATAGCCTGTTACACTTTGGGACACCCCTAATTGTTGGGAAGGCTTTCTTTACATTGAATAGAAAATTTACTTTGTACAACCTCCATCTTTTTTCTTCTAGTTTTCTCTGTCCTCTGGGACCAAGCAGAATAAGTCCAATCCCTCACAGCCGCTAGGCATGAAGAGCTAGACAAGGAACTGGGAGCTGTCTGCCTTTGAACTCAGGTGACAGTTTGGTGAATCCAGGTTGTAGGAGCTGGGACCATGGAAGGGGATCCAGGGAATCTGAGAGACCACCCCGAGTTAGGCTGAAAGAAGACTTTACTTGGATACTGTGTACTGACTGAGAAGATTATGATTTACTTATGACCGAGGGGTGGGTGGCCCGTGTATTTTCTGATGACTGAACAGTGAATGATGATTGAATAGTGACTGATTTGTAACTTAGTGTGCCCCATGAGTGGAGAACTTTGACTTTTGTATTTTGTGACCCTTAAGGACCCTCTTTAAGGATGATTGAATGATTGAGTTGATTGAATGACTGAGTTACTAAATGATTGTCTGATTAAATGATTGTACTTTGTCCAAAACCATGTAACCACTGTGGTGAAAACCATGTGGCTGTCTTGGTGATAAGTTGTTTAATGCTGTATTTTGATTTCCTGTGATAAGCCGTAACATTGTGAATGCTGTACCTTGATTTACTGTGAATGTTTTGCTCTGAATGTTGGACTGGGCTTCAGGAAGACTAGTTTGGATCCTGCCTCAGACATTCCCTAGCTGGGTGACTATGGACAAGTTAACTAACTTCTCTCAGTTTTCGTTGCCTCATTGGTAAAATGGGGATAATAGTAACACCTGCCTCACAGAGCTTTTTTGTTTTGCACACCTTAAAGCACCAGATAAATGCCAACTAGTACAGGAAATTTTTAGTACCTAAAGACAGCTATCATGTACCCCATGAGTCATTGCTTCTATAAGCTAAGCCTTCTCTCCATAGTGGTTCACATATCTGTATAGATGCTTGTGGGCAAGATGCTTGTCTTATTTAAACTTTTTTTTCCTCCTCTCCAAAAACTAATAGTACACACAGTAGGTGTTCAATAATTCAATAACTGACTTCAACATTGGCAGATATAGCTCTGACTCATTCCTTTGAGGGGTATCAGGTAATATAAGAAATTCTGCTCCAGCCCTTGATTTCCTGGGCCATCCATGCTAGGAAACTCCACTTCTGCTAATGCTAGGCTTCCAAGGCTGATGGGATGTCAGCAGCCTCTGCTTCCAAAGCCCTGAGGGCATATTCCTCTTAGCAAGGGGTAAAGGAACTGTTCCTCTTAGGATAAGGCTAGGAATTCTGAGGGACAATGGCTGGGGGAAGGGTTGATAGAGAAAACCACTAGCAGGTATTTCAGAGTCCCATGTCAAGAAGCATTTATTGAGGGGCCACTATGAGCCACCATGGGCCAGATTCCACTCAAATGGGGACTTCACACTCTCACATCTAGGAAACAGCATGAAAATTGGGACAGACGGCTTAGCCTAGCGTGTGGACAATCATGAAATCTCAGAAACTATGAAACCAAACTTAGAATCTGTGGGTCTTGCAACGTGGGCAGGCTGTCTCTTCTTTGGAGTCACCATCATGGGATCATAAAATGATGGAGCTATATGGGACTTTAGAAATCACCCTCTCCAACCCTTTTACAGGAAAGGAAACTGAGGCACAGAAAGGTTAATGTCATCCATTCATTAAACAAACATTTATCAAGTACTGTTTTAGGTACTGGAGGTAAAAAGGGAAAAACTCAGAGTCACAGCCTTTAAAGATCTTACATTCTATGAGGGAAAATAACATGTAATCTGAAAATTTCAAATCAATTAGATATAAAGTAATTTTCCAGAGGGAGTACTGAGGCTGGGGGCAGGGTTTGTTGGAATTAGGGTATGCTCCCTCTAGAAGGTGGCACTTGAACTTTGAAAGAAACTAAGAATTAATAAGCTTAAAATGAATTAGATGAGATGGAAATGAAGCAAGAGTGCATTCCTGAAATGAGGTATGTCCTGTGCGAAGGGACAGAGATGGGAAGTGGGACGTCATGTATAGTGAACCAGTAATCCAGATCATGGAGGGATTTAAAAGCTAAATAGAAGAGCTTGTATTTTATCCTCAAAGCAATGGGGTGGGGGACACCAAGCTTCTTGAACAGAGGGGCAACTGACCCATGCTTTAGGAAGATTGCAATCATATGGCAAGGGTATCTCAATCTAATGTATCACCTTTCCTTCCACCACCAGAATACATTTTGTATAGTCTCTACAGTGAACCAAGTCAGTCAAAATTCTTCCCTGCTTGGGAAGAATTTAGTTGAGTGATAAAGGCTAGTCAGGACTTCACAGATGTTATCAATCAACCAACTAACCAGTATTGTAGGGCAAGACGACCCAGGTTCCAGTCCCACGGAGTAAGTACCAAATCCCACTGAGTAAGTATCAAATCCCACCTAAGCATCAATGATTACTAACCATGTAAGTAAACCTGGCAAGTCACTTAGCCTTCACGTGCCCTGATTTCTCCATCTTTAAAATGAGAGTATTGGACTCGATTTCCACTAATATCCCTTCCAAGTCCTATAACTATAATCCTATGATCCCAGTCTAGGATTATACTTACTGGGTCCAAACCCAAAGTCCTAGGAAGCAAGCCCAGGGGGTCCAACAAGGGACATTCAGTCAGCATTTGCTGATTGAAAGATTAAGTGATTGAGCAATGGATTAGTTGTGCTTTGGGGCCCTGTGATAGGAAAGTTTGACACTGAACATATGTGAGGACCAGCCAAAATTATTTGCTTTATAGTTGGGCTGGTGCATTTGAAGGGATGGTGGAGGGAGGAGGGTTAATCCTTCAAAAGGGCTTAAACAGTCCAAGTTCCTGACCAGTCTACCATAAATCAAGGCCTTTATTTCTTTTCCCCTGGCAAGAGGAAGCCAAAGAAAGCATCAGATGCTGGGGGAAAAGGAAAAATGGGGGGTGGTATGGTGCAGACTGTTTTCTCTGCTGTCTTCAAACATGGGACAGACTGGATTCTGCTCCAGTTTCATGGGTTAGCACCCTGTCATAAGCTGCCAGCTGTCTTGGTTTGGTCACATAAATGTCCTCGTGGCAGCTCAGTTCCCACAAGTCCCCATGAATGTGCCCAGACAGCTTGCTCTCCCAGGCCCCAATGACAATCCCTGCTCCAGAGTCTGGGGCAGGAACAACTGTGGGTGGAGTCCCACAAGTGAATCCCCAGATGGAAGCAGATGGCTAGGTGCATTATGATGGGAGTAGCTGGGCCCATGATTAATATGACCAGGGCTTTTTGGGAGCCAGGAGAAAGGAAGAGGTAAAAACATCCCACAGAGAAAAGAGGGAAGGGGCCATGACGAACTGGAGCATGCTGGGAGAAGGTGATAGGGATGGAGATGGGCCAGGCCAAGTGAGGATCAGGCAAAGGAAATGGGAACATTTAGCCTGGAGAAGAGGAGCCTTAAGGGGTCATGAAAGGCTTACATTTTTAAGGGGGGGAGGAGTATTTTGTTTTTAGAATTGTTCTGGTTTACCCCCCATGGTAACTAGGAAGCAAAGAGTATAATTTATAGGCAGGTAGATTTTGATTCCAAAAGGAGAAGAAAAACATTCTTAAAAGCAGATCTGTCTGAAAAAAGGAAGAGCTGACTCATTAAGTAATGAGTTCCCTGTCATTGGAGATACCCAAAGATTAAATGACCACCTGTAATAATCCAAAAAACTTCTGGGGTTGTTTTTTTTTTAGCTTCCCTGAGATCCATAAGGCTTATGGCTTCTGCTCTAGATATATATCCCTCCATCTAACACTTGCTACCCTGTCTTTTTCTGGAAATTTCCACAACACACACTTATAAAACCAGTGCCTTGCTAAGCATTTCCTAGTGTATCCCTGCCTATGGTCCCCACGACTGCTAATGCATGCCTTCCTCTCTCACATTACTCTACTCTGTAGAAATGTCTTAGACACATAGATATTTGCATGTTGTTAACAAGGTTAGGTATGCCAGCTCCCAGGGCCATCGTTCTGGCAGAACCATCAGTGATCCCCCATTTTTTTCTACTATGATCTAGAGATACTCCAAAGATCTTTCCAGGTACCTACTATTATTATCCCTGACTCCCATGCTCTGAAACCCCAGTGTCCCACTTCTAGGCCTTTGAACTTTCCTTAGGCAAGTTAAAACATGGCATCATAAAGGCCTGTTACTTTCTGCACTCATGCCCTGTCTGATTCTTTTGTGGAAACCTCCTTTCAAGTCCAAAAACTTCCTGAAATACTACCAGTCAGGGGGAGTATAGACAAGCTTTATAGTACAGGGGATACCTGATTTAGAGTTAGGAAATCATGAATTCAAGTGACTGTGACCCTGGGAAAGTGACTTAACCCCTGTTCGCTTCAGTTTCCCATCTGTAAAATGGGTACACACTGGAGAAAGAAATGGCAAACCACTCCAGCATCTTTGCCAAGAAGAACCCATGAGGTCACATAGAGTCTGACACAAGGGAACAACAACAGTCCGTCCAAAGCTGAGCCTGGATTCTATAGATCTAAGAAGAAATCGAATGGCGTATCAACATTAGAGAGGCATCATCTGAGCAGGGCATAGGAGAAAAACCCATTTCTGCTTGTTTGGGGTCTAGATATGCCTACTACATGAGCTTTGAGGAATTCTTTACCAGGCTTGCTGCACTGATGGGCTAAGAGAGAGGAAGATCTTTTTTCTTTTTTTAGTTTTCTCACAAATGCATCAGAGAGAAAGCAAACCAGACACGTCTCAAGAACCTGATGACATGCCCCTGTACTTCCTCCTAGAATGTCTGAATAAATGTTTGTTCAGACGAATATTTGCCTTTGAGCATAGCTGTGCGCTACAGAAGACAGGACATGTGCCAGATCCCCATGACCATCTCCAGGCCCAGAAAGCCAAAGGTTCTACGCAACATCACAGAACAAGGGCACCTGGGGACCCCAGCACATCCTTTGCTACAGTAATCAAGTGTCCCTTCTTACTGCTTTTCCCGGAAGTTGAAGACGTCGGGGCTGGCTCTTTGTCCCACCCTTCTCCAGCTCCCCGTCTCTCCATGTCGGAAGTGACCACTCATTTAAGTATACTTATAAGAAATATTTCAAGTCTTAGCCCTCTCCATGTCTGTCCCCACCACAGAAGCAAAGAGATTAATGACCTCTGGACTCCTAAGCCAGGGCTGCTCCCAAGGAAAACATTCTCAGGGATAGCATCTGCCTATGAAGTCCTGTTGGATCTGGCAGGATCATGGGTGGGTGGGTTACCTGGATTAACCTGAGCTTTGGTACCACTCAAGATGGGAGGCAGCAGCAGCAACACCAAGGGCAGCTTGGAAAAGGGGGTCATCTCAGCAGGTGGCTTCAGCGCTGGAGTCTGCAGGCCCACCAGAAAGACAACAGAAACAGAGACAAAGAGAGAGACCAAGACAGAGGTAAGTATGACAGTGAAAATAATAACACCGAATACTTACAGAACGTTTTAGGGTTCACAAATTGCTATACATACATTATGTTACCTTGCAGGGTTCTACATAGAATAGCCCCATTTTAGAAATGAGGAAACATAAGCTCAGAAAACTGAAGTGATTGATTGAGGTTAGACAGCTGGTCAGTGTCCGAGGCAAGACTTGGAACCAGATCCTGACTCCGTGTTCAGGGGCTGATACCATAGCAATCATTACATGTTAGTGCAGCTTCAGTGTCTTGAGGGCTTAGCATCCCAGAATTCAAGAACTGAAGTGGCTGCAGTGCAGAGATTTTTAAACTTTCAGAAATTGCAGAATCTTTATACTAACAGCAACAACAATAATAACAAGACATAACACAATTCATCAAACTTTGATCAAATGGCACAGTTTTACCAGTAGTTACACAGCCTTGGAGCTGATCTGAGTCCTGTTCTTGGTTTCTCTAAGTCCACTTGGGCAAGTCAAGGGTTCTACTTCCATGCCTGTAAAATGAGGGGATTCTTCCAGACAAGGGAGTCTTACCTACGATGCACAAGGGATTCCTGGATAGATTTCAGGGGCTCCATTAAGTTGGATGGGGAAAAAAATTACATCTTTATTTTCTCTCACCTTTAACTGAAATTTAGCACTTCTTTCAATTATGAAATTTAAAAGGCAAATGTTGTTCTGAGAATGAGTCCAGATGTTTCATCAGACTACCAAAGGGGTCCCTGACACAAGAGGTTAAGAACCGCCATTTCAGAAAACATCGATGTTCCCTTCTCGTTCTGGCATCCTCCTAGTCTGTGAGCCTCTTTTCTTCATAAGGCAAGATGGATGGTTGCTATAATTTTGAGTTAGGAAATATATACGTGTGTGTGCTTACATGCATGTACATATATATGCATATCTACAGGCATATGCATACTAAACATATGTGTGTTGCAGGCATGCATTATGTATATACATTTATGTATTCATGCATATGTCTATATACATGTCTGTATATGTCTAGTTGTCTAAATTTCACAAACAATAATCTTGCAATTCTTGGCAACATTTGTAAGAGGAACATTTTAAAAGAACCCCCTTCAACTGAAGGGGGTTAGGAAATTAATAGTATTTAGGAAATACAGTAATAATAATATATAATAAAATAATATGGTAATTATAATATTATAATCTTATTAATAATAATTAGGGAATGCTAAATGAAGGAAATAGAATCTGAGCTCAACCTTGAAGGAAGAGAAAGATCTCAACAAGTGAGTGATCATAAGATCCTAGGCCTAGATCCAGAAGGGCCCTCAGAGGTCCTCTACCCCCTTATTTCACAGAGGAGAAAACTCAGGTCCAAGGAGGTTGAATGACTTGCCCAAAGTCACATAGGCAACAAGCATCAGAAGCAGAATTTGAACCCGGGCCATCTGAATCCAGAGTTATTGCCTTTTGAAATGTTCTAAAATTCTCCTGAGGACATACATGCAGAGAATCATGGAATCTCGGGATTGGAAGTGACCTCGCTGACCATCTGGTCCTACCCATCTCTAGACAAGAATCTTCTCTATGACTTGTGGTCTTCCGGTCTTTCCTTAAAGACTTCTGGAGAGGGGAAGCCTTCTCCTACCTGAGATAATAATCCATTCAACTTTGGGACAGCTCTAATTGTCGGATAGTTTTTCCTTCCATTAAGACAAATATGTCACTGCAATTTCCATCCACTCTTTCCAGTTCTGGGGCCAAGCAGAAAAAGTCTAATCCCTCCTTGACCTAGCCTTTTAAATATCTGAAACACCTACTATGCCCACCTCATCAAGACATGGACATGGGCAGAGGATGGGACAAGTCATCAGGGAAGAGCTGGCCGCCTAGATTTAGAGGAACATAAAATCCATGAAGGGGACTAACAGGAAACACAGCTAGAAAGGCAGAGCACAGCCGGGTTGAGGAGCACTCTGAATGCCAAGCTCATCATCTTCTATTCTTTTCCACAGGTGAGAGGGAGTCACGAAGATTTCTGAACAGGGGAAATGATCTGGGAACTTCAGTGCCTTCAGACAATTAATTTGTTTGTTCTTTTTTTGTATTGTTTAAATGTTCGTTTTGGTTTGGTTTTTTTGCTTTTTGGAGGGGGGAAGGCAGGGCAGTTGGGGTTAAGTGACTTGCCCAAGGTCACATAGCCAGTAAGTGTTAAATGTCTGAGGCCAGATTTGAACTCAGGTCCTCCTGACTCCAGAGCCAGTACTCTACTCACTGTGCCACCTAACCTCCCCGAGACGATAAATTTGGCTGCTGTGTGAAGGGTATGTTGGAGATCAGAGAGAAATAGATGCAAAAAGACCATTTAGGTCATTAATACCTTAGTTTGAACAAGAGATAATGAGGGCCAGAACTAAGATGGCGGCACTGTGTGTGGAGAGGAGAAATTGGATACAAGGAGGGAGGTTGCTAAAGTGGAGAGAACACTGGTTCTAAAGTCAGATGACCTAGGTTCAGATCCCCCACCTGATACTCACTACCTGTATGATCTTGAACATTTCACTTATCCTTTTGGGCCTCAGTTTTCCCATCTGTAAAATGGGAGGTGGGGGTGATTACACAGCCTCTGGAGTTCCTTTCAGCTCTGGACTCTAAGTAAAAAGCCTCTAGAAAAGCCTGGGCAACAGATTGACTGCCCATAGGATTTAGACCTAGAAGGTAGATCTCATATCCAAACCCTTTTATTTTACAGATGCAAAGACTGAGGCACAAAGACTTGAAGTCTTTTCCCCAAGGTCACACAGGTAATTAGTGGCAAAGTCAAGACTCAAAACCAGCTTTTCTTTTCATTCAATAAAATTTTAATATTTGAAATCATCAGTGCTACCTGTAACATTTAATCTATTTGCATGGTTTTTTCTTGTCATACTTATAGAGATATCTTTCTTAAAAGATTGTTGTTGGGTGGCTAGGTGGCACAGTGAACAGAGCACCAGCCCTGGAGTCAGGAGGACCTGAGTTCAAATCTGGCCTCAGACACTTAACACTTACTAGCTGTGTGACCTTGGGCAAGTCACTTAACCCCAATTGCCCTCAAAAAAAAAAGATTGTTGCTGCAAAAAAATACATATTTAACAACTTAATTATAATTTGAGGTTTTTCAATCAATAAATTAATAAATGTTTATTAAGTGCTACCATGTGCTAGATAGCATACTAAGTGCTGACACAACAAAAAATGAAATAGTCCCTACCCTCAAGAAGTTTATATTCTAACAGAGGGGAGTGTGTGTGTGTGTGTGTGTGTGTGTGTGTGTGTGCAAAATATGTACAAAGTAAGTGATAGCTAATTTGGGAAAAAGGCATTTGAGGCAAGTCAGAGGGCAGATCAGAAAAGGAAGATCTCACGTAAGAGGTAGGGTTTTGGATGAGCTTTGGATGAAATTTGGAGTCCTAAGAGGTAGACATGAGAAAGAAGGATATTCCAAGCATGGAGGACCTCCTGGGCAAGAAGAAGGGAGATGGGATGGCATGTGTGAGAAGCAGCAAAGCGGATCAAGGGAAAGGTAGGGGGAAGCCAAATTATCAAAGGCCTTAGAGGCCAGGTTGAGGATTCTGTCTGAGAGGAAAGAGGGGAGAGTGAAGCTTTTGAGTAGTTTAGGGGTGACAAGGTCAAATATGAGTTTGAAGAATATGATTTTAGCAACTGGGAAGGATTTCAATAGGCACAGTTCATAGGGAGGACATTCTAGGCAAGCCCAATGACATGTTCTAAGACAGTGATTTTCAAAGATTTCCTGGGATAGAAAATTTTGCATTGTTTTCTGTGTCCTGTAGAACATCCAAACCACCCAAATGTGATGGTAAACATGGACTGGGGACCTGGAGTCATTAAACATATCCACCAGACTATACTTTTCTCTCAGAGTATCCCTATGGTTGATACATGGAATCCCAGCATTCCAAAGAACACAATACTTGAAGACCACAGTTTCATGCAATTTATCGAAGATCCCATTTGGATGGTGGAGCAAAAATAATGCATGTCTCAGATAGCCTGGTCACTGCCAGCAGCAAGAACACTGTTCTTCCATGAATGAGACCCCAAGATAAACTGAATATTAAAAGAAATACACCCACATCTACACACGCACAATCTGTCCAGACATTATCTTCGGCTATAGTTAAGCATTCAGATATGCATCAAGAGTTTTCCTTTCAGAAAGGTCCCAACTTTCTAGTTGCCAGCAATCAGTTGATGCATGTGTGTGTGCATAGTATGTATGTATGTATGTATGTATGTATGTATGGGGGGGGGAATATGTGTGTATGTGCATGTGTGTGTGTGTGAGGGCTATGCAAGAATATACTAAATCCTGGCAATGTGACCAGACATTATTAAAGGTCTTCTGAGGCAAAGAGGGTGGGGAAGAGTTTGAAGTCCTAAGATCTTTTATCATTTGTGCACCCTTCTCAGGGAAGAAGGCATTTGAATAGTGAGAGGCAATTAATTGTACTTTTTGATGACAGTAGATTGCCTTAGACCATGAGTCTAAGAGCAGCAAAATGGTGTTGACAAAATCTCCTGCCATCCTCTACCACCTAGTCAGGAAAAAGTCCCCTAAAGCTACTTTAATCAAACATTTACCCAATGGCCTCTCTTAAGAGCCCAACATATGTAAGGCCCTGTAAAATAGGGAAATAGGACTCTTCTAGCCCTCAATCCATAGCCTGTGAAATTGAACCCAATATGGGAGGAAAACTATAGATCTGAAGTCAACTTCAAACCTGAGTTAAAGCCTCTACTCTGCTGTATAAGCTCTGGGCAAGATCACTAACCCAAGTCTTGATTTCCTCATCTATAAATGGGACAATAGATCTTATACTACACACCTTTTACTACCCACCTCACATGATTGTAAGTATCTAGTGATATAATGTGTATAAAGTGCCTGAAAAAAAGCTACTATCAAATGCAAGTTATTAGTATATGAAAGGGAAACTTGGCCTCTTTTGACATATGATTTGAGGGCGTGGGAAAAACCTTCCTAATACCAAAGTGCTACTACCATTCACTGGCTTATACCTGAACTTCCAAAGTCTTAAAATTCATCATTAGAAATAAGACTTAACATGTAAAAATGTGATTCATTGGCTTAAGTTCACACAAGTTAATGCAGAGATAGGGTTACAGATCTCAAACTGGAAAGCACTTCAAAGGTCATCTGGTACAATCTCCTCATGATACAGATGAAGAAACCTAAAGTCCTGGAAAATGAAGTGATTTGCCAAAGTCACAGGGTATTAAACATCAAAGGTGGGAAGTGAACATGGGTTCCCTGCTTTAGCAAGAGTGCTTTTCCCAAAGTATTGTGTTTCCTTCCCTATGTAAATGATAATATTTTCTTTGTGAAGTAGGTTTGATAAAGCCATAAGGATAGTGTTCATTGAATCAATCAATTATCTCATCCCAATGGCATGTTCTAGGTCAGTGGTTTTTAGAAGTTTCCAGATGATAGAAAATTTTATGTCCCATAGGACATCCAAACCTTCCAGACATGATGGTAAATATGATAAATATCACAGATTACTTTAATTTGTGAGAATACCTCCACCAAATCATTAATCCATAAAATTCTTAATACTAGGTATAAAAAGTCCTCGATCAATTTAGAAATCCTTGAAAGGCGCTGAATGAAATAGAGGGGTATTGAACAAGAAGTATATTCAGATGAGTTGAAACATGGTTATTACCTGTGGGCTTTGTATGAAATAGTAAGCCAATTTGGAATTAAAGTACCTTAGTAAGTAGTGATTCAAGAGAAAGAAATTGAGGCCAAGCCCTTCAGGGACTTGGAGGAGAGGAGAAGGCAGAAGGAGGAGGATCCTTGGACTCATTCTTGTTCTTGGTCTCCTCCCTTCCCTCCTGGAGGAAGGGAAGACCTTGTGACCTTCAGAGGGTCGAAAGAGTTAGAATTTTTCATCAATGTCCTACTCATAGCAATATTCTCCAATGCCAATAAATAGAAGCCAATGACAAATAATTGTCACACCAAGAAGGGCAGCCTCAAGACTCTACTAAGAGGCAGTAAGATGGCTTGGTAGTGGAACCTGTGAGCTAGGAAGACCCAAGTTCAAATTTTGCCTTAGATACTTATTAGTTATGTGAGGCTGGTCAAGTGACTTAACCTTTCTAAGCCTCAGTTTCCTAATCTGTAAAACTGGGATAACAGTATGTACCTCTTGAGAGTATTAAATGAGACAGCACATGAAATATTTTACAGAAGTTAAAGTACTACATAAATTCAAGCTATCACTATTACTGTCATTATATTACTATTATTAGGTGTTATTTAAAGGGAGCCATTGGAAAAGCTACATTGGACCTAAGAAGAATTTCACGACAAAGGGAGAAAAGGATTTTGAACAACCAGGATCTGTGGTTTACTTCTTGGCCACATGTGCTCTCTAATTTCGAGTTCACTTTCTCCCGGACCCTGCAGGTAGTGATGGAGAAAGGGGAGATATGACACAGACTTTTCAGAGGATGCTTTATACCTATTATTCTTACTATATTACCTTAATAAATATCCTTTTCTAAAAGACTAAATGCACATAGGTGTCTAATCATTATCAACTGATAATCACAGAGGGAAACACATTGGTGGGGGCTTATGAGCTGTAGCATTAGAAAGACGCTTCCCATGAGAGGAGATATATCAGTGATGTTCCTTGCAGCCAGAGAAGAAAATCACATAGTCCCTCAAGAGGTACAGAACCAGCTGAGGAAGGGGTTACCAGTGTGAATGAGGGTTGGGATGATAAACCCAGAACTCTTATGTAGATAAAATATTTGAAGACACACTGATACCCTTAAAGATGAGAGCGAGTGAAGGGAACAGAATGGAGAAGCTATAAACCCTCAAGACAAAGTCCCAGAGCTTCACATGTTTACATTGACCAGCCCTACATATAAGAGAGTAATAGTTAAAAAAAAATAACTCTAGAGCTCTGAGTCCAAGTTGCTTTGTAGGCTGGAATGTGCCCTCTGTTCCCAGTCCCCTGTGGACAAACAGTCAATCTCTTCTGAAGGATACCATGGCACGGTGACCCCTGGCTCTACCCCAGAGACTGGCAGTCACTAACATGGTTCATCAGCTCAGCTGTGTCAGAGGAACTATGTCTTAACCCAGAGCTTTGCAGCCAACACCAGGATGGTAAATCTCCTGAGGACTGAGTGAGGAAGCAGGGAGGAGTTGGGAGGTCATATTCCTTATGAGGTGCCCCAGTGGGATGAGGGCATACATAGCCTTTTGGGATGTGAATAAACTTTCAACAACCTCTCTCTGAAATCCATATTGGGTAATGTTATTGTGACAGTCCAGGTCAGCAGAACTTGCTCCCAGAGGCACATTTCAGTGAGGAATTCACAAAGGTAAGAAAGGCAGCTTCCTCTGGAATGTGTCTCTTGTGGCTAGAGGTCATTAATACTTTATTGTCTGTTCTGAGCTGTATCTTCTGTCTGTCTAACAGAATCTCAGGGACAGGAGACGAACCAGGGGCTGTCTAAGTCAAGCCAGACCTGAACCAGAATCCTTTCCATAACCCTGACAAGCTGTCATCTAAATTTCCCTGGAAAAATCCAGTGAGAGGCAGCCTACCATCTCCTAAACAGGCCATTATATTTTATAGTGATTATATGTAATTACAATAATACAACACATCCAATAATTCTAATGATTATATATCATCACAAAAACTCCAGTGTCTCCCTAACACCTCCAGGATCAGTTACAAAATTTTCTGCCTGGCATTCAAAGCCCTTCATAACCTAGCTCCCCAACAAGTTTCCACTTGTCTTACACTTTACACCTCTCCGGGTACTTTTTAATCCAGTGATAGTGATCTCTTTGCTGTACCACAAACAAGAGAGCTCCATTCCTTGCCTCCAAGCATTTTCTCTCATCTTCCTTTATGTCTCAAATGTTCTCCTTCCTCATCTCTACCTTCTAGATAAAATCTCACCTTCTACAGAATACCTTTGCAACCTCTCTTTTTTCTGATCCTCCCCTCTGTTAATTATTTCCTATTTATCCAATAGTTTGTTTGCATACAGTTGGTTTTATGTTGTCTGCCCCATGAGATTGACAGCTCCTTGAAGGCAAGGAATGTCTTTTGCCTCTCTCTGTACATTTGTATCCCTAACTCTTAGCTGGCATATAATAGGCATTTAATAAGTGCTTATTATCTGTCTGACTATCTTTGGGTAGAAGTGTGTTTGGGTTTAGGGAGACACACACACACACACACGTATTTCCAATATGAAAAAAATTCAGCTGTTTTTGAGATTATCAAACCCTTAGGGGTAGTCTTCTAGGTCAGTGTTTTGAACAAGTAAAACTCTTACTCATCTCTCAAGGAATAGCTCAAATTCTCCCTCCTCCACAAAACATGACTCCTCATCAGTCAAAAACTGATTTTAGTTGTCGTTCAATTGTTTTTCAGTCCTGTCCCACTCTCTGTGACACCCTTTGAGATTTTCTTGGCAAAGATGTTGGAATGGTTTGCTATCTCCTTCTCCAAGCTCATTTTAGAGATGTGGAAACTGAGGCAGATAAGGTTAAGTGACCTGCCCAGGGTCACCTAGTTAGTAAGTGTCTGAGACCAGGTTTGAAATCAGGAAGATGAGTCTTCTTTTTCACTGTCCTACATAGGTAACTCCAAAAGTGATTTCATCTGTCTTTAAAATTCATAGTACTTTGATTGGTTAGGGAGGCAACCCTGGAGTTAGAGTCAAAAAATCCTGGATCCAAATCCAAGCTCAGACACTAAATATTGATTTATCTCATCTCTCCCAGCCCCAGTTTCCTCATCTATAAAATAAGAATCATAATAACATCTACCTCTGAGGGCTGTTATGAGAATTGGATGAGGTGCTACTGGGTTTGCAAACCTTAACATCCTAAATAAATATTTGCTATTATTATGTGGGCCCCTCCCGTGTCCTGTTTCTATTCTATGTTATATTTTTATAGTGGCTTGTAGCCATATCCTGTCTTCAACTAGATTGTGAGCTCCTCAAGGGGAGGGACCAGAAAAAACAAAAAGCATTGACCACAAAGGAATGTTAGTTCATCAGTTCTATGGCAACATTTTAGATGATTTCTTAGTAAAGAAAACAAATATCCTCCTTTTTAAAAATGTTTATATCTCCCATAGTAATGAACTTTTCATGAAAGTTTATAGGACAGAATTAAATGGAGGGCTTAGCTACTTGAAATAATGCCAATAGTAACCAGCTAAGTGGTGTCAGGACTGGAAGTACAGCTGTGGTCTTCCACAGTTCAGGAAGATCAGGGTGGATAGGCAAAGAAAACTCATTGAGTTCTATAAATGTCAAATCTGGAGGGTCTGAGGTCATCCAATTCCACCTACACCTGATCAGGAATCTCTTCTTTGACGAATAATTGTAGTACCCACAGGTCTTCTTGTGAGGATCAAACACAAAAGGGCTTCTTTGTAAACTATGACATATGATAGAAGTACCAGACCAGCTATCATTATTATAATTAACATGATTTAAAATGTCTCTTTCATTTGGTTTCCTTTTTACTTTCACAACCCATGCACCACTGGCAAAAGGTTATAAATTTCCCTCAGTTGTCCTGCCAAAGTGGTCACAGGATAAGTTTAAGAACTAATCTCTTTTCTATCCACAATGCTTCCCTGTTTTTCATTATTGACTGCAAAGTTAGGCAGAGGGTGAATTTACTTTCTTAAGTCAAGTCAATAAAAGTGAGCCAATCCAGAGCTAGGTACTATTTTTTTTGTGTAAGAGAAGGCACGAGTAATGGTTTGCCTCCCTTCTAACACCAGGATTTTCAAATGAAACTAGAGGTAGCTTCTCTTTAATGAAAGCTAAGACATCTTACAGTCAATCTGTGATAAGTATTAAGAACTTACTATGTTAGGTACAGGGGGAGGTTTAAAGTTTAGATAGAATCCCAGATCTTCATCATGGAACTTATTGTCCCATGAGGATGTTGGGGGAAGAGTAACACACAAGCACAGATATCACATAGTATTGTGCATTATAACTAAGTGTATTAGGGGTTAAGCTAAGTGCTATATGAGACCCAAGTGGGAAGGTCCACCAATGGCAGGGAGGGGTGGGGGTGGGGTAACAAAGTAGGTTTGATGACAGAGATGGCAATTGACTGAGCTGGGCTTTAAAGGACTAGTAGGAATTTAACAGAGAAAGTGAGGGAGGATGGACATCCCAGAGAGTACAACTTGAGCAAAAGTACGGAAGAAGAAAACAGAATGTGTTTATAGGGAAGAGAATTGTCTACTTTGGCTGTATGTAACGGATATGGAGTGGAGTAATACAAGATAAAGACTAGAAAGTTAGGGCTCAACCAAGTTATGAATGGTCTTCAGGGCCAGGCAAAAGAGTCTGACAATAGGGAGCTGCTGAAGATTTTGGAGCAACTATGTGGCATGACCAAATCCACAAGGCGTTATCAGTGTAAAGGGCAGATAGGAAGTGGAAGAGCTTGAAGGCAGGAAGACCTCTCAGGAGTCCCTTACAATACTTTTGATGGGTAGCAATGAGAGCCTGTCCTAAGGTATTGGCAATGGAAAGAGGAAGAGAGGACCTAGACCACACATAGGATTTAGCCCAAGAAGGGCTCTAGCGAGAATCTTGTCATTATATAGATGAGGAAATTCAGGTTTATAGAGGGAAAGTGACTTGTATAAAACAAAAAAACAACTTACAAATAGCAGCTGGGATTTCAACCAAGGTCTGTGAGCTCTAGATTCGATTCTCCTTCTACTCTAGGCGCTGTCTAAATTTATCAGGCTTTTAAATTAAGGGGTGACTATTCATGTTTCCAAGATTCTGTGGCCCTGGGCCTTTTTCTTTTTTCTTTGATCCATTTGAAAGAGGAAAAGATTTATGCCCTGAGAATTGGATATAGAGCGAGAAGACCTGGGTTCAATCCCAGTTGCTTTTTGCAAACTATTTTATTTAGGCAAATCACCTTTTCTACATAGATCTCATAAAGCAATTAATTAATTAATTGATAAATATTTATTAAGCACCTAGCCTGGGTCAGGTACCGTACTAAAGCCCCAGAGCTACAAAAAGAGGCAAGATAGCCTCTACCTCTAGGGGCCTTACAGTCTAGTGGAGGAAACAAAATGCAAACATTAGTGCGTTGATGGATCCGTATTCCATAGGACTGATGATGAAACAAGCCACCCTTTCCTGACAGAGGGGTGATGGACTCCAGATGCAGAATGAGACGTGCATTTTCAGGCACAGCCAATGTGGGAATTTGTTTTGTTAGATTATATATTTTTGTTGTAATGGGCTTTTTTGTTTTCTTTTGGGAAAAGGGGAGAGGTAGGAGGAAGAGAGTATAAATCTTTACTAATTTAAAATATAAAATAAAAAAATTTAAAGGACTCAGTGAAACAATCTTATAAATAATGAGCTGTCTCAGTACATTTAAAAGTTAATTCAATTTACAAAAAGTCAAGTTATACACAACTTTTTCAGGAACACAGCTACTGCATAAAGCAAGCAAGGATTCTGATGGGAACACAGTCCCTATAAACAGCGCCTATCATCCCAGCATCAAAAGTCACTCAATATTGAGTGACCCCCCATTTTGCTAGGAACAGAAATCTAAAACGTTGCCCATCACACTAAGCCTGCGACAGAGGCTAAGGAGGAAGTACCAATCCTTCTGGAAAATCAGTCACAGCTTTCAGTTAGGGTTTTTTTGCCTCTGGACTGGTCCCTTCTGTCATTCATGAAGCCAGCTTGGACCTTTTCTGGTAAAAAGAGTGTGGAGGCAAGTAGGTGTAAGTGAAATGAGTGCAGGGGGAGATGGGCAATTATTTGTGGCCTATTATTGAAACTATAGTCTATCTAACACATTCTGGATTCTTTCTTAGGTGCTTTTCACCAAAATCTCTTAATTCTATACCCCTACCTGGAGCTTCATCAGAATTTGGCTAATGTTTCCATAAGGGCCTTCACGCATCCATTGAAACCAACAGTACACTAAATGTGGGGGGGGAAGTACTTATTCTAACCTCAAAAGGCAAAGGACTAGCGCCAAAACCTACAAATGATCAACATGCCGACCCCTTCACTCTCCATTGGGTCTCTACCTTCCTAGGGACCTGTATAGTCTTTCAAATTTACAATATTATCCTGATTGGTCTCCCTGAGGGGACCCCAAAAGGGGAAAGAATTTGGGGCTGCTGAAGAGACAAACAATCCACTCCTCCAGTTGGTCTGTACCTCTCAAGGAACTAGATAATTTTCTAAACTTAAAGTACTTCTTTGGGTGCAACCCACTCTGAGAGACAAGAACTTGGGAGAGTGGCACTTAATAAATGTGTATTAATTTAATTTGACTTGACTTGATAAGGAGTCAAGAAACCCTATATATTCAACATGCTGCAAAATAGTAGTGGGTTATTCCTCTGCTATAAAGCTCCTTGTTCTTACTGGTCTCAGATCTTTCTTTCCTTCTACAACTCTGTCTCTCTCCTTCCTCTGATTGCTGCTGGTCTTCTATGGACCTGCATGGCTGTGCTGGCCTCCTTCTGAGTCCTAGTAACTGTGTAGGTCACTAGCTCCCCATAAATCCCAGCTTCCATCTGAAACTGCATACACGTGGTTCCTTAGGAGTTACATATGCGAAAAGCTACATACTCTAAAAACTTAGTTCATGTCTGTGTGGCCTTTCCCTGCCTTTGACTTATCTTTCTCAATTAGGACCTCTCTTTAAAAGGCTAAGTCCTAGGTCAGAACTCAAGTATGAACTTCAGCAGCAGGGAGACAGAGAAACTCAGTTGATTTTCATTACTGTTGCAATTCATAAACTGAGTATTTGAGTCAATGGCAGAACAAGGGATAACAAGGACCTAATAAAGTCAAGGTCACACCTTATTGAAGAGGCCATGTCGTGTTAAAGAGAAAGAAGGGTCAGGAGGAGCTGATGGAGATCTACTTGGTGTATGCCCAGGCAATGTTAGAATGTTAGAATGTCAACATGGAAACAGGAACATGGGTGGGAGGGTGAATGTACACATGTATTGTATATACATATATGTATTGTGATATACATATGCATATGCAAATTATACTGAAAGTATGCCTTATTAATTCTACGTGTGCAATGCAGTCATTTGTGTGCATGCATGTGTGGATCCATGAGCATACCGTATATACATGAAAATGTATGCATGTTTATGAATCCATATGTGTTCAGTTTTCACATCTGGGCACAAGTGTATATGCATTTGGAAAGTACATTGCAAGTAAGTGTGTGCATGTATGTGTAAAGGCATGTATACAACTGCATACATGGATGCAGAAGTGGGTATATATAAGCATGCACACATGAGTTAGAGCTGTGCATCTGCACACATGTATACACGTGCCTATTTCTACTGGTGCATGTGGATGCACTTGCATGTGCCTGAGCAGGAATCGAGCCTGGCTGGGTTGTATGTGGGGAAGAATGGTAACATGTGATTTGGGGCCGTATGTTTTAATTCTGGGGGACAGAGTTTCTGAGGCTTGTTTTTCCTCCCCGCTGAGTCATCTCCATTTCAGATTCAGCAAAATGAGAAAAGCAATCTTGGGAGTATTTAATATTTGGTAAATAAGTATTCAGAAATGAGCTCTGGTTTTGGCAAGGAATTAGCCCCCAAAAGATACACACACATAACTGTGCAATCCAAAATAATCCTCACTTAAAAAAAATCCATTTCCCTAAGGCTTGCCAGAGCTTCCCTCCACTCCACAGGGAATCTGGGGAATCTTACTCAGCCTCCACTCTCCTCAGGGAACCCCAACATGACACATCTAGGCCAAACCATTGGACAAAAAACCAACTCCTAGCTAGAGCTCCAAAAAACACCATTCAATAAATATTTATTATATGGGTTCTAATGTGCAGGGCTAGGATGGCTCAGAAATGAGATCCAGCTTCTCTCCTCAAGCAGTCCAACCCCTCCTGAATTAGCACCCTTTGTTAGTAGTGAAGTAAGAACAAGGGGGATGAACAGGTGGAAGATGCACCTGATGCAGTGTGGGAGAATCCCTGGGATTGCTTGATCCATGCCAGGGTTGTGGCAAAAACTGGAATGAGTCGGTCCAGCAAGCCTCTGGCACTTCTACCAAGAGTGGCAGCTAGCCAGGGTAAAGGGGAGTCCAATGGAAGAAACAGAGCTTGTACATCATTGATGAGACCAGCAAGCAAAGATGATGATGATGATGTTGTCGAAAAGGCCTTGAGCAGTTTGAGGTGCTCTCCACAGTTTTAGGGTTCCTGAATTTTTTCCCCTTTGGTTTTTATCATGGTGACTGGAGTATTAAAGGATTTTTGTGTTGGCACAGGGTCATGGCCAGTGCTGCTCCAACATCCAGATTCAGTGCAAAGCAGAATAGGTGGGAGGGAATGATTTTGACACTGGGGTTCAGATTCAGCTGAGGCCTGCCTGTCTATCTCCACTGGGCTCACTCCGCTTTGCCTAGAGAAAGGGCATCCCACAACAAACACAAAGATGTGAAAACCTGTAGCTGTGGAGCTGAGGTATTGCAATGGTAATGGGAATTTGAAGATCTTCCCTGCCCCTTAAAAGGCTGAATGTAGTCACACGGAACCTGTGGTGGGAGGAGTTTGCTGAACAGGTGGAGCAGGAAGGGTGGAGCATAGCTGGGAGGAAGCTGGGAGCCAGAGCAGTTTGTACAGTGGGAGAGAGAAGATGCAGGCAAGGAAACAGCTAGGTTTCTGAGTGCTTGTAGGAAGGCTTTAGAATGGTGTTGCTCTCTGAAGTGTTATTGTGTATAGATTTCTTTGTTGCTATGATGAATTCAGTCTTCTGGTGTTGGGATTTGGTTTTCTGGTGTCTGAATAAATGTTTTGTTTCTGTCTTCTACATGGAGAGTCTATTATATTTTGCAATTCAAAATTACACTGACATATTCATAGTTGCTGTTGGTGCTGTGAATATAGAGTTGGACCTACAGCTATCTATCAAATGTCCATTCTATTTCACCAGTCCCTACCACAGTGTCCCACATACAATAGGTGCTTAATAAATGCTAGTTGTATTCAATGGTTTGGATCAGATATTTAACCTATGAGGTCTACAAAGAGACAGTAGTTCTGGAATGATATATGTTATGTTTTTGCCTTAACATTGCTTCACTAGTGAATGCTTAAAGTTCTTGTTGACTGAGTGATGGATACCTCAATTTACTTATTTGCAAACTGGGGGAACCAGCCCACCTGTAGGAAGGAAGTCACCAGGTGGGTTAGTTAAGAGTTATCCACATTCTTCTCACTCCACTCATAATAATGATAACGACCATATGACACCCCTAACCTTAGGGGCCCCTCTTTCCCAGTTATCACTCCCCTTTATACATTCTGGCAATAGAATTTATTTAAAAGGAAAAACAGAAAGCATTCTATGTCCCAGATCAGTGAGTTCAAGTTATTAGACCTTGATAAACTGCATCCCAGGGTATCACCATCATCACCACCATCGTCATCATCATCATCTCATGGCTGTTGTGATTAATTTGTTGTCCCAAAAGTCAGTGCAATTTTAAGCTTTATTAGTTTCAAACTGCTCTAGGACTTTGGGGACAACCTTAACAGTACTTAGAGGTTGGGAAAGGGCTTTCTACACATTTGTGCCCGCCCCCCCACAAATACCTGAAATAACTAGAAAATGTGATTATAGAGTTGGTAGTGGTGTTCTTTGAGATAGAATGGAGAAATTAAACAGCACCACAGACCCAGAGAAGGATAAATGACCTGATTTTCAAAACAGGAGAGGGTGGAGTCTGAAAATTATAGGCTGGTTACTTTAACTATTATTCCTGGAAAAGTCCTAGAACACATTGTTAAAGGGGTAGTTTATGAACACTTAGAAAGGATGGTTGTGATCATGAAAAGCCAGCATGTCTTCATTAAGAACAGACCATACTGAACTAACTTCATTTTGTTTGGAAATTATTATACTGGTAGGATCATGGGAATCCTAAAGACCTAGGTTTCATCAAAGCATTAGACAAAGTCTTTCCTGTCATCTTGATGGACAAGATGGAGACATAGGAACTAGATGACAGTAAAATGAAAATAATAATTGGGCTTATCTCCATTGGGCTGGCATAAGAATAAAACGACCCAATGTGCATATGATGTTCTTAGCAAAATTTGGCATTAGCTATCATCAACGTCAAAAAAACATTAAATGAATTCAGATTCCAAGTCATTCATTGCTCAATGCCAACTTGAAGGCCAATCCCTAATGGACAGCCCCCAGTGATCAAACAGTTTGTCAGTAACTTGGGTGAAGGTACACATGGCTTGTCAAATTTGTAGGCACTCTTGTGTGTAGGCACAATATATTTATATTTGGGAGGAATAGCTTACATATTGGATATTAGGATCAGGATTCCTAAGCAAAAACTTGAAAGGCTAAAACAATGATTAGAATTGAAGACTTGTATAAAATGATGCAAATGGAGTAAACAGAAACAGGAGAACACTTTATTTCATTTGAACTACGCAAATAATCACTTTCAAGAGTGTGCAACCACTACCTTTGTTGTACAGAGTATTGTCGAGTAGCTGCCTCAATCTACCCCTTATGGGCATTTCCTGTACAAGGAAGAAACCGGAAAGAAGAAGAAAAATCATAGTACCTAGTCCCTGAGGCTCTGTGGTTTAGCCACTTCCATCAAGACAAAGGTGATGAGATTGTGCTGATGGACTATTATTTTTATTTCCTGAGCCCACAAACTTATCAAAATTTTAGAGTCTTAGTACAAGAATTCACATCCTAGTCCAACTGCCTGAAGTCTTCCACGTTTTTTTTTTCTGGCAACATCTTTTCTACTTAAGGTCCAGTTATCCCTGCCTCTATGTTTGGCCATGTTGGCCTCATAAAAAGTTAACTGAGTTGTAGTTTTGTGAGTCACTTTCAGGATCTGGCAAGGCCCAGCAGGAGCCTATAGCATCCCCTGGGATGCTGAAACATCTGGCAATGGTAAAACGACCAGAAGAACAAAGAAAATTAGTTGATGGCCCCCAAAGAAGTATGCTTTCTGTTCTCAAAAGAGATCCTTCTAAAACTAAGTTTGGAGTTGAAGCCAAATCCAAAGCCCCATCACGCATGATCTGGGATGCTGAGTATCTAGAGTCTCAGCAGAAGCGCCAAAGTGCCTTTTCATTGACTCATCTGGGCACGCAGAGGAGGCAGAGGCTCAACTAATGGCCTCACCACTAAATGGCTAGATGCCCATCAGATAATGCCAATACAAGGGCAATCCATTGCTTTCTGGGACAATCAGCCGGAGGTAGAATTTTAGGATTTCAAAATTCCACGTATTTGTTGGAATGGCCTTTCTATATCTTCAAGCCCTTTCATTTTCTTCAATGAGACTTAAGGGAAGGGAAAGCATACATAGTGTATGACTAAAGGGAAACCCTAGTATATAGTATTATATATATATATATACATATATGTGTGTGTAGTATATGTGCACATATGTACATATACATACATATGTGTGTGTATATATACATATATATCTACATATATATGTGTGTGTGTGTACATATATATATGTGTGTATATATATATATCTGTGTGTATGTATATTATATGACCACTGCCCAAGCAGCTGGTTTCCAAACAGTTTCAAGTTGAGGGCTAATGGAATGTCAGAGAATGTTTTCCTCTCTTCTTTGAATACTGCAATATTTATTTGTGAAACAACTATTTCTTGAGTGCAGAGGACATTTCCAGGTGCTACCAAGGATGCAGAGATGTATAAGACACAGTCTTTAGCCACAAGACTTTGACATTCCAAAACCAGCCCAAAGTGGGCACCTGATGTCTAATTCAGCTATAGTCTTAAGATTATAAGAAAAGATCTCTAAGTCTAGTGAAGGATATGAGACAGGTAGAACATACATAGTGGCATGGAATAAGTGAGGAAAACGTGGCAAAATGAAAGCACCCTAGAAGTCCTGACTGAGAAACTGGAGCGAACTTCCTAAGGGAGATGGCATTTGATATGGGACCTGACGCCAGGAACGAGATTTCAATAGACAAAGATAAATGAGGGAATGTGGCATGAGCATGAGAGCAGAAAAAGCAAAATGTATCCAGCTAACAAATGAGTAGTCCATTTTGGTTACAGGATAAGGTACCAGAAAGGGAATAGTGGAAATAAAGCTAGAAAAACAGATGGCACCCGAGAGTCGTTCAGTAACTTACAGCCCCCAAAGTACGTTTGGTCATTCTTGGCTAAGATCATTGCATCACAATTGCTCTGAGCCCCCATTTAGGAAAATTCCTAACATTCAGATAGAGGTCTGGCTAACTTAATTTACATGTGTATCTATAACTAGTTAACCCCAGAACTCTTTGTGACTAAGGCAACATTCAAGTAACCAAAAATATCTGTCTAAAGAAGATGTTAACATCCTTTATTAGGAGGGCACCAAGAGAGGAAGCTGAAGGAAGAGCTGACCTTTTCTTGATACTTCCCCCATGGAGGTCAGTCTTTTGCTCTGAGATGCCTTTAGGGCCAGTGGCTCTCCTTTATTTCTCTTCTCTACCTCAGCTCAGTCTTACTCTCTCTTTCTCCATTTGCTGGTTGCTTACATGCTGCCATTCTTTCTGACTCAGTTCTACATGTGTCCCATGCCTTCTTTTCCACTGACAGAATCTCAGAATCTCTTCTTGGTTGTATACTGACACCTGCTTTCATAGAAGTCCCTCAAAATATGACCAAACCCTTCAATCTCTTTTAGACTCACTGCATATGCAGATTTTGTGGATACTCAAAGAATTTCAAGGGGAACAAGCATTTTAGCAAATATAAACAGGCTTGGGAGGCTGGCGAAGTGGGAGAAATGATAGTGCTAAAGGCAGAGGGTTTGAGTTTGAATCCCAGCTCTTTAACTCTCTGACTTTAAATAAGAAACTTTACCACTCTTAGCCTCAATTTCCTTATCTGGAAATTGAGGGGGTTGGAACAGATGATCTTTCAACTCTTATTCTTAAAAATTGGGTAGAAGGTAAGATCTATATTTTCCCAAGAGCCATCAATAGAAAACCCAATTTTGCTTTCATCCCCTGTGACTTTACAGAGATGGGAGGAAAAAATGGTAGAGGGCATAGGTTCACTGGAGAATGAACTTAAACCTTACCACCTCCCAGCACTCCCCAGACACTAAGAATGAAGGTTATAAGTCTTTACAGACATATATCTAGAGATACATAGATAAAACATTATATCCCCATATGTACATAAATATTTATAGCAAATATTTTAGTAGTGACAAAGAACTGAAAACTAAGGGGGTGCCCATCAGTTGGGGAATGATTGAATAAATATAAATGTATTGGAAGACTATTGGTGTATAAGATAAATCAAATCAATACGCATTTATTAAGAAAATAATACTAACTAGCATTTATCTCGTACCTACTATACGCCAAGTCTGTATGCTAACCACCTCACAAATATTATCTCATTAGATCCTCACAACAGCCCTGCATGGTAGTTGCTAGGATTATTTTTACTGTTGAGGAAACTGAGGCAGACAAAGGTGAAATGTCTTTCCCAAGGTCATGTAGCTAGTAACTATCGGAGGCTAGATTTGAACTTAGATCTTCCTAACTCCATGCTCAGTGCTCTATGCACTATGGCGCCACCTAGGTACCACCTATCATGAACCAGGAACTGTGCCAAATGCTGAGATTACAAAGAAAAGTAAGAACAATCTCTGACCTCAAAGAGCTCATCTTCTTATGGGGGAGATAGCCTTCAAACAACCATGTACAAACAAGAAATGTACAGGATATATTGGAGATACTCGCAGACCTGAATGGGAGAGACTTGAGGAAGCAAAACCAACCAGCAGTCTATTGCAGGAATGAAACAATGAGAGTTTATACCTGGTCAGCAACAGTGTTAAATAAGAGAAGGAGCTTATACAAGAGATGTATGAAGGCAGAATCAATAGGACTTGGCAACAGAGTGGATACATGAAAGAACAGTTGAGAATAGCTCCTAGGTTGTTGCTCTAATGGACCAGAGGTGCCCTTGATAGTAATAGAGAAGAGGAGGGGAGAATGGCAGAAGAAAGATGCTGAGTTCACTTGGGGCGTGTAGTTTAAGACGTTTACAGGATATTCAGTTCAAAATATCCAAAGGGTAATTGGTAACGCAAGGCTGGAAGTCACTGGACAGATTAGGGCCAGAAACGTACATCTGAGATTCATCTGTAATTGGATCCATGGGAGCTGATGAGATCATCGAGTAAAATAGCATAGATGGAGAAGAAAAAAGAGTACAGGACAGATCCTTCGGTAGCATCCATGACCTGGCTGAAGATTCAGCAAAGGAGACTTAGGAGTGATCAGACAATTAGGAGGAAAAGCAACTTCATGAAAACTTAGAGAGAAGTGAGTAGCAAAGAGAAAAGGATGGTTGACAATGTCAAAAGATGCAGAGAGGTCAAGAAGAATGAGGCTTGAAAAAGGCCATTAAATTCGACAACGAAGAGATGGATGGTGACTGGAGAAAGCAGTTTCACTTACATGATGAAGTTGGAACCCAGCTTGCAGAGAGTTAAGAAGAAAGTTCATGGAGGCACCTACTGTAAATGGATTTCTCAAGGAGTTTAGCCAGGAAAGGGAGAGGAGAGATGGGATAATAGCTAGCAAGGATGGATGGATCAAGTGATAGTTTTTTAAGGATGAGGGAGATGTGAGCTAGTAGGGAAACAGCTAGTAGACAGAAATTGAAGATGAGTGAGAAAAATGGAGAGTATAGAAGGGCTAATACGTTGGAATGGAATAGGATAGGATCATATGTTCAGGTATCTTAGCTTACATAAAGTTGCTTAGCACTTCAAATTTTACAAAGTGTTGCTCATGTTTTCTCATATGATCCTCACCACAATCCCTGAGAGACAGATGCTACTATCATCCTCATTTTCCAAATTAAGAAACTGAGGAATAAACAGGTTAAGTGACTTGTCCAGCATCACACAGCTTGTAGACATCTGAATTGGGATCTGAACGCAAATATTCCTGACTGCAAGTCTGGCATTTTTATGCACCACACTACGCAGTTGCCGCCTAAATAAAAATGATGCAAGATGTGGTTGCAGAGAAACCTGGGAAGATTTGTAGGAACCAAGAGAAAATGAAATTAACAGAACTGAGAGAATTTGGCAATTTTTTTTTCAAAAATGGCAATAAACACAAACCATTTTGAAAGTTCTCTCTCAAGAACTCTAATTCATGAGATTCACGGTGAGGATTCCGGAGGATCCAGTGATCAAACATGTCCTCACCTCCTGACAGAGATACAAGGGCCTCGGGGCCCAGAATGAGACAGACTTTTGGACATGACCAATGCAGGAATTTCTTTTGCTACCCTGTATGTGTGACTGTGAGTATGAGTGTGTGTGAGTGATAAGATTTTTGGTTTTGTTTTTTTTTTTTTTTAGTTAGGGGGAAGGATTCTTTTTTTTTAATCTTTTTTTTTAATTTTCGACTTGAATACCAAAACTTAGATACATAATAAGAAAAGAAAAAGAAACATTACAAACTTAATTAAAACAGATATAAAATAAGAAAAGGGGAAAAAAATCACAGTAGAACGTAAGAGAGGATTCAAAATGTATAGCAATGAATTTCCATTTCAAGAAAGCTATATGTTAAATACTATATATTGTGTTGAAAGCTATTCATCTTTTCTTTGTTTCCTTGTGAGTTTTCTTTTGTTCTTTGTTATACACTTTTTACTTTGTTCTTTTTTCCCTTTCCTCCCACCCAGCTACAATTAAGTATGACTGTATTTATAGATATATACATACACATGTACATATATACTCATGCATACATATATACATACATATATATATATGTATATATATAAACATATACTTTCCCTAAGGGGGGAAGGATTCTTGCTAATTGAAAATATTAATTAGAAAAGATAATTCTGTCCCGTCTTTCTAGTTCTTTTGGTCTCCAAATCCCATGCAATAATATTTCTCAGGTACTCACTTTTATTGTAGAAGTAATCATTATGGTAGGTCCAAGAATCTTGGAATCCTTTTTCTATCCTGTTCCATTGTCTGTCCTATATAGGCCCTTCTATCCTTATTCCACAATCCAGTTTCTCCCTTCATACCTGTAACATCCATGGGGCTTTGTCAAAATAATCCCACTCTTAACCATCAACAGAAATTCATTCTTTCCCACTACTCTTTGTGCATGCCTCCTCAGCATTGCTGACTGGACGTTCCCTTACTGTTTCCTTAGCTGGCAGCCTCTAAAACCAATTGGTGTAGAAAATGTAAGTTTATTTAAGGCTGTTAAACATCTGCAGACTCCATCTCCATTAAGAAATTTTCCCCCTGAGTCACCAAAGCCTTGGCTTTTATTTTTTAATCTATATAAAGAACATTCTCTTTCTCTTCCTGCCAGGACCACTGCTATCCACATCCCAGTCCTTGCTTTGATAGGTTACCAGCCTCTAGACTCCAGTTCTCTTGGCCCCATATACAAGGCAAACCTCCTTCCCTCCCATGCTCCTTGTCAAAATCCCAGCCTTGCATGCTGAACGTTCCTAGGCCAGTCTCTTTTTCACCCTCCCTCTGTCTCCCACAGGAATGTTCAGATCTAGCCTAGAGAATTAGGCAAGATGAAGAAAGAGAATATTCTGATTATATGTCTTCTTAATGGACAGTGGGGTCCCCTGCCGCCAGTAATGGTTACTGAGGCATCAGTGTCTGCTGTAATGAGCACATAGGAGACAGTCTCACTTTTTGTGTCCCATAAACCTGCAGCTCCTCCAAGATGTTTTTTTCTGCATGTTCCAATAATAGTTCGTGTATAGCATTTTACAAAATAGTCTCCCTGCAACATCTCAGTAAGGTACATTACACAAGCATTAGCATTCCCATCTTAGAGGAGAAGAAGCACAGGCCTAAAGAGAGAGGGTGACTTGCTCCAAGTCAAACATAAAGTCTCAGAAGAACACATCCGATTTTTGGTCTAATGGTCTTTCTGTGTTACTCCACTGCTCTCTATTCTCCTTGGTATCTCCCTTTTCTGGATGCCTATAGTAATTCAAGACAACAGACTATTTGTAGAGGAGTTCCCATCCCCCAGCACAGTTCCTAGCACATAGTAGG
>CM053586.1:320576170-320666247 GCA_028646515.1 Pseudochirops corinnae
AGAAAGAAATGAAAGAAACAAAAGAAAGAAGGAAGGAAAGAAGGGAGGAAGGAAAGAAGGAAGGGAGGAAGAAAGAGAAAGATTGGTTAGAAAGAGATAAAGAATAGATATGAACAGAAAGATAGAGATAAAAATCAATGGTGTAGTTTACATAAATGACGTAGACATAAGTTTGCACAAAACGGACAAGATAAATGGGACAAGGAAACATTATTAGCTAGGGGAGATCAGGAAAGGCTTCTTATAGAAGGAGGCCTTCTCTTCTATCTCCTACAACGTACATAATACTTCAGATCCTTCCAAAGACTCAGGATTTCATTGGTGTGAGCACTCCCTCTACTCATGAAATCATGACCTCTTCACATCTTAGTAAACAGTTTTCCTGAATTTCTGTAGCCAAAAATTCATCTGGAGAGGAGCCAGCCTCCTGTTGTAGATGGGCCTCTTCTGCACTATGCTCAACTATTCCTTGGTTTATAAACCCACGGACTGCCACTGGGCCTGCATCCAAAGTCTCTCTGGCTATTTAGGGTAAGCCTGTGCTGTACTTTGAGAGCAACTGTTGTACAGCCTTTGAGAACCCAAGGTCACTCACTTCTACTCTGCCGCATAATAACTGAGAACTTAAGTGGAACCCAACAGTGCTCAATAAATGCTTGCCTGCCAATTCTTTCATCAGCTTCTGCTAGACTGGGTTTCTAAGAGCCTACCCCACTCATCCCCTACTTCCCTGGGCACTATTTACCTAGAAAGGCAGTGTGTTCAGTGGAAAGAGTGCTGGATTTGGAGTCAGAGGACTCAGGTTTAAATTGCAGCTCTATCAACGCGACATGAGGAAGGCATGACTTCTTGGGCTCTCAGTTCACTCATCTGTAAAAGAAGGATTAATAGCTACAAAATCTTTAAGGTTCCTTCCATCTCTAAACCTATGACCCTAAGTTAAATATCTAGCAATGATATTTAGCATGTGAGTATAATGCAGATATAAAATACAATTTACCCCAGTCTCTAGACACCTGAATTAGAACACAGCCCCGCTGTCTTTTTAATAAAGATCAGAACCTCAGGATAGAAAGATATATTGTCCAAACATGGCATCTGTTTATATCAAATCACCAAAGATGGGAAATCTAATTTGAGTAAGGATCTCTCCTCTTTTGCTCCCTCCTCACTCCCGATCTTAATTGTTTCCAATGAGCTGGCCTGGAAATGTTTAGTAACATGGAATACAGTTCAATAAGGATTTATTAAGCACTTGCTACCATATGTACAAAGAACTGTACTAGGCAGTGGGGGTAAAAAGAAGAAAGCAAAAAAAATCCCCGTCTTGGAGGAGAATACATTGTACTGGGGAGAAGTAACAAGAACTCAAGTAAATAAATACAAACTTCACCCAAAGTAATTTTAAGAGGGAGGGAATGAATGAAAAAAAAAAATGTATAGTGTGTCCTATTGACAATGCTCTTTGTTTGGTGCTGGGTGTAAAAGGACAAAGACCTGACCTATTCTCAAGGAGCTTGCATTCTAAGAGGGATTGACAGTACATAAAAGAGTCCCTCAGACAAGGAGGAAGTTTTGGTCCAGGAAATCAGAAGGATGGTGTATAGAGCCACAAGCCAGCTGACTGTCACATGCTTTCCAGAAACAGTGGTAGCATTACCCTGATTACAATTCCAAGAACAGGAGGCAGAAAAAAATCTGGAGGGGTGGTACGTGTGTGCAGCAGCAGAACAGATGGCTCAATGCTTAGACAGGTGATGGTGGATGGTGGCAGGGAGTGTCAAGCATGATCTAAGGCTGGCTAGTATTGTGGTTTAGTTGGGTTTGTAGGCATTCACTAGCCCACCAATCAGGACACCTCAGTCCCAAAGTGAAATTCCAAAGTTGGTGGACAGATTGACTTCCCTAGAGAAAGATGCTAATAACTAGAAAAGGATTCATAGGAAAAGTCTGTTTAGGAAGCATTTAGGGAATTAGGAATTCTACAAGGCAGTGAGGATGGAGAAAGAAAGGGGAAACACCTGTGCAAATGTACAGAGGTAGGAGATGGAATTTCATGTCCAGGAAACAACTAGCAGGCCAGTTTGACTGAAATACTACAAAAAGGAGAATAATGCAGAATGACTGGAAAGGTGGCTAGAACCAGACAGTGGAAGATTTGAATGCCTGGAGGAGATCATTGAATATTTGTTAATAGGGTGATGTAATCAAATCTGTGAGGGCAAAGATTGGAACTGAGCAGTTCATTGTTGATTTGTTTTCATCTATGCCAACCTTTATACACACATACAACAAACACAAACACACAGAATTAGAATTGGTTTTGCTCACTAGAATACAACCAAGCCGACATCAGGACATCCTCACTCTGTAACTTGCCATGACTTCCCTTCCAGCCCAGGCTCATTTTTGAAGAGAGAGTACTGACTACTTTAAATATCACAAGACAATAGGGTGCCTGGAGTTCATCATCTTTCCCTCTCCAGCCCACTGAGGAGAGAGTTGCCCCAGGACCCAGCAAAAGGCCCAGTGGCAGCAAAAAGTCCACAAAACCCATCACAATGATCCACTGGTGCATGAAAACCACCAGGGCTCTCGGGAGCTAGTGAAAGGGAGGGACACAATCAGGTCACACTGGAACAAGGATCCCCTAGCTTCACTTGGAATAGGGGGAGATGCCTGTGGGTCCTGGATTGGGAGAGGTAAGCCATGGCCAGGTCTGGGGCTGCCAGAACCACAGTGACCTCTCATCCCTGGGATCGCGAGGGGAGTCCAGCCAAAGGTCTCCACAGAAAAGAGACTCTGCTCCATCTGGGCTGGCAGGAATCCATACAGGCTGACAACAAAAACAACCACAGCATCCAGGCCAGGATAACTTCTCAGTCCCTCTGGGGAGAAGGGAGGGCATTCGAGCAACTGGACAAGCTGAACAGCCCAACTCCACAAGGATATGTGACAAAAGACCTTTTGAGACAAGTCCTGGGTCTGTACAACCTGGCACAGGGCCACATGCACACATACTGGGTCTCAGAATAGTTTGGATAATCTAAGAATGAGTTTCTTAAATTATATTTTCCTTTTTTGCTTTTTGGGTTGGTTTGTTTGTTTTTTTAATCTGTGCCTGGAGTTTCCCTAGGATTCCTTGAATCAGGGCAAATTCAATGGACATCACACTTTGGGGGAGTTCTCTCATTTGTGGAACCTGGACAGTAACAAAAAGGGGAAAGAGAGTTCTGTTATTTACTAGCTGGACCCCAATTTCCTCATCTGAAAAATTATAAGATTAGGCTAGAATGAGTTCTTGACCTTTGATCCCACAAGGTGAATACCACAAGCTGTGGTTCATATGCATGTAATCAGTCCTTAAATCACTGTACCACAAGAAAAAAGAAGTCATGGGAGATTTGCTAACTAGGGTTGACCAGGATAGTATGTTGAAATGATAGATTCATTGAAAAACCCAGGACAATCATTGACCACCGAATATATGCTCTTCATTTTCAAGGATGATTCTGCTCTCTCAGGTAGTCACCAAAGGAGGGAATGACCAGGGTTACATTCCCCATGTGATATCATATAACAACATCAAGAGCATCAATTAGTCTCTTGTGGCCAGTGATGAAAAGTAATAATAATCCGTAGTAGTAGTAGTAGTAGCAGTAGTAGTACCAACTTTCCAGACTTAGCTTGTACTATATCCCTTACCCTAGTTAATTCTGTTTCAGCAGAACTAGATTACTCACTGCCTTTCATTCTTCTCTTGCCTTCTCTTAACTCCATGCTTTGGGTCAAATAGCTCCCTAAGCCTGGAATGCACTCCCTACAGAAGTGGTTTTCAAATATTTTGTTTTGTTTTGTTTTTACTCATGGCAGAGTATGATTCTTTGAATTGGGGCTAACTAAGAGAGAGTTGACAAAGTTGTAGATAATTCCTAGGAGACTCGTGTGTACTTGCAATAAGGGATGTAAATTCTAGGCACTCAATATCTTTTGATAACCACTGGCTTAGACACACACACACACACACACCACATCCTGACCTGTAAAATTCTCCCTTGCCTTCAAAGTTCAACCTAGACTTTGCCTCTTCAATGAAAACTTCCTTTATCCCTGTAGTTAGATATGCTCTCTCCCTCCTCAGATTTCTCACAAGAACACCTCACTTAGATTGTTAATAGTGTCTCATTTTTATGATTATAGTGATTTCTGTACAAGGATACTGTTTATTCCTTGACAGCAAAAGTTGTATGTGGTTTCATTGTTGTACCCCCAAGGTCTAGCGCAACACTCTGAAGATAGTAGACATTCAAACAAATGTTTGTTGACTTGAGTAGTCAACTCAAGTATTTGTTGACTGGTTCATGAATTCCTCTTGTTTCAGAATACAAACATCCCCACAGTTCAAGTAATGAGATGCCTGCCATTCTAGACAATCATAATCATTTCTCAGAGTAATGATTCCTAAGAGTCTTTTTTTGATACCTCACTATAGACTGGAGAATGTCCAGAGGAGGACAAACCATGTGGTAAAGGGTCTTGAGTTCATGTCATTTGAAAATGAGTTGAAAGAACTAGTCACGTTTAGCCTGGAGAAGAGGAGATTGGGAGGGTAGGGAGAAGGGGAAGGAATCTTATGTGGAGGAGGGATTGCACTTGCTCTGTTTGGTGCTGGTGAGCAGAAGCAAGAACAACATATAGAAGTCCCAAAGAGGTTAATTTAAGCTTAACATCAGAAAAAAAATCATCCTTAAAATTAGAATGGTCCTAATATTTTGAGAGGCGATGGGTTCCTCCTACTCGAATTCTTTAAGCAGAGGGTAATTGACGACTTGTCAGACATATTATAGTGGTGTTCCCTTTTATGTCTATGTTGGATTACGTTAGCCATCAGGCTATCAAGGTCCCTTACAGCCCTCAGACTCTGTTACTATTGCATGATGCGGCCCTGGGATTCTTGAAGATTAGGACATCAGAGTTCAAGCTTGGGCAATTCTTAATCTTGAAAGGTTTCAAATAAGGGGTTTATGCTAAACGGTCATGGCATCATCAGAACATTGCCCATCAAAAATGGAGTAACTTGAGCCACAGTAAATTATGAAGACTACCAAGGTCAAGGTGTAGACAGGTTGTGATCTGTGTTTATAAAGGGAGCACTCGAACTAGTGATCCCTGAAATACTTAACTAAGAATAAGGATGTTGGGGTTTTTGCAAAAACCACAGAAGCACAAATCCATAAATAAATACCAGAGTGTAGATACAAGAATAAACAGAGTTTTTCAAGTCACACAAAAAAGAAGGGAGGAAAAAAAAGGACTTCCTAAACCGTTTCCTGGAGTAAGAAAATGAGCAAGGGAGGGATAGAAATCCTGACTGAGATGGTGTAATGTTAACAGATCATAGATGACAGAGACAAAGTAGAACTGTTCTATTTCTACTTTTCTTTTATCTTATCCCTCAAGAAAATAGATGCTCATAAGATCATAGAATGAGAAATGGAAAGGACATTGGAGTGCTTCCCCTTCATTTTTTCAGATGAGGAAACTGAGCCCTAGGGAGGTTCAATGACTTGTCCAAAGTCACATACAGAGGAATTAAGCAGCAGAGATGAGATTGGAACCCAAATTCTGACTCCAAAGCCCATGACCTTTCCACTGTATCCAACTAGGGTTGCCAAATAAAGAATGGCTACCTCCCAAAATAGCTGTTCCCTATCACTAGAAATATTCAAACAGACCACCTGTCAGATGTGTTTTTAAAAAGATTTATGAACTGTGTGGAACATTGGACTAAATGACCTTTGGGGTCATAAGATCAAAGACCTAGAGTTCCAAGGGATCTTGGAGGTCAACTAGTCTAAAACCCTCATCACAGAGATGAGGAATTGAAGCCCAGAAAGGATCAGTAACTTGCTCAAAGTCACACAGATAGTTAGGCTTTCAAACTCAGGTATGGTGATTCCAGGCTTAGCACTCTAGATTCCAACTTTTTCCAACTGTACCATACTGGTACTTTCTGATTGTAAGATTTCATGATCCTCAAAAAAATTTTACATTCAGTGCAGTTTTAGCACATTTTGTTATGTTTTAATTCCTTAAAAATTGGTCAGTGATCAGAATATATGTGGTGACTGCCCACTAACCAGAATATTGCATTAACCAGAACACCCTGTTCTGGATAAACCGGAATATACTGTAATATTAAACCATGGGTTGAAATTTGCCTTTCCTTCAAAATTCTCTTAAGCACTTTCACATTCCCAAAATCCATTTGTCCTCATATCTCCCTTAATTTCTACCTACCAATTGGGTCATCTCCAGTCATTCTGATGAATATCTGATCACTGGATCCAGATGGCTCTGGAGGAGAAAGTGAAGCTGGTGACCTTGTACAACCCCCACTCCCTCAAATCAAAGTCAACTACAAGTCATGTCATCATTTCCTTGATGCCACGGTCCTCTTCAAAAACAAAGGACAAATACAATCAATATCCTTCAAATCCTCCCTCCCCTGTACAACATCTTCTCAGAAATGCCTTCTCCTATGGCATTTGATGCACCAGCTTCTCAAATGGAACAATATGCTTTCTCTGGTAATGATTTTTATATATATATACACACATACATAATACACACACACACACACGTATATATATACATACATAATACACACACACACACACACACACATATATTATGCCCTCATTTTCCTACAAAGGGTATAAGTTACTCATCTCCTATTCTTTGTACCCTACCTCCTCTTTACAATGCCTTATAGTAGTTTTTTATTGAATAAAAGACTGCATGAATTCTCTGAGAAATATAATTATCTCCATTTTACAGATGAGGAAACTGTCACAGAGCTGTAAGAAGACTTGCTGAAAATGGCAGGCTGGGGGGTGGGAAGGGTTGAATGTCCAGATTCCCAGGCCAGTGCTTGATCCACCAGATGTTAGTCCAAGAAAGTAGAATGAACTCTCAATGAGATATCAGAAGAAAGGGGTACCAGTCACAGCTTTGTTATTAACTCTTTATCATTGCACGGCTCTTGGTCTGAATTTCCTCATCTATAAAATGAGGCAGATGGACTAGTGATCTCTAATTTCCCTTTCCAATCACCCATCATAGAATGCAAATTGCTTGAGTGTGTCTTGTTCTATTTTTGTCTCTGTAGCCTATTGACCTAACAGTGCTGGACACATAGCAAGCAGGTCTTTAACAAACACTTGTGAATTGATGAATTGATTGATACTGAAGACTGTAGAACCTCTGTTAAGCTTCCTCACCAGTCAAAGGAAAAGGAATTTTGGACTATGCTTTGAATCAGCCTTGGGCAAAGAGATTGCAAATGTATGTAGGTTATGATGACGGGAATGTTACAAGTTTTCTCATTTTATTAGGGAGGCAATGTGGAATAGTAGAGACTGCTAGGCATTGAGTAAAGAGACTAAGGTCATGTCCTGTGTCTGGGATGTTGGTTATATGACCTTGGGCAATTCATTTATTCTATTTAAACCTGTTTATGATAATAATATGTGTTGCTACCCACCTCATAGGGTGACTATAAGGGAAGTGTTTTGTAAATTTCAGGTACAATAGAAATATGAGTTAACATTATTTTATTTTTTTTCTTATTAACAGAGAACTCCATATACTAAGTCTCAGCAAGGGCAGAGGGAGGAAAGTGCTGAGTTTAGCCCAAGGGTCCTAGATTTCCTATATCCTGTCCCACAGGAGGTCACCATGTGGGCATCCTCAGAAGACTGCTGGTGAGGAGAGGAGAAAGACAACAGGAAGGAACAGAACACAAGCCATATGGGTAATTATATTCCTCCTACAGATAGCTCACTCCTGCTGAAGTTCTAACCCAAAGTCCCAATCTTTGTTGTCTGTCCCAAGCTATTGCAGATCAGCTGGTAGCCAGCTGTTATGAGGTCCAGTCCAGAAGAAGTTGCCTCCCAGTGATGAGTTTGGGTTGGAGAGACTGTCTGTGAGCAGAAACACAATCAACACCCAGTGATGATGATATGGACTAAATCTCTTGAAAGGCTCTTATAAAGGATCTGATGATGGCTATCTCTGGGCTGAGGCTCACAGATGCTAAATGCATCATCTCCTCTTCTTACAGATACATGGTCTGCATCACCTACATAGTAAGTGACCTTCTAACTTGCCAATTGACTTTTGACAAGTCATTTTATACCTTGATGATCTGAGTCCAGAAGCAGAGTTGGGACACAGGAGCAGACTAACACAAAATGCCTCTCTAGTAAGAAATTCCAGGATTAATAGACAAAATTCTATTTCCACTCTTTCGTTCCACTGCACATCCCACAATACACATTTGTACTATGTCCTGAAGTGCCTCGCTGTAGAGAAAGAACTGGGCTTGGATCAGAAAGCCTGGATTTGAGTCCTACTTCTCCAATCCAGTAGCTGTGTGACTGTGAACGGCACCTAAATTCTCTGGACATCTATTTCTTCCTCTCAATGATGAATGGGATAACCATATTCCACTTGTACCCCAATAGTATGTGTTGTCTGCCCCATTAGAATAAGAGGTCCTTGATAGCAGGCACTTTCTTCCTCCTCTATTTATATCCCCAGGTCTTAGCACAGTACTTTGAATATAATAGTAAGCACTTAAAATGTTTTACTCATTCATTAATTCAATCTTTTGTTGTGAGGAAAGAACTCTACAAAGCATAAAACACTGAATTAAATATGAATTCTATCTAATCAATTTCAACAAACAATTTTAAACATTTACATGGAAGACACTGGGGATACAAGACACAAAAAAATGAAATAACTTCTCCCTTCATTCTTACATTCTATTAGGAATACAACAAATGCACTCATCATTAAGTATGAGGTGATCTGGGGAATAAGAGAACATTTGCAATTGGGGGATCAGAAAAGACTTCCCTGAGAATGGTATCTTAGCTTGAAGGAAGAAAAGGTTCTGAAAGACAGAAATGAGTCAGGAGTGAATTTCAAGCATGGTGGACAATTTGTGCAAATGGGCAGAGACGGCAGATGGAAAGTAAGGTTTGGGGTTCTGATAGCAGTTTGCTTGGAATGCAGATTGCATGAAGAGAATAAATGGGAAACAAGATTTAGGATGTAAGGGGAAGGCAGATTGTAGGGGACTTCAAATGCCAGGCTTAGGGGTTTATATTTTATTTCTGATACAATAGGGAGCCACAGAAGGTTTTTCAGCAGAAGAGTGACATTGTCAGACTTGCACCTTAGGAACATTACTTTGGCAGAAAACCCATATAAGAGTCTATTAACTACAGTCCAGGTGAGAGGCAATGAGAATAGAATAGGGGCCACATGAAAGGAGAGAATGACATGACAAATGTAGTGGAGACAGGAATTGACAAGACTTGGCAACTGACTGGTTATGGAGAACGATGAGGGATAGAGAGGTTTAGAATGAGTATAAAGTTAGGAACCTGGATAACTGGAAGGATGGTAGTAACTTCAACAGAAATAGGAAAGTTTAGAGGAGTATTAGATTTGAGGGTGAAGATGATGAGTTGTTTTCTGAACTTGTTGAGTTTGAGATGCCAAAGTGATATTTAGGTGGAGATGTCCAGCAGGCAGTTTGTAATGCAAGACTGGAGAAAGAAATTGGGAAGACATCTGCATCAATATGGTCATTGAATCCATGTGAACTGAGAAGATTATCAAGGATAAGAGTGTAGACAGAAAAGAGAAGAGATACTAGGACAGAACGCTGGGGGACACTCATAGTTATAGTAGATCATGAGATTGAGAAAAAGGGAGCAGATTTGGCAGGAGAGGGGGTAGGAGAGAGAAGAAAGACCACTGTAAGAGATCCCAAAAGAGATACTAAGTTCTCTTAGTGCCAGTCAACAACATTGTCAAAAGCTGCCAAAGGGTCAAGGAGGGAGAGAAATGAGAAAAGTCCGTTGGATTCAGCATTTAAGAGATAATTATTAAACTTTGAGAGAGTAGTTTCAATAGAAAGGTAGAATTGAAAGTCAGATCTCAAGGAGCTGAGGAGCGACTTCTACCTAGGTGGTGAGGAAAAAAGCATAGATTACTCTCTCTAGGAACTTGGTTCTGAAAGGAAAAGAGATATAATAGGATGCTAGCATAAGGGAACTGTTACTATTATGCAAAGAAAGTGAATTCCTAAAGTACAATAGGGCATTTACCAAATATCTTGTGGGGCAACATGAACTTATTGGATCATAGGATTTTCAAGCAGAAAGTCAATTTAGAGATTATATAGTCCAACATATTTATAGATGAGAAAACTGAAACACCAAAGGACAAAATCATTTTCCCAAAGCCACCTAAGTTATAAATGGCAGAGCTAAAATTTGAATATGTCTTCTGGTTCCATGCAGCATTGGCTCTACCATCCCATGCTATCTTCTAACTGGTTGTTGTTTGTCCTTCATCCTTAAAGACGATCATGACATCAGGAAGGTGATGCCAGGACTTGCAAGTGAATTACATTTAAGTGAGGGAGGGCTGTGCAAAGTCACCAAGCAGCCTCATTTTCTCCTCTGGAGACATCTGTGTCCAATGACAAGATATAAATCAGGATGACTGGAAATGGCCCCAGTGTTGCTACTGTGAATAACTAGGGACTGATACTCACTGATTAGCCACAGGACAAAGACTTTCCACCACATGTTAATCCTTCCCTTTCCATCTTCACTCAGACCTCTAAACAATACTTGCCCAGCCCTAGTGCTCAAGGTCAAAAACCATCCCTCTAATTGCCCTCTCATAAATATGTCCTCACTTTACAAAGCTCTAACCCAAAAGCCCACAGTAAGCCAGTTTTTGGACAGCATAATTAAGTCACCCAGATGCCCTCTCTCAAGTTCTGCTTTTCTTAGCCACACTGAGTTCCTATTAACCCATCCATCTATCATCTCCTCCCACAGCATCTCCCTTATCCATAGATGGTAAATGTGGCTTTTAAACACACATAAACTAAGAGCTGAAGGCACGGTATGCTGAAAGGAAAGAACACAGAAACGGGGAGTTAGGAAAGCTCAGACTTAATCCATATTCTTCTACTAACTAGTCCAGAACAAGGCACTTCCCCTCCCCTGACTAAGTTTCTTCATCTAAAAAATAAGAAGTTTGAATGAGATGCTAAGATCTTTTGCAGTTGGAACTTTCAACTGTCTTTGAAACCTTCAGCTTACAAATGAAGTCATTGAACATCTCCCCCACCCCATCCTCTCCAATGATAACTTCCCCCCCATTAGTCTGGGATGACAGGATCATCCCCTAGAAATATATTTGTATGTGAAGTGCTCAGGACAGGAGATGAGAGGTGAAACCAATGCTTGAACCTTATCCCTCTTCTCTCCCTTCCTTTTTCTTTCGAGGTATTTTATACAAAGCATTCTCTTCTACTCTAGCCTTATACCATTCCCCTGTAACTCCTATATAGGTTACATCATCAAGTCACAAAGACAAATAAATGAAACCAACATATGGCACTTCCTGCTACTCATGCTACTAAAGCCTGAAGCTCCAGACTCTGCTGTCAAGAGATAGTTATTAAACAGATCTCTCCCTGACATTCCTTGCTAAGTATTTCAGTGAAAATGGCAAAAGAGGGTTTGGCCTTAGGCCATCACAGACACATTTCTACTTCATAACATCTTCCAAGAAGGGTTTGGAAAAGGATTATTTCACTGTTTAAGTCAGGCAATGTTTGGGTGGGAGGAAATTCTAATAATGTATTTAAATGTATAAAATAAAATCCAAAGAATTACAAAGAAAATCAATTACATGGGAATAGTTAATTTTGTTTTTCAAAAAACTAGTTCACAGATCTTAGGTTAAGAACCTCTGCCTAGAGCATGTAATTAAAAAGGATTAAGATGGCAATATGTAGGTAATATTAATATTCAAACTGTATCCACAAAAGTATGAAAGTAAGTAAATTACCTGAGGCACCTAATTTTATGTGCCATAAATGCAAGCTGGTCTTGACTGAAGAGATGAAAGAGCTTGAGGAATGTGTCTACCCATTAGCTTATTAGGAAAAAAAAAAAAGAAGTTATACCTAGGGTGGAAGAAAACATAGGATAATGCAGACATGGGGAACCTGCAGCCTCAAGGTCACATACAACCCACTAGATCCTCAAGTGCGGCCCTTTCACTGAATCCAAACTTCACAGAATAAATCCCCTTAATAAAAGGATTTTTCTATAAAATTTGGACTCAGAATAAACTTTATTTTTTGACTTTTATTTTTTCTTAATAGTATTTTATTTTTTCCACTTACACGTAAAGATAGTTTTCAATATTCATTTTTGTAAAATTTTCAGTTCCACATTTTTCTCCCTCCCTTCTGCTCCTCCCCAAGACAGCAAGCAATCTGATATAGGTTATACGTGTACAATCATGTTAAACATATTTCAATAGTAGTTATGTTGTGAAAGAAGAATCAGAACAAAAGGAGAAAACCATGAGAAAGAAAAAACAAAAAAAGTGAAAATAGCGTGCTTCTATCTGCATTCAGACTCCATAGTTCTTTCTCTGCGTGTAGTTAACACCTTCTATCACTAGTCTTTTGAGATTGTCTTGGATCATTGTATTGCTGAGAAAAGCTAAGTCTATCAATCATCACACAATGTTGCTGTATACAATGTTTTCCTGCTTCTGCTCACTTCACTCAACATCAGTTCGTTTAAGTCTTTCCAGGTTTTTCTGAAATCTGCCTGCTGATCATTGTTTATAGCACAATAGTATTCCATTACATTCATATGCCACAACTTGTTCAGTCATTCTCCAATTGAGGAGCATCTCCTCAATTTCTAGTCTTTTTCCCTTTTTTATGATCTCTTTGAGATATAGACCTACAAGCGGTATTGGTGGATCAAAAGATATACACAGTTTGACTGTCCTTTGGGCATAGTTCCAATTTGCTCTACAGAATGGTTGGATCAATCTAGAATAAACTTTAGAGATTATCTGGTTCATTCTTTTCATTCTAAAGATGAGGAAACTGATCAAATAGAATCAGTTAAGTGAAGGAAGTTAAGTGGATTGTCCAAAGTCATACAGGTAATAAGGATCAGAGGAATAACTTGCCTCCAAGTGCTCTGCCTGTAGAACCAATGTCTACTGTACTGTACCATACTGCCTCTTCTTAGCTAAGAAGGAAACCAGGAAGAAAAAGACTCGAGGAGGAAAAGGGAGCTCAAAACAGGTTTCTAGACATTGGTGCAAAGAGTGTGACAGAAGAGAAAGGAGACAAAGCTTGGCTCCACTGAAGCTTAATAACAAACATAAATGATTCTTCCTGAAAAAGGTGAATCCAGATGAGGCAGCTAGGTGGACAGAGTACTGGACATGGAGTCAGAAAAACCTACCTTCTAAACCTGACTCAAAAATGTGTTAGCTCTATGACTCTGGGAGGAAGAGGAAGGAAGAAAGAGGAAAAAGAAGAAGAGGAAGGAGAGTATGAAGAAGAAGAAAAAGAAGAAGAAGAAGAAGAAGAAGAAGAAGAAGAAGAAGAAGAAGAAGAAGAAGAAGAGGAAGAGGAAGAGGAAGAGGAGGAGGAGGAAGAGGAGAGGAGGAGGAGAGTATGAAGAAGAAGAAAAAGAAGAAGAAGAAGAAGAAGAAGAAGAAGAAGAAGAAGAAGAAGAGGAAGAGGAAGAGGAAGAGGAGGAGGAGGAAGAGGAGAGGAGGAGGAAGAGGAGAAGAGGAAGAGGAAGAGGAGGAGGAGGAAGGAGAGAAGAAAAGAAAAGGAAGCGAAAGAGGAGGAAGAGGAGAAGGAGAAGAAGGAGAATGAGGTAGAGAAGGATGAAGAAGAAGAAGAAGAAGAAGAAAAAGAAGGAGAAGGAGAAGAAGAGAATTAATGATTAGTCAAAGGTCCCACAAATAGTAAGCAGTGAAGGCAGGATCCACAGTCAGGACATTGTACTTCAAATTCATCTCACTGTCTCCCTAGAAGAGTAGACCCCCCTTATTAGATATGAAATGGAAGGGGTGGCTAGGTGGTACAGTGAATAGAGCACCAGCCCTGGAGACAGGAGGACCTGAGTTCAAACCCAACCTCAGATATTTAACACAAAAATAGCCGTGTGACCTTGGGCAAATCAGTTAACCCTAATTGCCCTACCTTTCCCCCTCCAAAAAGCAAAAAAAAAAAAAAAAAGATAGGAAATGGAATTAGATGAATTTTAGGGTCCCTCCCAGGTATAAAATTTTATGATTCTGTGATTCTGAGATCTATGATTCTATGATCCACTGCACCAAAACTCTACCTTTTCCCTAAACCTTAACTTGTGAAATGGAAGACAAGGGAAGTTGAGGGTATAGAATAGAATTTTTAGAAGAAATTAATTTACTTCCAGTTACCATGACTAATTTAGAATTTGGGAAAACAGAGCTGTGGGAGGTGGGATTAGAACAGCCAATATAACTCATCCCCAGTCAGCCGTTGGCACATGATGGGCTCGTTAGTTTATGAGCTAAAATCGCTGAACAATTTTGTTTTACAATGTTTGAGGAAGCCATACTTTCTGAGTGACTCAATAGCTCTATATTTGCACTTGCTTTCTTCTATCTCTAAAATGTAGCTTCTGTAGAGTAAACAAGTGGTATGAGCCATTCTCTGCAAATTTCTTCATGTACTTTGGGCAAAGGGATTAATTTTTCCCTTTATGTCAGACTTTTTATAACAGATACTCTCTTTCTAGCCAAACTCTGGCCCTCTAATAATGCAGTGCCATCCCAGCACAAAAAGGAGAACTAGGTAACAATGGTGGAAGGAGGATAGGAAATGCTGCTTCTCTTAGGAAGGGGCACATGTGCCCTGATCCACATGTGCATCAACACTATCAGCCATTGATTGTGTAATAGCACTAGGTTCTGGGCACATTCTTGCTTTCTTATAGAGTGTTTTTTGTAAATATGCCCAATAATGAACCAACGTTTGCCAGTCAGCACAACTAAGCACCTACTACATATAGGCATTATGTTGTATCTTACACATAAATGGTTATTGAATCTAATTAAATGTTACCATGTCATTCATATCATTGTTTGTCTCTATGGATGATAGCAGATTGCTTTGTTTTTCTATCCCAGTCCATAGACTCATAGAATATTCATTGAGAAGTAGTTGTATTGTCGGGACCTACAAATGTAAAATGTTAGGGTTGAAATGGACCTCAGAGATCACTTGGTCCAATTCCCTCCTTTGACAGATGAGAAAATTGAGACTCAGAGACAGTTGCCCAAGGTCACACAGCTGTACCAGGAAAGCCTGCCACTCAAGCCCAGGTCTTTTGACTCCAAGCCCAGTGTTTTGCTCCCTATTCCACTGAACTGAGGTCTACAGACCCCCTCTAATTCCACATTAGTGAGACCTCATCAGTAAGAGGAGTCATTTCCCCTTATCTTCTTATTTCTAGGCAGTTAATGACATTCCAATAATCTCTGGTTGGGGCCATGTCTCGTACTTGGTCACTTAAGGGGGCACATTGAGGAAACTCCATTTTGGACCCAGGAAGTTATCTGAGCATAACTAGAGGGGGGTGTTTAGCATGTTTTAAAGGAAACCAATCAGTCTTTTCTTTCTGGCTGGATCACTCTCATGGCTTTCCTTCAAAACTTCAGATTCCTCCTCCAAATGCAAAGCCTCAGCTCTACTTCAGTAAAAATATGTCTGTGCTTTGGCTAATGATACTTGGTTTGGAAATCAAGTTGTGAATGCTTACATGATCACAGGGCAGGAGTTCATGGGATACTTCGTTTTTGTCTTTATTTTTTGTTAAATTAATCTGACCACATATTGAAAGGCAGCCATCTTCAGAGCCAAAAGTGACGTGAGACAGCGTGGAAATAGGGGCAAAGGGATGAAGGTTGCTTTGAGCCAGACATTTTGAGGTATCACGTAGACAGTTTGCATGCCAACTCCGCCCATACAAATTGGTCTTCATGAGCAAAAAGATTTAACAAATCCCTAAGAACCTTCTACCTACACTGGTAATACACGGTTCTGTTCCTCAATCTGAGGAATAGTGGGATAGTGGAAAGCACTGGGCTCTAAGCCAAAAGATCCAGGCTTTATCACCTACTTATGGTCTAGATCACTCCATTAGCCCTGAGACTCAATTTCCTCATTTGTAAAATGGGGGGGGGGGGGGAGGAGGAAGAAATAATACTTGCCTTGCTTGCCTCATAAGGTTAGTGTGAGAATCAATCTATCAACAAACATTTATTACTATTACTTTGACTGTGCTTGGGATAGGATGACAAACATGAATAGACCCTGCCCTTAAGGAGCTTACATTCTATTGAGGGAGATAACATGTATGTGTGCGTATACACAAAATATATATATAATAAATGCAGGGCAGGTAAGTGGGCCAATAGACGGCAATGGACTTTGGGTCAGGAAGACCTATGTCAAATCCTGCCTCAGCCCCTATTAGTTGTGTGATCCTGGGCAAGTCACTTCTCCCTAACTCAGCCTGTTTTCTCATCTTTAAAACATGGATAATACCAGCATCTCCTTCCCAGGATTATCATCAGGGTCAAGTGAGCTAACATTTGTAAAGTGAACTGCAAACCTTAAAATGTCAATAAATCCCAGATATTGTTGCTTTGGGGGTGAGGTGAAGGTTTGGTACTAGCAGCAGGGGATTAGGAGAGGTTTCACGTGGTTTGTATTTACTTACGTACATACTGAGTCTCCTAAATAGAATATAAGCTTTTTGAAGGGGAAGAATTATTTTGTCTTTGTTTTTCACCGCCAGGGCCTAGCCTGGTGCCTAGTACACAGTGGGTACTTAATCAGTGCTTTTAAATTGAATCTAACACAACTCCCTTATTTTACCATGAGGATGTTGAGATCTAGAAAGGTACAGTGACTTGCCTAAGGACACGCGGGAGGTGAATGGCAGAGTAGGCATTCAGATTCAGCGCCTCTGACTTCCAGTCCAGGGCTGTACTATACTGCTTGTATAGACAAAACCTTTCAGAAAGCCAGCCCACTTACTCCACGGTCTCTCCTCTCCCTGTTCCCAAACCCCACCCTACCTCCAAAATACACGTCATATGGGAGGGAAAACTCCAAAGAGGCATCATTTTTTCAGTGTTCTCACTTTGTTTTTCAGAGGAATCTGAGTCCAAAGCTAGGGAAAGATATTTACTACCAACATTTCCATCTTCTAATCTAGTGATGTAAGTGTCTTGCAAACTTTAACCATACAAATGCTAGTTATTAAAGGCAGCTAGGCAGGGCAGCAAATAAAGCACCAGAAGTCAGGAAAGTCTGAGTTCAAATACAGCCTCAGATGTGTATGTGAGATCCTGGGTGGGTCACTAATAAAAAAAAATCTCTGTCTGCCTCATTTTCTTCATATGTAAAAGCAAGAATAATAATAGTACCCAACTCCCAAGGTTATTATGAGGATATAATGAAATTGCATTTGTAAAGCATTTTACAAATTCTGAAGTGCTTTATATAGATCCTGTTGTTATTATTATTATCATCATCATTCTTATACAAGGGCAAGTGAGGTAATAGAAAAGATCACTGACTTAGAATCAGGAGAGACCCAGGTTTTAATTCTGTCTGAGCTGTGCACTAGCATGTGCAGGTCATTGTACCACTCTGGCCCTCAGTGTCCTCTTCCATAAAAGGGGGGAGGTTATCATAGAGTCTGGGTTTGCTTTTTATCTTGACCTATGTTTCACTCGATTATGGGAATACCCAGGAGGAAATTTTTTTTTCTACTGGAGCAGGTTAGCACCTGCCTGCTCTGAGGTTGATCATCTCAGAGCTGCCTGGAGCGCTGAGAGGCTGAGTGATCATGTACAGGATCACAAACGGCATGTGTCCGAGGCTGAGCTGAAGCTCTTCCGACTCACAAGTCAGTTCTCTATCCATTATAGCACACTGCCCTTCCCAGGATTGGTGTGTGGATAACCAGCGGTGAGGTGAGATATGCTTACCTCTTGAGTTGATTGACTTGAGAGTCATACATACATGCCAGCTACCATGGGGAGCAAGAGAAGTAGCCCAAGATGGCAGAGACGGAGACAGAGGAATACAAAGAGAAAGAGGGAGACACAGAAATAGAGAGACAGAGACAGAGGGAGAGACAGAGAGAAAGACAAAGAGAGTGCGGGGAGAAGGAGAGACAGAGAGATAAAGAGGGGGAGAGAGAGAGAGACAGAGAAGAGAGAGAGACAGAGAGAGAAGGAAATGCATAAATGTGTACTGTAGAGATAGCACCCATACAAATTTATGAGCTATAATCACTGAGATGGAGAGATTTTAGCTTGAGGGCTATGTTGAGAGCTTTAGAACTAACAACAACAGCTTTAAGAAATCACATCTATACTTTAGGCTTGGAAAAGCACCTTTAAGACAAAAGCTGAGGCCTTCAGAGGGAAATTAATGACACCGTGGGTCATCCAGGTGGACTCTGAAGTTCAGGGTACTGATTTTCCCCTGAACTAGTAAATGCAATTTAAAAAGATCGTTGACCCCTTAAACAGCTATCTTTCCTAGGAAAGCAGATCTAAGCACCTGTGCTAGCACCGTCTTGGGTATCCTAATACAAGTGTTTACTATGTCCCATGTCCTGAACTAAGCATTTTACAAATATGATCTCATTTGATCCTCACAACCACCCAAGAGATAGTTACTACTGTTTTCCCAGTTTTGCAGTTAAGGAAACTGAGGCAGAGGTTAAGTGACTGACCCAGGTTCACCCAGCTAGTGAGTGTCTGAGACTGAATTTGAAATCAAGTCTTCCTAACTGCTGGTCCAGCTCTCTAGCCACTGAACCAGCTGGTCCAAAGTCAATGGGGAAGGTGAGGATAGAGTATGGAAAGTCAGGTAATGGGAAGGACAGCAGAAGAGGGCATCATTAAATCAGAGCATGCCTCACAGAAAGCCACTGGCAGCCACCGTATCTTCTTATGGCCATAATGTGCTCAGCCTCTCCTCATTCACTTGTGAAGGTTCCTTTGTGGGCCCAAGTCATCTGCCAAATAATCATCACCCACTGCATCCTGGGCCATCGCCAGTCACCTTGAGTTTTGTTCTGCCACTGGACTTTGATGATTCTCGAGGAGAAAGTGAGGCTGATGACTTTGAGCACTCTGCCTCACTTGAATCCAATTCACGTGCAAGTCAAGACGTTACCCTCATGATGCCATGGGTCCTCTTGGAGAACGAAATTCCACAAACAATAATCATAATGGAGGCACACATAGCAATTTATTGGTTAATTAAGGTCTGCAGAAGATTTTAAATATATCATCTTTTTTTTATCTTTGAAACAACGCTGCCAAGTCGGTACTCTTATTAGCTCTATTTCACAGATAAGAAAACTGAGAATCAGAGAGATTAGTGACTTGCTCGGGGTCACACAGCTAGTGGAAATCTTCAGGACTTCAATTCTAGGACTCTATCTTCTATAACATGCCAACAAATCATGCCACACGTATCCAAGGGGACTAGGCAAAAGAATATAGTTGGATATATTCTCACCCTTGGAAAAACTGTCCAAAGTTTATGAATTATTGATAATAACACAGAGAAGAAAGTTTGAGATGGGGCATCTCCTTCAACCATCTCATTTTAAGGATGAAGAAACCAGGACCCAAAGAGATTATATGACATGGCCAACATCACACCTCTAGTCAGTCATACAATCAGGACCAGATTATAGAAATTGAATTCCTGTTCAGTGTTCCTTCTGTGACACCGAACTGTCCATCACTCACCTCCATTTTATAAAGAAACTCACTTTAACTTAATGCCAGATCATAGTATTACAAAAATATGATAGTGCAATACCATGAACACAAACAGAAAGTTTCATTCAATCTGATTATGAGACAAACTGGCTGGTCACAGAAAGGGGTGGAAGAATGACTTAACTCCTAACTGGAACAAGAGTAAGGCTGTTCTTTCTTTTGTAGTTAGCTTCCTCGTACACCTTGTTTTTCAGAGAACGTCCTTGTAAGGTTCGGCTGTTTCTATCTCACTTGCCAGAGTATATCTTACTGCCTGGCTTTTACTAAATCCCCACAAATTTTACCTTGGCTTCAGTAAATATAATATTCTCTGTGCCTTTTTCCATGGCCTCTTTCAAACCCTCCTTCAAAACATTCTCCAATTACAGCTTCTCCTGGAGACCTGAACTGTAATCAACATCCATGCATGGCAAAAACCCTAAAAAAAAAAACCCTCCAAAAACACCAAATATGCAGAGGAATAACTTTACTTGTATTTCTGCTTCACCTTCCCCTTTACCTGATATAATAATAGACAGCCTGGCCCAGGAGTCGGACTGCCTTACATGTAATAGGTACTTAATAAATATGTGTAGAATAATTTAATTGAAAATAGAATGAATGTGCTGTGTCAGAACGATTCCTGGGAATGCAGATGGAGGATTCTGTGAAAGAAGAAGACATTCTAAGAGAACCATAAGGGGCATGGGACAGATAGGATCTTGATATAGGATGCCCATGTTCTGAGGGAGGAGGGGGAGACATGCTGCTTCCTGGGGGAGCTCTTAGCACAGTGCCTAGAACATAGTAGGCATTTAATATTAATTGAATTGAATTGAAGTGGGGGCACATGATTCATCCCAGAAAACCAGCCTGAATTATGATGAAGTACAACTTCGCCTGGACTACTATCCCTTTTTAGACTTAGGATCATAGGATCCTAGAGGTTATTTAGTGGAACTCCCTCATTTTACAGGCCCAAGGGCCCATAAAGCTTGGGTAATTTCCCCAAGGTCACACAGGTAGGATGTCCAGGGGTTCGTACTCATGTCCCCTGACTCCTCATCCACTGCCTTTCCTACTACATTTCCCTCTGCATCTGGGGAGAAGGCCAGATGAAACCCTCTTCTAGCGAAGCCACAGCTCTAATCAGTCTTCCCTATCGCTCTTTGCTTCATTGAAACTGTTTGGGGTGGGGGCACTCCTAGTCATGACTCTAGACAGAGGAAAGGGTAAGGCTGGGCCTCTTTCATGGTACAGCTGGCTGAATCTCGTTAGGTAAAGGGAGATTCACAGTAGTTAGAAAAAGAGGCACCCAGGAATCTGTCAACTGGAAAGTAATTCTGGAGTCTGAATCAGAAGACTAGGTCAGTTCGGAAAGAGGGAGGAGGAATCCAGGGCTTTCCATCACTGCATGAAGAAGGGAGAGAGGATGGGCAGGAAGAGGCCACTCGAGGGACCAGAGGGTCAGAGGTTCAGGACTCTTGATTTTGCAGGAATGGTTTGGCAAGTTTGGATGAGGCTGGGGTGGGGGAAAGAGAGGGGAAGCAGGCCTCTCATTAGTAAAGGGTGGTTTGGACTGTGGCCAAGAGAGTTAGCTTTCAATCTCAATCTGGTCTGGGTGTGCATACGGCAATCGTCCCCATGAAATGTGCATCCAATCAGTGTCAGCTTCCAAATCCTGGTCCTGCTATAGCATATGACAAGGAGGTGGCAGTTGGATTAGGAGGCCTGGACTGAAACAAGCAAAAACTTTAAGGCTTCGTGGCTGCCTCTCAGATCCCAGGTTTCAATTTATTTACAGGAAATAAGACACCCAAGGAGGGAAACCAAAGGAGAAGACTTACAGCCAACTGAATGCCAAAGCAAGACTTCTCTCCAACAGCTGGGTACCCAGACTCTTTTAGCCCTGAAACGGGATAAGGTCAGTCACCAGTAAAATGAACTTCTTCCTCTTCAGGGCTGTGGCTCACCCTGAAAGCGGTCTTTTTCACAAACTCCCCTTTACCTCTCTTCCCCCAGAGGCCACAGATCCCTTTTCTCTGAGGAGCTTCCTCTCCTGTTCTGATCCTATTGATGATCATCAGCCACTATTTAGCAACAGCTGCTTTCCTGCCAAGATTTTATTCCGAAAATTGTAGTAGATTCATTAATTATATTCTTGGCTTTATCCTTTCTTGGGTTGGATATCAGAATTATATTTTTCTCATAAGAACAGTGTTACAGTATATTTTCTTCTTCAACATTTGTAAAAATGTATGCCACGTAGGCATTATTCTTTAAAAGTCTGATTATGAGGGCGGCTAGGTGGCACAGTGAAGAGAGCACCGGCCCTGGAGTCAGGAAGACTTGAGTTCAAATGTGACCTCAGACACTTAACACTTACTAGCCATGTGACCTTGGGCAAGTCACTTAACCCCAGTTGCCCTGTCTTCCCCCCTCCAAAAAGCAAAAAAAAAAAAAAAAAAGTTTGATTACAATCTCCTTTAAATAATCTGGACCTAAATTTTTTTTTAATTGGGTAGATCCTTTACCACGAGTTAAATTTCCTTTTCAAAAATGGATTAAAAGTGGAAATATGTTTTACATGATTGCACATGTATAACCTACGTCAGATTACTTGCCATCCTGGGGATGGCCGGAGGGGAAGGAGGGAGGGAGAAAAATTTGGACAAATTTTTTTTGAAAAAAGGAATGTTGAAAACTGTCTTTCCATGTAATTGGAAAAAATAAAATACTATTAAATAAAAAAAGAAAGATGGGTTAAGATCTGTATTTGGTATTTATGTGTTAATTTTATTTTTCTCCCTCTTCTAAAAATGTGGTTAAAAGTTTATCAATTTTATCAGTCTCTTAATGGAACTACTTTTTAATTTTGTTAATGAGTTCTACCCGTAGTCTTTTGTTTTATACTTTGTTATTTTTCTATTTTTTAAGCTTTTCTCTTTTGTGCTTCTTTTGGGTTTGTTTGATAAGAGGGAAGAAGGGAGGCAGTGAATATTCATTTGATCTTTACCTCATTTGATCTTCACAAGACTGTTGGCTTTCCAATTTTCAAAATTGCATATTCAGTTCATTAATTCTCTCTTTTTCTATTTTAAAAAAATTTCCCACGGATATATTTTCCTTTGTTGACTATGTTAGCCATATATCAGAAATTTGATACGTTATGTCACTATTATTATTTTTACATAGTTATCAATTGTTTCTATTATTTGTTTCTTGACCCAATAATTGTTAAGAATGTCATAATTAAATCTCCTCTCAGTGTCTGTTTTTTGTTGGTTTTGTTTATGTTCATAACTGGTTTTGTCATGTTTACTTTGTAAAGTATATCTTTAGTATCTCTGCTTTTCTACATTTATTATTTTTCTGAGCCACAGCACAAGGACTATTTTTATAAAGGTGTCTTATGGTGCTGAGAAACATATATGTGCATACATATTATTTAATGTTCCCATTCAGATGACATATGTATGTATATATTTCACTTTGAGTTCTTTTTCTTTTTTATATAACTTTCTATTAGATTTGACTTGCTCTGAGAAAGAAACATTAAAGTGTCCTAGAATTATTATGTTACCATCTCTGACTTTTTGCTGTTCAAATAACTTTTGTTTTATTAATTTAAATGCCATCCAAATTTATTGTAATGAAAAACTAAGGTACAACTTGTTGGGCCCTGGTCTCATAGCAAAGAATACAAGTATTGAACTGGACCCCTGGGAATTGATTAGAAGTATGGGGGGTTCTCTGTATTTAAGTCCACTGCTTATCCCTCCAGCCAAGTGCTAGGATACAGGCCCACCCCAAAAACAAAGCAATAACTCAAAGGTGGAACCTCTTGGCACTGCCTTGTTTACAAGAGAAATTTCATCACTCATCATCAATTACAACATTCCTACTTTTCCTTACTTTTTGATCCTTCTTTGGATTCTCCAACATCTTAATTTGTGGAAAGACAATGACTAGATGTGCTAATAAACATAACAAAGGCACTACTTTTGCTTTAAAGTTGATACTTAATACCCAATATCTTAGCTCAATAATTCCTGTCAACACAGGAGCCAAAACATATTTTTTTTAAAAAAACATAAATTTTAAAAATAGCCCTGGAATATTTTCTTTACTTCAAATAGAAAGGTTTGTAATGTTTAAAAAAAAATATAGATTTAACTCAAAAAGTCAATCGGGAGACAACAACATACTGGTTGGTTCCCATACTCTTATCCTCCAACCTATTTCGAATTTCCTGCTCCCATCTCCCAAGATGAGGAAAAACAGAATCACAACTGTCATTGATACAAAACACCACCCTGAGGAAATGTACTATCTCTATAAATTCTGTGTCTTTCTGACTTGCACCAGAAATTAAACAAGTGGATTTCAAAGGTCTCATTTTCATCTTTAGCAGGTTGTATAAAAAAGAAGAGTGATGTGGTTCAGTCAGCAAAGCATGACGGTTTTAGCATTGACAAGAGGTTCATTTTCAGGTTTGCCATGGAATGCTACATATAATCTGTAAGAAACTTATATTATTCTCCATCTCAGTTCTCCCCTTTTGAATTTATTTATGGATATACATCAAGAGCTCACTAGAAAGAAGTTTCATCTGTAAGAGTGAAAAAAAGATTCAGTCAAAATGAGATATATTATCTTCACTGAATTGGAAATTTATATAATTGGAAATAGGTAGAACCATTCTTCAGAGGAAGTGTTGGTCTGACTCCTGGGACTGGATGGTTAGTATAATTTTTATGATTACATTATCATTCAGTTAGGGAACACTAAAAATTCTTCTAGATACTAAAGAGATAGTATCTTAAGATAGTATCTCTTAAGATAGAGACAGAGAGACAAGAAGAGAAGATCTCTCTAACATGCATTACTGAAAAAATATTACTGGCTAACAGATACACTATTTAAATAAAGACAAGTGGGGGCAGCTAGGTGGTGCAGTGAATAGAGCACCGGCCCTGGAGTCAGGAGGACCTGAGTTCAAATCTGACCTCAGACACTTAACACAAAAACTAGCCATGTGACCTTGGGCAAGTCACTTAACCCAACTGCCCTCCAAAAAAAAAAAGCAAAAAATGAAAAATAAAAAATAAAAATAAATAAATAAAGACAAGTTCCTTATGATCCATGAAGAGTAATATTAGTATATAAATTACAATGGAATGCTCTTAATCATAATAATTTAGAAAAATGTTTTCTTATTCTTTGTACACCAAGCTAGAATTATTCCACATGAACACTGAGACATTTTCCTGAGGTTTAACTCCAGGATGCCTATAATAAATGACTATTCAATCAATTAATAAGTATCTATTAATTTCTCCTATGTGCCAGCCACTGAGATGCCAAAAAGCAAAACAATCCATGACCTCAAGGAACTTTCATTCTACAGGGGGAAAGACCATATTCATGGGTATAGCAATATAAGGAATATGAAAAATAAATAAGTGATTTCCAGAGATACTGAGAAGTACATCAAGTAAAGATCTCTTCAAAGAGATGGGACTTGAGTTGAGCTATGGAGGGAGCGAGGGGTTGCAAGATGTAAGGTTGAAGAGGGTGCACATCCCAGGCATAGTGGACAGCCCATGTAAATCAAGTCAGAGGGAAGGGAGATCAAATGTCACCCACAAAGAATAGCATATATACTCATTTGGCTGAAATATCAAATGAATGACAGTGTAATGAACCCAGAAATTGGCATGGATGGGTTTTAAATGACAAGCATAGGGGTTTGCATTTCATCCTAGAGGCAACAGGTAGCTATTGAAGTTTTTTTGGGCAGCATAATATGAGCTTTTGGAATCTCACTTTTTGCAACTTTACGAAGGATGATTTGAAGAGAATGAAACTGGATTCAAGGAAACTAATTAAGAAGCTATTGCAATAGTCTAGGCAGGAGACAACGAGGGCTTGAACTAGTGCAATTGGACTTGAGTACATAGAGCAAGAGGAATGTATGAGAGAGATGTTGGGGAGCTAGAATCAATAACCCTCAACAACTAATTGGATATGTGGGGGCAGGGAGGTAATAAATGAGAGCGAAGTGTTGAGGATGACTCTTAGATTGCAAATCTGGGTGACTAGAGAAAGAGAGTGTGACATAGAAGATAAAATATTGGACTTGGAGTCGGGAACATCTGCCTATTCAACTCTTGTCTCTAGTACCAGCTGGGAAACCGATAGAGTCACTTAGTTTCCTCATCTCTAAAAAGAGGAGATTGAATAAGATGACCTCCAGCATCCTTTCTAGCACTAAATACAGGATCCTACAGTCAATCTATGGAAGAATGACTGTGCCCTCAACAGAAATAAGAATGTTAGAAGTTAGGAGAAGGCATGCATTTGAGGGGAAAAGATAAAGAGTTAGTTTTTGAGTTTGAGATGTCTATGGGACATATAGGTAGAGAAGTTAACTGGCAGTTGAAGATATAGGATTAGAGCCCAGAGAAAAGATGAAGGCTAGAAAGCATACATTTGGAGGCATCTACAGAGACAATAATCAAACCCATAGTATCTGATGAGATCACTGAGAGTACAGAAAGAGAACGAGAGATATCCCAGGACAGAGTCATAGGGCAGACCTATGACTCTGTCCTGGGATATCTCTCTTCTCAGATAGGGGGTAGAATGTGAATACTTACCAATCAATCAACAATCATTTCTTAAACATTTATCATGTTCCAGGCTATGCTAAGCAGTAAGGATACAAAGGGGAAAAAAGGTAAATAGTCCCTGTATTTTTAGGAATTTCATTCTAATGGGTCCAGAAATTTAATGATTAAAAGCAGTGAGGTAGTAGAGCACTCGACATGGAGTCTGGAAAGCAGCTAGGTATAAGACAGAATACCAGACTTGGAATCTTGAGTTCAAATCTCACTTCAGATGCTCCCTAGCTGTGTGGCCACCAATAACTTCTATGAACTTCTTGTTCATATATTCATGAGATACAACATCTTGTACCTCAGTTTCTTCATCTGTAAAATGGTAAAGTGAAGGGGCTGGAAGGACTCAATGGACTCTAAAATCCCTTCTACTTCTAAATCTTTTATATCATGATTATATTTTAATGATTCCACAAAGAAGACTGAGAAAGATCAGTAAAGCAGATAAAAAGAAAACCACAATAGAGTAGTATCCAAAAAAAAATTAGGAAAGAGAGAATATTCAGAAGTTGATGAAGTATGAGGTAGTGTCAACCCTGCTGAGAAGTGAAGGAGGAGGAGGATGACTGGGAAAAGTCATTAGGTTGAGTAATAAAAGATCATCATTGACCTTGGAGAAAATGGGTTTAGTCAAATTAGGAGAATAGAAGCCATAGGCAAGGGATCAAGAACCAAGTGGCTGAAGAATACTTAGTGTCTATGCAGTAATCCCATAGAGTGAGAAATCAGTCAAAGTATCTTGGATAGACAGTCTTCTTACCCATTTATTCTTCAACCCAGTGGCCTCTTTTCTGTTTCAAAAACAAGATAACTCCAACTCTTAGTTTCAGGCATTTTCTCTGAGAGTCCATTGTGCCTGGATTGTTCTCATTCCACATCTCTACCTCTTGATTTGCCTGGCTTCTTTTAAGTCTCAACTAAAATCTGACTCTATCTCTTCTTCTACAGGAAACCTTTCCCAGCCCCTTTTAATTCTAGCATCTTCCTTTTCTTAACTTTTCTATCGATCTTATTAATACATATTTGTTTTCTTGTTTCTTCTTTATTAGATTGTGACCTTGTTGAGGGCAGGGACTGTAGTTTTTTTCCCTTTTTTGTGTGTCCCTGGTACTTAGCACAATGCTTGGCATATAGTAGGTGCTTAATAAATGTTTAGATTGGCTGACTGACTGAATGATGGGTGCAAATTGAAAATGACCTGGCCCAGAACTGACCTAGAGGAGGATAATGGACTAGACTGCCTTTGGTACATCAAAGAGTTCTTTTAATGACCTCGTGTTTCTCTGTACCATAAAGGTCCATCTTCTTAAAGCCAATATTCTTCTAGCAATTTTCCATGGCTGTGAGTTATGGAACAATGGAACACTATAGTCTCTGAAAACTTGAAGTTAAGGATTACCCAGATGGCAATAAAGAGATTAATGATGGGAGTGAGCAGTATATATACTATATATATTTTATATATACATCCACATATGTAGGTATAATAAACAGGAATTGTAGAGGGGAATTTATGTCATTTTAGACATTTCAGAGCAATAAAAACAATAAACCAGTCTTGGAGGATGAAGAAGAACCAACCAATGGACAGCCTACTTGGTCCACCAATAGTCATTTCATGTCAAGAGATCTACCCAGACCATTGGGTTGAATTTGTGTGAAAAATTTATGGGAATAAACTGGTCAAAGTCACACAAGATAGGTAGATATAGATGGGTTGCAATCTTGGCTGTTGGAGGAGAAACCCACATTGATGAGTACTTTGTAAACTTCTTAAGGTTAAGGACCATTCCTATGTTTATCTTCACATCCCTAGCACCTATCACAGTAACTGGCACAGAGTCAACATGTAATCAGCATTAGCTGAATTGAATGAATCTGATAAGATCACAGGACCATCAAAGTATGGCTATAACATGTCCCAGTAAAAGGGGAGATGAATACAGAGTTCAGCATTATCAAAAATATGGAAAGCCTTGACCACAAGCCTGAATTCTTACCATCTCTAGACCAACTGTGAAGACTTAGAAGATTCAGATATTAAATATTAAGTGATATTTTTTTCTGCCCATAACCAAAGCTGTATCCTGACATTTTACTCTTTAATTCTTATACAAAATTCAGGCACATCCCTGAAAATACTCCTTGGCAAAATGCCTAAGAGAGGCCCAGTTTCTAAATGCAGCTTTCTTTGGCTGCTTCCACTGTTACTAAGATTTAGGGATGTCTGTGCCCTGAATAGCAGCTGTTAAAAACAAGGTGTTCCCTTCAGCATCTGGATACAAAAGCCCAGGAAAAGCATGGGCTCACCATTATCATTTATAATGCCTAAACATAAAAACTACTTCTCACCCAGATGAGATTCATTTGGGGGTCCTCACATCTTTGCAGGGTAGAGGAAGGGATAATTTGGGACTTCTTTTTTTTACCCTCCTAAATCCCTAGTCATCTAGATGGCTTGGTGAGAGAGCAACATTGTTGGCATGACCAAAGCCTCCATTTTTATAATAAGCAGAACAAAAAAATGGTTCAGAGAAAGGCAGAAACCCATAAACTGCATAAAATTGATTTCAACACAGGGAACATTGTGAGATGAGAGTGGGAAATGCTGTGAGACAGGAGTGAGAAAGGCTGCAAAAGAGAACAAGACTAAAAAGACCTTTGAGAGAAAAAATTAAAACCAGAAAGAGATCAAATCTGAGTTTCCCAAGTGAACAAGTCAAAATTCACTCTGGCAAGTCAAGAGAGGAATGGTGCCAGACAAGTATAGTTGATTCAATTCAAGAACAATTTAAGAACCTATTATGTGCCTAACAATGTAGAAAGAAGGTAGGATCAAGTCTCTGCCTTTGAAGATCAATCAGTAATCATCTATGAAGCACCTAATATGTGCCAGGTACAATGGTAAGCTCTGGGGATAGAAGAAGAGGCAAAAGATAGTCCCTGCCCTCAAGCCCTCCAGAAAAGCTTACAGTCTAATAGGAGAGATAACGTGCAAACAAATATGTACAAAGCAAGCTATGTCTAGGATAAATAAGAAACAATTAATAGAAGGAAAGTATTGGAATTCAGAGACTGGGGAAGACTTCCTAGAGAAGGTGGCATTTTAGCTGGAACTTAAAGGAAGCTAGATGGTCAATACTCAGAGTGGAAGAGAGGGAGTGTTCCAGGCATGGGGGACAGCCAGGGAAAATGCCCGAGGAACGGAGAAGTAGAGTGTTTTGCTCATCGGACAGTCAGAAGGCCAGTATGACTGGATCTATGAGTAAGGTGTAAAGAGTTTAAATTTGGACAAGCAGGACATCTGCTCATAAACACAGTTAATTAATAATGCACATAGTCAGAGCCAAAATGAGTGAGACAGGGTGTCCTATGGGAGTTCACAGAAGGAAGATATCAATAGGGGATAAAACTGGGAAGATTTTATGAAAGTTATGGGACTTGGAGTTGGATCAGGTGGTAAAATTTGGGGACATAAAGAGAAAAAGGGAGGAAATGGCAGAGATGGGGAAGGGACAACTTGAGCCAAAGTCTTGATGTGAGAAGGACAAGGAGATAGAGTAAAATGGAGTAAGAAATAGAAGCCAAAAATGGACGACCAGGTAGGATGGAGTCCAACTACAGAGGTTCCAGAAAGGCAGGCTAAGAAGTTGAGACTTTGTCCCAAGTGCAGTGGGAATCCTCTGGTTTGCAGGCTATCACTTCTTTAAAATTCTTTCAATATCTAGAATTCAACATCTGCAATCACTCTTACATTTGTCCCTTCAATTCAGTTCCATTTCCCGGATCTAAACCTTTATTACTTTGTGGCTGGATGATCATGATGTCCTTGCTTCATCTAATGATAACAATAATAACTCACATTTATGTAGTGTTTCAAGGTTTGCAAAGCATTGTGCATACATTATCCCAAAGGATCTTTACAACAATTGTGGGAGGCAGATGCTATTAATATGCCCATTTTACAGATGAGGGAACTAAGGCTGAGAAAGGTCATGGGTAAGACAGCTAGTATCTGAGCCCATTTGAATTTAGGTCTTCCTGACTCTAAATTCAGTCCTCTTACCTACTTGTCCTCTAGCTGCCTCACCTCTCGGCCACCAGTCTCCCCTTAGTCTGTCCCTCCCCCACAATCTGATTACAATCTACCTTTCTAACAATATCTCCCACTGTTTCTCATTCATTCAATAAATGTTTATTAAGCATTTACTATGTGTCAGACACTCTGGTAAGCACTGAGGACATAGAGACAAAACCAAAATAGTCCTCGCCCTTAAGCTTATATTCTAGAGAAGAAAACAACACCTACACATATAAGTAAACACAAAACCGTATGCAAATGAAATGCAAGGTGTCCCAAAAGTCTTAGTGCAGCTTTGCGCTTTGATAATTGATAAATTTAATATGTTTCAATTAAACTAAGAATTTGGAGACATCCTATATAAAGTAATGGGGGGCACTAGCAACTGAGGGGAAATCAAGAAAGGGCTTATATAGGAGGTGGCATTTGAGTTGGGGTTCAAAGAATTCAAAGTGGCAAGGGTGACAAAAAAGTGTTCCAAGCACAACAGACAGCCTGTGCAAAGGTGAAATCGACACAGAATATTGTGTGTGAGGGACAGCAAGTAGACCCATCTGCATTGGCAGAGGGAGTTTCCTCATATCCAAGCTCCTTACATCAATTAAGTCACTGATCTGGACCAAAAAATAAAATGCTCAATTTAAAGTTTGCAAGGCACTTGACATTCCTTATCTCATTTGGTCCTCAAGACAACTTTGTGAAACACGTACAACAGATATTAATTTCAGGGTGGCTAGGTGGCACAGTGAATAGAGCACCAGCCCTGGAGTCAGGAGGACCTGAGTTCAAATACGTCCTCAGACACTTAACACTTACCAGCCATGTGACCTTGGGCAAGTCACTTAACCCCAACTGCCCTGTCCTCCCCCTCCAAAAGGAAAAAAAAAAAGATATTAGTTTCTCATTTTACAGACAAGAAAAATGAGGTTAAGTGACTTGACTAGGGTCATATTAAATGTCTAAGGCAGGACTTGAAGTTCTATCTCCCTGTCTCCACATCCAGCACCCAATCCACCTTTCCACCAGATATACAATGAGTTTGCATTCTGTTGCTGACACTCTACTAGGGGCTGCAGGGGATATATAACACACCAATAGAAGAAGGTAATGGCCCTACTCTCATGATTTAAGGTCTAGACAATGGCTTACATAGAAGAAACAAGATAGGGAGTTACAAGGCACATAAGCAAAGGGAAGCAGGATGTGCTATCCAGGCTGTGTGTGTTCCTCAGTCAGCCCCCAGATCACATGCAAGTTTTGTAAGCTGCCAGGTATTCCTAAGCAGAAACATCTGCATGAGGTTCTTCTGCTGACAACATAAATGTTCTTTCCTATTTACCTCTCAGGGGAAAAACAACCAAAGCTAACCCTTAGAGTAGAAACCACCCCAATCACAGAAGATCCCCAGAAGAGGAGTAACCCTTTGGCATAGTTATAGCAGATCTCTCAACTGTGCCTTTGGAAACAAGCTACAGGCAAATGTTTTCTAGCCAAAGTGCATGTGATTCATAATAATAACACCTTGATGTCCTTAGTTTTATACCACAAACACAGCACACAAAGGATGAGTTGTCTTATATGGGAACCTTCATCTCAGAGATTCTTCTTTTAGAGACATCACCATGAAAATTTGGTGGGCCAAAAATGTCAGCCTATGAGGAGGCAGATTTTACCCAGAGTTTCTCAAGTTTCATTGATTTTGACCTTGACCAGACTTTCAGAGGAAAGCCAAGAAGGCAATCGATAAGCCTGTGAAGACAGATAGAAAGTGGAGAGTCAGGCATTCATCTTTGCTGAGATCCCTCTCTCCTTGGCAGGGTGTATCACTAGGAAGGAGTCAAGGGTGAGACTGTAACTAAGTTGCTGATGATCAAAAACCAAGGGGAGGAAGCCAGTGACCAGGCTGCAAGCAAGAAGAGCCAAGGCAGTGACCAGCAGCCTCTGGAGTTAGTGAGAAGCACCAGCTCCATTCCAGCACCTTTCTTTTCTTTCCTTTATCTCTCCAAGGGAAATGTTATTTTTCCTCCTTTGCCAGTCAATCATTCGCTTTATACTTTTCCCTCTGTTCCAGTAGGAATCATGGAGTTAAAGGGATGGTAGTTTCGTCCCTTCTGGGTTGTCAATTAAAGTAGATTATTTACTTCCATTTATATGCTAATTAATCTGTTATTGAATACAACTTCAACTTCACTAGTCCTTCCCACAGAGATAATAGATATTTTTATTGTATCTTTAAGAGAGCTCTTAAGGAGAGTGGCAGCTTAACTTTCATGTGGAGGAGTCAGCTATCATAGTTGGACACTGTATGGGGTTCATGGACAAAGAGGCCTGAGAGAGCATCTTTCCTGAGACACTGAGGAAGCTAATTGTCATCTTTAAGAAAAACTGAAAAAATATTTCCCACGAGAATTAAGCTTGTATCTAATAATATAAAGTATACTAAAAAGCATTCCTGGGAGATTTTTTTGCTTTCATCTAGAGCAACGGTTCTCAACCTGTGGGTTGCGACCCCTTTGGTGGTCGAATGACCCTTTCATAGGGTTCATTGAGGTCGCCTAAGACCATCGGAAAACACATTATTTCCGATGGTCTTAGGAACCGAGACACCACTCCTCTATCTGTCTCCAGGCAGGTCCACCCACATACAGATACACGTACATACGAGTATTAAAGGGTCGCGGCATTAGGGAGGTTGAGAACCAATGCTCTACAGAGAACTGAATGGTAGAACTGTGCTTTCAGAATAGGGAAGAAGTCAGAAGCACAGAAGCAGTCTTGATGGGTAAGAAGGATTCTGGTAATGACCTCTTTCATTGTGATACATTGTTGAAATATTTAAATATGTCTTTGTGTTTAGTTGTTATATTGTTAAATTATATACATATAATGCGTTCACTATGAGTTGAAAGTAAGTCCATGTGTATTTAAGCCTGTGAGGTTAGGGGGTAGTTTGAAAAAGAGGAGTGAAAGCTTACGGGAAAAAGTTTCCCTTGTTTACATTATAATCTGGGTTTGGTTCTCAGAACTAACTGATCAACTGAGAAGAGAGGCTGTTCATTTCTATGAATTTATAAATATTATAACATACCATAAAATGCCTTAGAATCAGGGTTAAAAATTAATAAGGGAATGAATTATATATCAAACTCAGGGGTAGAAGGTGGTGAACTAGATTATTACACAGCTACTCAGTCCCATGTAGGCAACTGGAAGCACTTAGCCATCAACCTTTAAATCTTTCTATATTAAAAAAAAAAAATGGATGACCAACAGCCTGTGCTTTCTGCATTACCGAATGCATGGGACACAAGTGAGGAAGAGAGAAGTCAGTGTCCATCAGGAGGAAGAAGGATATTTCTTTCTTTATTTTTCCTTTATTACTTCAGTTGAGGTTGGAACTAAACCTAATGAGAGAGAGCCAGTTGTATCATAGTCTTCCAGGGGACATATGAGTCATGATCATACCACTATGTCAAAATAGATGCATAAAGTCCATAAGTGGAAGGAAAGTCGTGCATTGTGAAGAAGGCAGCCATTTCTTTTGCCACCACAATGGCTGCTAAGTCTGACAGTCTGCCCTGGAAGGGAGGTGGTTCTTTGGGGTTTCAAAGGGCTTTGGCAAAATGGTGCCTGGCCAGCTGTCTTTGTCTTGCTTCTCCTGGCTCATGCACTCCTCCAGATGGGATGGAAAACCAAGTATTCAGCACTTACTCTGTTCCAAGCACTGATAAATGCTAGAAATACAAAGAAATCAAGATAGCCCCTGCTCTCAGTGAGTTCACAATCTAATTGGGGGGAAACACACATAGGAGGGCACACCTGCAGGCCAGACAGAAGGGTCTGGTGATCCTAAGATACAATTGTTTGAACACAAAAGGCAAAGCTCATGGAAAATTAAATCCATGATGGTAAGACACAGACTAACTCTACCAATTAGACCAAGTCTAACAATCTATATACTCATCATTTATATAGCACTGGAAAGTTCTATTACAGGAGAATCTAAAACACAAAGTTTAGAAATACCCACAACATGATCCCCATGTGTGCTGGGGGATCAACAGGATTTGTAGGGGTCTAATAGATATCTTTGTCCCAGACACAAATGTTACAGGTGCTGATTTAGTGACTGGTTTTTCTTACTTGAAACCATTAGAAGCATATAGAGCAGTGATGTCAAACTCAAATAGAAATGGGGGCCACTAAACTATACACAAGGCTCCTTGACAGCAGAAGGTTGGCTTAGAAAATCACATATTAGTATTACCTATATTCTATAGTATTTTATAGGGCAGTTGAGTGGAATAGTGGATAGAGTGCTGGGCTGAAAGTCAGGAAGACTCATTTTCCTGAGTTCAAATCTGGCCTCAGCCACTTCCTAACTGTGTAACTCTGGGCACAAACCTTGTTTGCCCCAATTTCCTCACCTGTAAAATGAGTCGGAGAAGGAAATGGCAAGCCACTTCAATATCTCTGCCAAGAAAACTCCAAATGGGGTCACAGAGTCAGAAATGACTGAACAACAACAACAATAGTATTTTGATTCATTTTGCTAAACGTTTCCCAATTGCATTTTAATCTGGTTGGGGTCACTTGGGAGTATTGCCACCAGCATTTCAACCAATGGGCATTGTGTTTGATACATCTGGTTTAGAAGAAAACACATTTTATTATGAAACAGAAGACCTGGATTTGAGTTCCAACTGTGACACTCAGGCAAGTCCGGCAATCAATCACCAAACATTCATTAAGCCCCTACTAAGTGCTGAGGACCCAAAGAAAAAAAATAATAAACCATTCTTCTCCTCAAGAAGTTTGCATTCTATTGATCATTGTCTCTCTGGGACTTAATTTCCTCATATATAAAGTTAAGAGGTAAGAACACAGGATTTCCAAGGTATCATCTAAATCTAAAATCTTGTGAAAGGATCACAAATATCTTCTAATACCACCATCTTCCCAACATATCTAAAATGAAATGGTTGAACTAATGTTCTTTAAAAGTCACTTCAAGGAAATCAAGGGGATGCCCATCAATTGGGGAATGGCTGGACAAATTGTAGTATATGATTGTGATGGAAATGTATTGTTCTATAAGAAATGGAAAGCAGAATGCTTTCAGAAAAACCTGGGAAGACTTACTTGAACTGGTGCAAAGTGAAATGAGCAGAACCAGGAGAACATTCTACACTGTAACAGCAATATTATACAATGAGTAACTGTGAATGACATAGCTATTCTATGCAACACAATGATCCAAAACAAGTCCAAAGGTCTCATGATGAAAAATGCTAGCCATTTCCAGAGAAAGAACTGATGGAGTCTGAATGCCAATTGAACCATAGTTTTTTTTAAAGCATATTTGGGATTTGTTTTTGTTTTTTGGTCTGTGTTTTCTTTTGTAACATGGCTGAACACCGCACATGTATGATCTATATGAAAGTGCCTCCTTCTCAAGAAGGGGAGTAAGGAGGGAGAGAGAAAATTTGGAATTTGAAATTTTTTTAAATGAACGTTAAATATTTTTGTTTATATGTAATTTAGAAAACAAAATTAAAACTAAATGTAAAAAAAATTGTTGCTTCAAGCTCTAAAAGTCCATGTTCTTTCCTAGTCCATTGGGAGAAAAACAAGTTCATTTGAGAGAAAAATTTCTATCATAAACTACATTTCCAGTTGTCATCAAACTGAAAGTGAACCCAGGGACAGAACAGCCCACACATGTGCATGCATGCGTGTATACACACACACACACACACACACACACACACACACACACACATGGGTGTGGCTGCAATTTTGAAATGAGCCAGTCTTGGGTTTCTCTATCTTTACAATTCAAGATCTGAAGCAGGGCTGCAGTTTGCAAGGCTGAACGCACGCTGAAAGTTGCACTATTAACTCCAACATGACCAATATAACACTAATAACACCTGACTGAAAAACTATAGGTAAAAGCTGAATACTGAAAAACAAAATTCCAAAAAGTGGGTCAGACAACAAAAGTGTATAGAATTTTCTGGAAGAAATAATCACAGTATATTAGAGCTCGAAGGAACCTTACAGAACCTGTACTCCAATTCCCTCAGTTTACAGGTGAAGAAAATGAAGATCATACGTACTTGTCCAAAGTCACATACTTACAAAGTGTGGCTCAGTATTCTTTCCACTTAGAAATAGCTGATCAAAGCAGTGGTTAGAGTACCAGTCCTGGAGTCAGGAGTACTGAGTTCAAATCTGGCCTCAGACACTTACTAGCTATGTGACCCTGGGAAAGTCACTTAACTGCTGTCTGCCTCAGTCTCCTCAACTGTAAAAAATGGGGATAATAATAGCACATATCTCCCAGGGTTGTTGAGATAGCCTGGCACACAGTAGACACTTAATATGTGGTTTTTTTTTTTCTTCCTTTCTTCCTTCTTTCTTTAGGAGACTGCCCATCTCCTGAAGGCTTCCCGAGATCCTTTTTCCTTCATAACAATAAAAGTATCCATCTATCAGCAAAGCAGTTACTGAGCACCTCCTATAAATCTAGCTTCTGATGTAGCCATGTCCTGCTACTAAGTCCACAGGAAGATGATAAGAAAAACAGAATGTTGCCAGATCATCTTTCCATCCTGTTGTATTTTCTCAGGGCCGCACCAGTTAGAGTTCCATTAGGAGTATAGTTCAAATGAGGACATCTATTTCTCCATTGCAAGTACTCATTTGTGGCAAAATTTGAGAATGAGTTAAAGGGATGGTTAGTGAACATATGGAAAAGGAAGCAATGATCACAAAGAGCCAGCCTGGTTCCACTGAGAATGGTCATGCCATGCTAACTTAATTTCCTTTGGGGGGTGGGGATGATAAATGTTTGCTGAATTTAATTGAATTTGACAGTTAATAAACTGGTAGATCAAAAGGATGCCACGGATATAATTTTAGCAAAGAATTATACAGTCTTTTGTGTTATTCTTATGATGGAAAGGTATCAGCTAAACTACTATACAGTTCAGAAATCACCAAAGTTAATTGTTGGAAGGGACCCTGGCAACCATATAGCCCAACATGAAAGGAATTCTCTTTATGATATATCTGACAAATGGACAACTGATGGGTTAGTTATGTGAATTCCTAACTGGCTAAGTGACCATAACCAAAATGTAGCAACTTTAGCATAGTACATGCCCCTTTGCCCAAACCTCCAAACAGGACACATCTCCATGAAACAGAGAAAATGGACTCAGGATCCTACTGAAAACTAAAGGACATTTCTATATCTTTTGTGCACACGTTCACAGCCACATAAATTTTTGCGCATGTGTCCCTGAACAGACTGGAGAAGCATGGAGGATTTGTTTATAGCCTTTAAAGAGAATTTTCACTTCATATTCATGTGTCCCATTAGTAAAGGAGACTTAAAATTTGCCTAATGAGAATAAAGTCCCTTTTACCCACCACCACTTATATAACACAGGCATGGACAAACTAATTTCATTCAAACTTTCCGAAATAGTCACCTTTGGCCTGAAGCTCAGCCTGGAAAGTTTGAACACATTCAGAAAGCTGTGAATGCAAACATCAGACACACCCACAAATGTCTCACTTTCCTGAATGCACAGATACATGATCAGAGCCCCACTCACCATGCCCACCTCCCATTAGAATGTAGGCTCCTTGAGGGCAAGAATTGTCTTTTCTTTTTTATCTTTATCCCTAGCATTTAGCATAGCACTGAGCACACAGTAAGTACTTAATAAATATTCTTTATTCATTTATTCATAAAATGAAACTCTCAAAAATTATTCTCTCCCCCTCCCCCACCCTCTCATCAGGCCTGGTATTTACATCCTACACACCCTTTGTTTATCATGACGCTCAACTGAATACTAGGTCTTTAGTTCTAACGGAATACAAGCCATTGAGTTTTGCTCTCCTTTTTGGCCTTGGACTACATCCCTAAATTCAACCAGACATCTCTTCAGTAATGAAAGATCAAGGGGAAGCTAGGCAGCACAGTGGATAGAGCAGCCCTGGAGTCAGGAGGACCTGAGTTCAAACACAGCCTCAGACACTTACTAGCTATGTGACCCTGGGCAAGTCACTTAAATGCCCTTGAATGCCCTCTCCCTCACCAAAAAGAAAAGATCATGAAAGGACCAACACAAATCACAAAGTGTTAAAGCACCAAGGAAACTAAAGGACCACTTAATCCAATCCCTTCATTTTACAGAGGAAAAACTTCAAAGTCCCCAAGAGTGTGGTGGCTTGCCCAAGGTCACGGAGCCAGCTTGCTTGCCCAGGACTAGAACCCAGGGGAAGGTTTTCAGGCCTTGAGCTTTTAAAATTCTTTTAACATTGCAACCATCCAACTTTTTTTCACTAATTCCCACTAGATAATTGACCCATCCTCTCTTCCTATCATGTATTTCCTTGTCAATGTTCCTTGTGTCACTTCTTGGGTCTATCATTGTCTGAAATGTGCTACATCTACTTGCACCCACCATGATTCTTCCCATTTCCCTTTGGATAACTCACAGCTATGATTCCTTTGAGACTGCAGTATCACAAAAGTGGCAACCATAAAGGGAAAACATTTGTGTTTAAAAGATGAATTTTCATAAGAAAGCAATTTGAAATTATTGAAAGCACTGCACAGTTTTTCAAATACAATCCGGCCCATTTTCTTCCTCTTGTTAAATATGTAACATCTATCCCAGATATATGTATTGATGAACTAAGTAAATTAGATATTCATCCAATTTCATCTCACAGCCTGGATAATAAGCATTTTTCACCCACTTTTTTTTCCCTTATGGACTGTTAGACTGATCTCTTTTGAATAATCAAGAATCTCATTATGATGGTCCTATAACATATTATGTTTTAAGGCAATCGGCAATTTCATCTACAACCAGAGATATCTGAAAAACTTTCCCAGATTACAGGAAACCTCTCCTCTCTTTGGATGGAGCATCCTTCGTGACAGTAATGAATAACTTTGGTGAGCATAAACCTCTTCTTTGTGCGTAATATTCAGTGGCTCACTAAATAATTATTTTTATGGATCTGCTTAACAAATCTTACATGATATTCGCATCCATAATTTTGTCCATTCCTTTGCTATCCCTCCCTCCTTGCTATATCTCATAGAATGTTGGAAGCAATAGTGTTAAAAGCATTCAAGATTATGTCACGTCCACTGCAGATTTCCCTAGATTTCCAAGAATATTTTCAGAAAACCAGGTCTGAGAAAATTGTCTTAATGACAATTAACTAAACCAAGGTAGACTGGATCACCTACCATTGCAACACTTGGATCTGCCACACACACTATGAAGAATAATTAAGTGAGCCTTCAAAGTGTTTGTGAACAAAATGAAAAGTATTTGTGCCAATCTAGAGAAAGCCAAGTCAAATGCTGACCAGTTTGATGGCACAGATGATTAAAGAACTCTTGTGTTTCTGTTTACTAGAATTTGGAGTAAACCATGAAATAACAGGCTCTCTTTGAAGAAGAAACTGAGCAAATTTAATTTTAATGATGACGCTTATGATTAATTAGATTTATAGAATCACAGGTTAGAGCTAAAAGAGAAACAGATGAACCAATCTGATAACACAAGCGAATGTCATAGAATATTAGAAACAAAAGGCAGATTAGCGATTATTTAGTCTACTACCCTCATTTAACAAGTGTGAAAATTGAGGTAATGAGATTTAGTGACAAAATTGGAACCAGAATTCACTGCTCCTGACCCCTAGTTCCAAGTTCTTCCACCAGCAGAATGCACTGCCTCCCACATTCTCTAGTACTCAGATGTGTGCATTAGACAATGTGTGTTACAGGAAGTGAGGAGGAGGAGGAGGACAATCAGAGAATCTTGGAATTGGAAGGTTACTGGGCCAGATTGTATTTGAAAAACTGTGCAGTGCTTTCAATAATTTCAATAATATCCAAGTCTGGATATTATCTACAGATTTCCAGTGTCTTCACTGCTTTTCTTCCAAGGGGCCAGTTTGGCACAGAGTAAAGAGCGTTGGTTCCTGAGTCCTAGGACCTGGGTTTAGATACCTTGTCAGAAGAAGGACTTGAACCCAGTTCCTCCTGCCTTTGAAGCCAGTTCTCTCTGTATATTGTCATGCCGATTGTGTTATACAAAAGTGATATTCTTAGTGGTACTGGCCTAGGTGTCTCACAATCTTATCATTGCTACGGTTAAAGGCTTCAGTTAAAGAAATACTGATTTTTAGCACCAAGGTTCATGGACAAGTATTGCCCTTGACCTGCCTTCCATCACTTACTTTAGTAAAGTTAACCTACTTTGGTTAAGTTATTTGACTTTTCTGTGCTTTAGTGTGCTTAGTTATTGTTATGGGAATCTGAAGATCTTCCCTGCTCCTAGGCCCTTTGCTTAAATGGCTTAAGTGACTCTGAGAAACTTCCCTGATTTGAAAATATACTCTGCCCCCTAATAGGCTGAATGTGGTCACGTGGAGCCTGTAGTGGGAGGCTTGTTTTTCAGGAATGCCCTTACCTTATTGCTTTGTGATTGGGCAGTGGGTCAAGAGGGCTGTGACATTCTGTGATCCAGGAGGAGGCTATATATATGCCCTGATGTGAGGTTTTGCTTTGGGGCTCACTTTGAGAAGAGTTGTGTGATTTGGCCAGACGAGACTCTGGGAAGCCATTGAGCCCCCTGGCTTTGAAAAACCCTAGATGTTGGTTCTTCCCTCTCTGGTAACTGAATAGGTATGGATGTAATGGTCAGATGGTTGGAAGCCCATCCGCTGATCTGTTTCTTTGCTTGTAACTTCTGCTTGTTAACTTCTGTTTTTATTCTGTTTGTACTCTCTGAAGTTCAGGGTGCTGACTTTTTCCCCTGAACTAGGTGAATAATATATGTTTGATTGATTAAAGTGAGACTGTTAACCCATTTTGAGTTGCTTTCTTTTAGAAAAGCAGATCTAAGAACCTGCACTAGCAGCCACCCTGGGTATGCTAGGGTGCTTGCTGATACAGTTATCTTAAAAAAAAAAAAAGAGGTTGGATTAAAGAACCTCATAAATCTATGGACTTATGAACTGTATTACCTATAAAATTGGGCAAGAGTTACCACTGGGACTGTTTGGTGTGCCAGTGTGTATGTGAATATGGCTGTGCATGAGTGTGTGTATATGTGTATACCCTCCACTCCACATTCATAAGCATGTATTCGTTCCCAGGACCCATCCAATGTGTCCACAATATGGCAATCATTGTCTCCATCCAATGGGTTGGTTTAAATTATTTCAGGTTCTCTTTGCCCACAAAAGTGGAAATAATTTATTGGGAAATAGCCTGTCCATTCTTGAATCTCTTCTACACGGTTATAAAATCCTTTTGTTCTCTCAGAGACTCAGAATTCCACATGGCCACACCCAGAATCCCATGGACCAAGAACAGTAACAATAACATATTTACATAGCACCTTAAAGTTTACAAAGCAATTTCTTCACAACAGCCCTGTAAGATTAATTGGGTAAGTATTATTATGTTCACTTTACAAGGGAGAAAACTGAGACTCAGAGAGTTTATGTAATTTTCCCAATGTCACACGGTTAGCAAAGAGCAGAACCAAAACTCAAACTCAGGTTTTCTGAATTTAGGTCCAGAACACATTCCAAAATTCTAGATTGGCCCTATTAAAAACTCTTAGTTGCACTGTCTTTTAGGATTACAGCCCTCTGTGGGTATGTAAAGCAAGTGTTACTCAATTGTCCCACTGAATTTTGATAAAGCAAAATCATACAAAGGACACCAGGTATCGCTTGTCCATGAACCACAGTGGTAAAAATCAGAATTTCTTTAATTGAGGCCTTTAATCCTACCGATGATAAGGCGATGGGATACCCAATCTAATGCCACTTTTATATAGCACAATCAGCATGACAGAATACACAGAGAAAGCTGGCCTCAAAGCCAAGAATACCAGGGTTCAAGTCTGCCCTCTGACACATACCAGCTACTTGACCCTCAGCAAATCAGTTTTCTAGGAAGTCCCTGAGACTATAAATTTCAGAGAAGGAACAGACTTCCTTTAGTAGAAGGAATTTCCTCACCTGAGAGCTCCCTATTCCAGAGAAATCAGTGGCCCAATTCTTATCACTATAAAACACTATAATACCTATAAAGTTCTTTTCTTACATGCAGTAGTTAGTACAAAGATTACAATGTGATCCATTTTGCAGGTGAGGAAACTGAGGCTAAGGGGGGAGAGGGAAGTAAGGGACTTATTCATGACTATAAGAGAGAAAACCTAAAACACAGACATCCTGATTTCAGGTCCATCCTCCCTAAAATGTAACTGAGGCTACTTGTCTTACAAACAGTACTGTTTCCGTCCCCTCCATGAATTTCTGTGACCTCCACAGCCCACCAACACAGTGGATTTCTGCCCTAGCTGATGAAGGAGCAAGGTTCCAATATGCCATCCAGGTACGTGTTCTGATAGCACCTATCCCCACCCAGGGCTGGGCACAGAGAGCTGTTGCTGTCTGTAAGGTAGCAGCACTTTCCTCTTCCTAGGCATTGGGGAGGGTATGTAAGGGTGAAGAGGAATGCTGGACAGTATAACCAGCAGTAGCCAAAACCACCTGCGGGGTCCAAGGTCAATTGCAAAAGGAAAAGCTAAATTAATCTGTGTTAACAGTGTAAAGGGATCCAGCCAAAGGGAGGCCCACCAATGCAAATATTGACATCAGGACTCCACCCTAACTGTGGCTTTTCCTAGTAAAGGAAAGAGAGAGAGAGACAGACAGAGAAACACAGAGAAAAACAGACAAAGACAGAGAGGGATAGAGAGAGTCAGAGACAGAGACAGTGGGGGTCCTGCTGGGGCTGCAGTCAGCATAGTCATAAAGGATGCTTACAGCAAAGAAAAGAGATGAAGAGAGATGAGATGCAGTGTTGTAGAAAAGACTACTATTCTTGGAATCAGGAGATCAAGGATTTAGAGCTAGAAAGCGCCTGAAAAATGGCCCCTTTGTTTATAGATGAGGAAATAGACCTACAGAAATTAAATAACTTGACCCAAGTTAAACAGGTAGGGAGGAGTAGAGCCAGGATTCTAACTCAGGCCCTCTTTGAGCAGAGCAGGGCTCCTTCCACTTTGTGGCCCTGTCTCTCCTACCTGGGTTCATATTCTGACACAGGACTGTTGTCATGCAAGTGCTTTATAAATATTATGATGCTACAGATGAGGGTAAATAGGGAACGAGTTGCCTTGGGTTGTAGCAGGGTTCCCTTTGGGAGATATGAGTTCAAATCCTGCCTCAAGCATTTAAGATCCCAGTCAAATAATTAAACCTCTTAGAGTTTGAGTTTCCTCCTTTATAAAAAGAGAAGAATAACTGAATTACCTACATCTCAGAGTTGTGAAAAAAAAAACCATTTTTATACTTTATAGCGCTATATAAATGAGATTTCATCATTGTCATTATGATTATGAATTTAATTTTTTCTCCTCATTTTAAAAGGAGTTCAAATAGAAATGGTATAGGGATGTCACTATTCTACTATTATTCTTTCCCATTTAATGTTCTGTAAACTATAAAATGACTTTTTTGTACATTACTAGATTCGTAGTGATATTAGCTCATCTTCTTTAGGCTTCCTGAAAGCATCTATGGGACTAGTAGCAATTATTAAAATTACCATCAGAGATGTTACAGGGGAAAGAGGTGGATTTGTAATCAGAGGACATGAGTGCAAATCTTGACTTTTCCAATTCATCTATGTGACCTCAGCAAAGTTACTAAGCCTCTCTAGGCTGCCCCACTAATAACTCTTAACTGTATCATCAGCCCTGTGTGGTAGGTAAGACAAGTTAGCTCCTCTCTAAAATGAGGACTTTGGACTACTTACCTCTAATGTCCTTTGCAATTCAACACCCTATTAGACTCTGAGTTCCTTTTCAATTATAAGACTGGAAAATACATGTGTAAGGCTATAGATTACTTAGTTATAATAGATGGGGATCAGATATCTTGATGATGTTCTGTAAGAGAACTCTGTTAGGAGAATGGCAGTCTTGTAGAAAAGTTTTTTAAAAATCTAAGGGAGTTTGGAAAAGATGGACAATTTTTTTAAAAAGATGGACAATTGACCAAAGAGCAGCCCTCTGTACGTTATTAAATTTACCATTGGCATCCCTATGCTGTTCATTCAGAAGGATTGTTCTCACCTCATGGTCATGCCCTGCCTCACTTTGTCTCTCAGGTATTCAATATCCTTATGTTTCTTCTTCTCTCCCCAAACCTATCTAATCTGCTCTTAGATCCTCCATATATGTTTATTACTTAGCTGATTGAAACACAGTGTTGGCCATCCCAGAGGAGTTTATATTTTAACAGCAAAGCATTAAGCTAAAGGGATGAAGCTCTAAGGGTAGACTCTCTTACACTGACCATTGCAACAGGATAGAGGTTACTTGGGAGAAGATAAATTCCTTGAACACTAAAATTAATTTCCATGTGTGAACTGGAGACAACAGGCTTACCCCAGGTCATGATAAGGGAATGCCCCACCCAGAACCCACGTCAACTCTCTCACTGACGGCTCATTCCCAAGATTATATTAAAGAAGCTTTTTGGTTCCAAATAAACAATTAAAAGGATGATGTGAATGAGTCACCCAGCTGGGAAATAGGGGAGGAACCATCTGAAGAGAACAAAACAAATTAAATTACATCGTTTGGCTGACACTGACTCTAATAGTCACACCATTCTTAGCTAAGACAGACTCACTGCTTTTCTCCCTGCTCCTTGGATCCCAGAGTCACAGCCTCTCAGAACTGGAAGGGGCTACAGGAACCATTGAGGCCAATCCAAGACCGAATAAGAATTCTGACAACCGTATGGGATATGCCATAATAGGATATGCCGCATCCTATTACTATACCGTCCTGTGATGGCAAGTGAATCATCTCTCTCACTTCACATTTGAACAACTCAGACATCTTTTCCTTACATCAAACTGATGCCTGCATCTCTGCACCTTCTTCCCATCATTCTTAGTTCTTCCTTCTGGAGCCCACCATAACAAATTACATCATTTTTTTCCATGACCCTTTGAAAATTTGAAAGAAACATGACTTAAAGGGAAAATGACTGAACAAGGAGTCAGGAAAATACCCACATTTTAATCCTGTCTTTAACACTGATTAGCTGGGTGACCATAATCAAATCACTTAACCACGTAGTGCTTCAGTGTCCTCATCTGTAAAATGGTCATATTAATATCTCCTCTACTTACCTCATGAGACTATTACAATAAATGTCTTGGAAACCTTAAAGCAGCATAAAAACATAACTTATTATCATTCCTGCTCTAAATCCCTTGATAATACATGTGCTTTCTTGACTTGATTGAGAAAATAAAGGTTTCATTTGTGTCCTTAACTTGGTTAGAATTCAAAGTCCTCCCAGATGGCAGAGCCAATGTGTGCAGCAGTACAAGAGAAACCTTGATTGAGAGAGATGGCTACTGGTTCTCACCTGAGGCTCCATTTCCTTTGTGGAGATTTCCCTGATCACAATTCCTCCCTATCTCCCTGCCCCAAGCTGTACAGGATCATAGTTCTAGAGCTGAAAGGGACTGTATGTCTGAGTTGTTCAAATGTGAAGTGAGAGAGATGACTCACTTGCCATCACAGGACGGTATAGTAATAGGATACGGCATATCTTATTATAGCATATCCCATACGGTTGTCGGGATTCTTATTTGGGCTTGGATTGGCCTCAATGGTTCCTGTAGCCCCTTCCAGTTCTGAGAGGCTATGACTCTGGGATCCAAGGAGCAGGGAGAAAAGGAGTGAGTCTGTCTTAACTAAGAATGGTGTGACTATTTCCCATGATACCATCTCTTCTTACAGATAAGAAAACTCAGCCCCAGGGAAATGAAATGATTCATCTAAGATCACATGAGTACTAAGCATCAGAAACAGGATTCGAACACATAACAGTGCCAATACTTTACCATACTATCTCCTAACCTCCCCTGCTTCAAATTTCTTATGACTCTTGGCCTGGGACTCCACTTTGTACTTTATCTAATTCTTTCTCCTTTGTATCATAGTCATTTTGGATGTCATATTGGAATGGTAAGCTCCTTGAGAGAAGAGTTTGTTTTTTATTTACCTTCATGTATGTTAAAATTTGTTTTTACATGTAATTAGGGGAAAATAAAATATTTTTAAAAATACATATTTATCTTCATCTTCCACCACCTAGTCTAGTCCCTTGAATATAGTAGGCATTTAATAAAAATTCACTGAAAATATTACAGCGTGCCTGCCCTTTAAGGGCTTACAGTCTAGCTGGGAAAGGGAGACATAAATGTAAAAATGATACATGGCAGCATGTGTTGATGACCAGGAATATATTAATATGGTGATTTACTTAAAGCACAAGTCTTGAAATGTCATTCCATTGCTCAGTAAGCACCAGTTATTTCCTAGCTTGTCTAAGGTCAAAGATAAACTCCTCTGGGATTTCACAGTCTGTCTCCAATCCACCTTTCCAGCCTTATTATACATTATTCTCCTTCATACTCCCTACAGTCTAGCCGGGGTGGGGAACCTGTGGCCTTGAGGTGACATATGGCCTTCTAGGTCTTCAAGCGCAGGGGTTTTGTTCTGTGATGTTTGGATTTAGTTAAAGGACTGCACTTGAGGACCTAGAGGGCCACATGTGGCCTCAAAGCCACAGGGTCCCCACCCCTGCCAAACTGACCTCGCTGTTTCTCACACATGATACTCAATATTACATCTCCTGGCCTTTATACAAGCTGTCCGTGTTGCCTGGAATAGGCACCTTTCTCATCTCCATCTCTTGGAATTCCTAATTTTCTTTACTGCTCACCTAAAGCATCACCTTGTACATGAGGCCTTTTCCTGATCTTATCCCCTCTCCAGCCACTGGTACTTTACAAAATCGTATATTCATGTATTTATTTTGCACAGATTTACATGTGCACATAGATTGTAAGCTTCTTAAGGGAAAAAACTTTATTTTTCCTTTTTGTATCTCTAGCACTTAGCACAATGCCTCACATATGACAGATGCTCAATAATATTTGTTGGTTTATGGACTGAAATGTAAATATTACAATATTTTTATTCAATAAGACAATATTTTTTGGTATATAATAAACCCATTCAGGGGACAGCTAGGCGGTGCAGTGGATAGAGTGTGGTGTCTGGGGTCAGGAAGACTCATATTTCTGAGTTCTAATCCAGCCTCAGACACTTACTAGCTGTGTGACCCTGGGCAAGTCACTTAACCCTGTTTGCCTCAATTTCCTCATCTGTAAAATGAGCTAGAGAAGGAAATGGCAAACTCCAGTATCTTTGCCAAGAAAACTCCAAAAAAGGTCACAAAGAAGTGTCCAAAACAACCAAATAACAACAAAAACACATTCAGAGGAGAGTTATATCTGTATAGGCTGGCTTGCTCAGAGAAGGCTTCATGAATGAAGTGAGATTGAGCCCTGAACTATGGGCATATTTCCAGTATAGGGTGGGGGTTCATAGTTGTGGCTTTGGAGAGTTAGAAGGTGTTTAGAGGTGTCAGAGTAATAGCAGCACTGCATACCCCTACGGCTTCATGCTCTACAACCCAGGATCTGACACAAGGGTGCTGATCCCAGATCTAAGCAAGAGTCCAAGCGCAAAAGAAACCAAAAGCGATGCCATCCACCAAGTCCCACTACCTGCAAGATGGCTAGAGTCTCCTCATTTATCCATTGAGGGGTTTGGACTATGTGACCTCTCAAGTCTCCACGATCCTATGACTGTCAATAAATGTACTCAAGGGATATATGGTTTTGAATGTGGCCAAAATAGGAATTTGCTTTGCTTGAATATACCTGCCTGTTATGAAGGCTTTTTTTTTGTTATTTTGTCATTGTTGTTGTTCAGTGTGGGGGGAGGTGCAAGGGAGAGAAAATAAATGCGCTTTATTTGAAAAATGATTTTCAAAACAGAAACACAATGGACCATAAAATAAATCTGCCTACGAAAAAGGCAGAAAAAAAATGTGCTCAAGGAACCCACAGCACCACCTCCTTTCACAAGAGAGAATGGATGGATGGATTTCTTGGAAAGGAGTCTCTGATTCAAGATTGTACTGCATCTTGAGCCTGGGTAGGACTGCATGTCTCCCACCCTGATTCTAACCCCAAGTGATCCCCTCCCTTCTTACCCTTAGCCTGAGCCAGCCTTCATGCCACACCCACACACCCTGATGTCCACACTCACCACACCTCCTGCATGGCCCTGCTCTGAACTCTGCGAGATGGTTGGACAGGCACACAGCTGAATGCTACTCAGAGGGCAGAGATTGCTCACAGAATGGAATGCTGGCTCTGTGGTCCAAAGGCTGATCACTGGCATTTCTTAGGCTTATAGGGCCACAAATCAGGCAGTGATGTTTTTTTCCTCTAAGGACATGAAGTCACTTGAAGTTACCCTAGGAGATGCCAGTGAGCCTCAAGAAGTACCAGCTTTTCCAATATCCCTTAATCAAAGTGTTGCTGTTGAGTCCCTTCTGACTCTTTGTGATCCCATTTGGGGTTCTCTTTGCAGATACTGTAGTGGTTTGCCATTTCCTTCTTCAGCTCATTTTACAGATGAGGAAACTGAGGCAAACAGGGTCAAGTGATTTGCCCAGGGTCACACAACTAGTAAGTGTTTGGGGCCAGTTTTGAACTCAGGAAGACGAGTCCTGACTCCAGGTCCGGCACACTATGTACTATGGCACTACCTAGCTGCCCTGATCATCTCCAGTTTATCTCCCTATCCTTGTTTAAACACAGCCGCTTGTATATTGTCTCCCTCTCCTTAGACTGTAAGCTCCTTGAGAGCAGGGACAGCCTTTTGCCATTCTTTGTCTCACCCACTCACGTAGTAGGTGATTTTAAAATGTTTACCGACTGACTGACAAGAGGAAAGTTTCATGGTTTGGGATGTTATTGGTTTCCTAAGGTAGGGAGTAAAATGTATGTTACTGAATGTATGATAACAACTCTTTTTTATAGAGATGTTAGGACCATAGAATTAGAGCTGGAAAGGCACTAAGAGGCCATAATCCCCTTATGTTATAGAGCAGCATTTCTCAACCTGTGGGTTATGTTCAATTTATAACAATGAAAATACATCCTGCATATCAGATATTTACATTCGATTCATAACAGCAGCAAAACTACAGTTATGAAGTAGCAACAAAAATAATTTTATGGTTGGGGGTCACCACAACATGAGGAACTGTATTAAAGGGTCGCAGCATTAAGGAAGGTTGAAAACCACTGTTCTAGAACATGGCATCGAGGTGGCACCATGGTTCATCGAGCGCCAGGTCTGGAGTCAGGAAGACTCATCTTCCTGAGTTCAAATCTGGCCTCAGACACTTACTAGATGTATGATCCTGGGCAAGTCACCTAACCCTAGTTTCCTCATCTGTAAAAGGAGCTGAAGAAGGAAATGGCAAACCACTCTAATATCTTTGCCAAGAAAACCCGAAACAGGGTCACGAAGAGTAAGACATGACTGAACAACAACATAACAGAAGTATCCAAGCCAGGATTTAAAGCCAGATCTTTTGAGTTCAAACCCAATGCTTTCTTCATGACCTCAAGGTGTTATTATCTCTCTCATGATTACAATTATGAAGAATGCAAAAACACTTCCTGACAGTCACCCCATGAAGTAGATAACTCGTGTACTATTTCCATCTTACAGATGAGGAAATGGAGGCTAAGAAGGGCAAAGGAACTTGCCTATGGCCATACAACTACCAGTAGATGACAGCCAGGACTCCTATCCAATAGTCAATAGTAATTAAACATTTACTAAGCCCTTACTATGTGCCAGACACTGTGCTTAAGCAATGAACACACAAATGAAAGCTTCTTTAAATGGGGGTTTGGGGAGTTCTTTGCTTCACCCTCCAGTCCCCCAATCACAGAGGCAGAGGATACTGAGGGTATCGATGAGGTGTGAATCCTGAGGCTAATTCCAAGTCCAGGGCTTTTCCAATACCCCAGGATGCTCTCATTTACAGGTAGCTTGCTAAGGTTCTACCTAAAGGACCATGCCAAGTTCTAGGTGTATGCTGTCTTGTCAGGATCCCTTGATCTCCTGGCATGGACCCCACTGAGAGGTCTCAGAGGGCGGTGTCAGAAATCAAAGTTGCCCTGACTTTTGACACAGTCCTTCAGTGTACTCTTTGCCTAATATCTGCAGCAGCTTATATTGCAGCCTGACATAAAAGATTTTTCTGAAGGGCACACCCAGCACAAGAGAACCTCAAATACAAACACAAAGAGAAAATGATCTCTCCCAGCTTTAAATCTATGGTCCTATGATTTGACCTGGTTACCAAAGTCATACTCCCACTCCCTAATCTTGATGCCAAAATGTCATTGTGCATTCCTGCCTGATTTTCTCATTTTCCCTCCTATCAACATACCAAGTTCTATAGGCAACAGGTTGAAGAAACACCAATCCAGAGCTGCTCACATATTTTCATATGTACTCAAAGCAGGAGAGATGGATATTAACTCCAACTGCTGCCTCCCTGCCAAGTGAACAAGGGTTAAAAGGAAACTGTTTCTTCTGTGCTCAGAGAATGGGAGAAAGGAGCGAGTGTTGACAATTCCTGGAATTGTCATGGGTCTTCCCCTCCCAAATTGATTTTTTTTTAATTAAAGAGGCCATCCTTTGACTCACCTCTTAAACAGGCCTATTCACTGAATGGATGTTGCCTCACTCAAACTGAGAACTTGGAAAGACCTTAGCTTAAAAAGGCCAAGGTCTCCCACTGCATCCTGGGCCATCTCCAGTTATCCTGATCCATATCTAGCCCCTGGACCCAGATGGCTCTGCAGGACAGAGTGAGGCTGGTGACTTTTCACAGCCCTCCCTCACTCAAATCCAATTCAACTGCAAGTCACGACATCTTCTTGATGTCATGGTTCTCTTTAAGAACAAAGGATAAACCACAACTCCCACAAAGCAAATTATCATAGTTAGACTTTAAGCTCCTTGAAGACAGCAAAAAAAATTTTTTTAATCATCTTTTAACCCTTCAGTAGACCCAACAGAATTTTGGTATAGTAAGTACTAAAGGATTGGTTAATTGATAATCTTACCCACCTAGCAACAGGGCAGTATTTGGAACCTCGGAGAGAAAGAGTAGGCTTCCTCTCTCTTTGGGGAAACAAAAAAGGAAGTTACATCAGGCAACCTTGGTCTCAGCTGTGTCATTGTTCTCTGTTTTAGCCTCCCCTTGGGAACCAATTTGGTGTCCAAGAGCTAAAGCCATCTCATTGTTCAGCATGAGCTAGCAGAGTCATCTCTGGAAAAATACTAGTTTTTCTTCATTTTCCAGGAATTGTCAACACTCCCTCCTTTCTCCCACTCTCTGAGCACAGAAGAAACAGCTTCCTTTTAACCCCTTTTCAGTTGTTTCAGTCTGATTTTTCATGACCCTATTTGGGCTTTTCTTGGCCAACATACTAGAGTGGTTTGTTGTTTCCTTCTCCAGTTCATTTTACAGATGAGAAAACTGAAGCAAACTGGGTGAAGTGACTTGTCCAGGTTCATACAGCTAGCAAGTGTCTAAAGCCAGATTTGAATTCAGGAAAATGAGTCTTCCTAACTCCAGGCCCAGCCACCTAGCTGCCATATTCTTTCTGGAGCAACCAAATTTCTTTCCCTGATGAGCCAATGAAGCTGTCCTTTGGGGATTCTATTTTAGGTAAAAGGCAAAAAGCATTATGAAGCACCTACTATGTGTTAAACTCAAGTCTAGTTGCATGGCTATTGATACAATAAGGTTAGGAAAATAGAAGACAAAGGCAGTCATTGTTTGCTGAATTAAGCTATGGCAGTCTATGTCTTCTTGTACGTCCTTGGAGTATGCTGTCAAGAGTAAACCATAAAGTAATTTGGAAATAAAGGCTAGAGGTTGCTAAATTATGATACTAATCAATCTCATGGGGACTCCAAGACCTTCAGACAATGGAGCTAAAGGGCAAGATTGTGTCCTGTGGACAAAGGAAGATAGATGGAGAGGAAGAATAATACCCATAGTGGTGCTAACCACAGTTAAGAGATCTACTATGTGCAAAGCTCCATGGGCACGAAAACAAAAAAAAAAATCCTTTAGTAGGATACATAAAATACGAGAAGAAATTCGAATGAAGGACAGTACGTTGAGAAGAACAAAGATCAAAGGTGGCAACTACAAGAAAGCAGATTTCAGCTTAATATAAGGAACAATTTAATGGGTTAAAAGTAGCATGGTCTGCCTTGAAAGGTAATGAGATCTCCATTACTGGAGATCTTCAAACAGAATCTAGATGAGGATTTGTTGGGGTTGTTGTAGAAGGGATTCCTGCTTCAGGTGAAGATTGAACTAGATGACTTTGAAGGTCTCTTCTAATTCTGAGATTTTATGAAAGTATACATAGATAGATAGATAGATAGATAGATAGATAGATAGATAGATAGATTAGATAGATAGATAGATAGATAGATAGATTTAGATATATATAGATGTGTGTGTTATACACACAGGCATGTATACATGCATACACATATATGTATGTACATACGTGCATGTATACATATATGTAAATGTATACATGTGATGCGTGTGTTGATATATGTGTAGGTATTTATATACAAATATATGGGGATGGATGGAAAATGGAGAACCTGCCTCAGAATTCGGACGACACAGATTCAAGTCTTTCTTCTGATAAACTGACAGATACAGGCTGTGTGATCCTGAGCAAATCACACTTCCCATTGTCCCAAGTAACTTTCCAAGACTATAGATTAGAGAACAGTTGCAGACCTGTACAGTTAATAGGGAGTTTCCTCACTAAGAATTCACTATACGGGCGGCTAGGTGGCGCAGTGAATACAGCACTGGCCCTGAAGCCAGGAGGACCTGAGTTCAAATACGACCTCAGACACTTAACACTTACTAGCCATGTGACCTTGGGCAAGTCACTTAACCCCAACTGCCCTACCAAAAAAAAATGGCAAAAAAAAAGAATTCACTATACCAAGCAAATCATGGCTCTAGACCACAATACATCTGTAGCTGTATCTATATGTAATATATATTATATATATATGTATATGCACATATAATAAGTAGGTAATAGATGATATAGATCACCTGCTAAAAGAAATGATAATAACTACAAAAATCCTAACTATACCTATAGAAGTATAAATTAAAAATTACTCCACAAGAAACTCCAAAGTGACTGATTTATCCTTTTAATAAACCACAGAGAAACATAATTCTGGAATTACACCTAAATTACTTTTACTACATTACTTTTCCAATTACTAGAACTCATTAAACACCTAGGTTGCCTTGAAATTTTCCAATTAAGCAAAGTCCATTTTCAGAGGACTTGGGATATACTCTACCTTTCCAGGTCTCAGCAGGGCCTTCCTGGCCATACCCGGCAGTAAAATCTGTAGTTAATTGAGGCATAATGATTAGTAGGAATATTCCCAGTTGCTTCCTAAACTACAGCCTCTTCCCTTAAAAGAGCTCACTTTCCCTAGGGCTACCCTCAGATGTGCTAGCATCTTCTGAAATATTTTTCATTATTGTGTTAATTTGGTTTTAAAGCAAAGGTTCCACAGTAAACCTGAAGAGATCATTATGTCTGCACCATTAATGCCTTTCTATCTAATTACGGAACTGAAGGTAGTACGAAATGATGTAATTATAGTGTGCCCTGACAGAGGAAAAATCTTAATTATACTCTGCAAACCAGAAATCCCCAGCACTGCCTCATAGAGCTATTTTCATCACTGAAACCACTGACATAAGCTCATCTTCCAAAGCAGCCTGATGAATGTTCTGTCTCTCCAGGTAAACTGATCCTCACAGTAGGAGTTTTTACACAGCTCTTTGAGGTTAGCAGAACATTTCACAAATATTATCACATTTTATTGATAAGGGCACAATTGTTCCAAGTATTATTCAAATTGTGACTTTCAGACAACTCGATAGTCTTGCTATGTGGTGAAATGTTTAGCATGCCTGGTGGATACCACGAGGTTGTCCTTTCTCTATTATTAGGAAGGTGGGAGGGGACCTTAGAACCAGGCCCTCGGAAATAAGACTAAGTCAGACTAATCTGAGGCCAAGCCTCATTACCAGTCCCTTTCTCCCAGACCTGGAGAATTCAGACCAGTCATCCAACTCCTTTCTGACTCACACAGCCTGATACAGACAAAGAAAGCCCTGCTCTCCCAGTGACACAGAAGACAAACTCAACCTCCCTTAGGTCGATGACTGACGTGCTTGCTTGACGTAGAGAAAAAGCCATTCCCTCAAACACAAGGGCTAGGCTAGACTTAAAATCAGACGTTCCTGAGCTAGAGTTCCTTTAGTTAAGGGGCTCTATAGAAGCTTCCTCATTTTATAAAAGGTAGCTAGTTGGATTTGGAGACAGTGAAATTTCTGCCTCAGACACTTAACTGGCTGTGAGATCCCGGGCAGACAACTTCTATCAGACTCAGTTTCCTTAACTGTAAAAATCAATAATAGTATCACCTACCTCACAGGTGAGGCTCAAACACAGCGAGGTAACATAGTGGTGTCACCACTGCCCTGAGGTGTGGCAGACTTGAAGTCAAGAGCATTTGACTTCAAATGTTGCTGTGTGACCGTGGGCAAGTCACTTAAACTCTATTAAGTCTCAGTTTCCTCATCTGTGAAACAGGGAGAATGATAATATATTGATCTCATATAGCTCGCAGGACCAGATGAGATAATATATATAAAGGCTATAAAAACCTCAGATATCATCATTTTCCCTTTGAGAACTGAAGAAACTGAAACCCAGAGAGGCTTGTTGCCATACAGTCAGTTACTAGCAAGGTCAGAAAACTCAACTGGCCACTTCACATCTGTTCTACAGCCAAAGGATGCTGCCCCATAGCTTCCAGAAGCACCTCCAGAAGCTAAATGGAGAGACCCAGCAAGTATAATTTCACATTTTTATAACACATCAAATTTGTGGGGTTAGGTACATATCCCCAACAGACTACACCCTTGATTATTCCAAACTTGCTGGCACATAAACTAAAGAACAAATGAGCATTTAAACTACTCTTGCAGTAATAAAACATCTACTCATCCAAGGCTTTTGGGTGGTTTTATTCCATACAAGTCCACCCTCCCCTCCAGCACTTGCAAAGAGACTAAAACAATTGTAACTGGCATCCTGTTCCAATGAACTGGTACAGAAAATTCCTTCGGGCACTGCCCATAGGAACCATTTATTTCCTAGGCTACACTGTCACAATCTAAACTTTGAGGTGTACACAAATTGGTTCAGCTTGTGAGCTTAGGCTTAGCCAAAACAGTTTGCCGTCAGACCCACTCTGAAAGTACCCAAAGTTCCTCTGCCCTCCTGTGTTGAAATCCAGTTGCTAGCAACAGTGACCTTTGCAAAGATAAACTCAGAATGATTTGAAAGGGACCAAAAGACCTGCCTATTCATAAATATCTCTCCAAACGCCCTTCAAAGTTCAGTGTTAGTCACCAGTAGGTTGCACAACAAAGGCAGAGACGCAATATCTAGGCAGGACCTTCACTAACAAGCGTGACCATGATCAAGTTGTCTAAAAAGTCTGAGCCTGATAACTCTCTAAGACTATATTGTAGATGGAAATGATCCCTGAGTGAAGACCTGAAGGGAGCTATGGATTGCTGAGGAGAGAGAGCATTCTAGGGCTCTCCAAAGGAAAGGTGCCTCTCAACAACAAAATTGATCCAATTTTGCCCAGTAATTTTACCCCTCCATTTGTACTCCGCATCTGGCCTGTATGTATTCTTCTCAGCTCGAGCAAATGAGTTAGAAATGAGAGGAAAAGAAATTCTGAAAGAGATGTTTAAGCCTCCAGGTCTTCATATACTTGAGTGTATAGGGAAATGGGTATATCAAGAACCCAAAATTTCTTCAAAAAAGTTTTAGTAGAGAAATTAGAGTAGACTACAGCAGAGGAGGATAGAAAATGTGCATGACAGAGTCAGAAAGACGAATTCAGATCCCATCTCTGACTTGTGAGCTGTATGATTGTAAGTCACCTAACATCTGAGCCTCAATCTTGCCATCTGCAAAATGGGAATAATAAATGCAGTGCCAACATCACAGGGTTATTTTGAGGTTCAAGGTTGAGTAAAGTGAAAGTCAGTATTATTATTACATGTTGGAGAAGTACAAACTTACACAAAGTTAGCTATAAAGCTATTTTCTATGAGTGAATCCTAATAAAAAGTTGGGTAAAGAAGAGTTAGGATGATGTTTGACCTCATACTGGGAGCTTGACAGGCTGTACTGATAGGATTTAACTTGGTGACCTTTCATTGGCCATCAGGCTCCTCACTGTATCCTTAGGTACCCAAGTCTGAGCAGTCAATGGTTCATTCAAGGAGGGGTTCACTTGCCTTCCAATGGGCTGCTCAGTCTTGCCCAAGTGCAGAAAAACCATTTAGAGTCTTTCAAACCAGTTGCAATGTCCATAGACCAGGGATGGGGAACCTGTGACCTTGAGGGCACATGTGACCCTCTAGGTCTGCAAGTGCAATGAGTCAGGACATAGAGAGCCATATGTGGCCTCAAGGCTGCAGGTTCCCCACCCTTGCCATAGACTTTTAGAAGAGAGCTATAGTATGAGCAAGGCTATCTCTTCATCCTTGTAATAAGCACAGTAAACAATCCATTAGGAAGTGCTTGTGAAATGTCTTACATGTTTAAATTTTTTTTTGAAAGGAGAAACAAATCCTTACAATTTCAGAAAGTCTAGGAAATAAAAATGAGAGCAAATAAGTTAGTACAGCATATTATTACATATTACAAATAATTAAATATAAAATATATTAAAATTAATGTAAAATTAAATATATAAATGCATAAACATCAACATATATAAATATAATATAAAACTGAATGTATAAATAATAAAGTTTTAAATTAAAAATTTAAGATAATTACACAATAAAAACTAAAATATACTTCATTGTATTTTATATATTATATTACTATATTATTAATTATTATTTTTATAAAGTTTTTTTTCATCACTAGCACATGATAGAATAAGTATGTGAGTAGACCAAAGGGGATTTATGCAAAAGATCTCACAGAGTTAGAATACATGGGATTTGATAAATAGAATGTAAATTCCTCAAGAGCAGGGACTGATTCAATACTGTCTTTGTAAACTCAGAGCCTGACATTCTGTGTAAGAGGTATACTTAGGCTCGTGTTTGTTGACCGATTCAATATAGGACTGAAGGAAGAGTGGGAAAGAGAGCAAGCATTTATGAAGCACTTACTGTATGCCAGACACTACGCTGAGCATTTCACAAATATCTCGTCTGATCCTCACAATAGCCAAGGGAGGGAAGTGATATCATTATCCCTATTTTGCAGACAAGGAAACTGAGGCAGGCAGACATTAACTTGTTGATGGTCACACAACTTGTAAGTAATTCCATATCTGAACTCTATGAACCCAATACTCTTATGCACCATGTGCCAACCAGCTTAGACTCCAGGATGACTCTGAGTTTATAAACCCAGGAGAGTGGGAGGAGTGTAATGTTCTTAGCAGAGGAACTGGATTCACATTTTGGCTCTGCCTCTTAGAGCCTGAATGACCTTGGGCAACCTACTTCCTGTCTCTAAGCCTCAGTTTCCCCATATGCAAAATGAGAGAGTTGGACTAAATAAAAATGTCTCCTTCTATCTACAAAACATATGATCTGAGAATCCTGGATACACTTAAATGTTACTTAAGTATAGTTCTTGATGTAGTCCAAAGCCTCTACTTAGCCTTGTGTCTCTTGCTTTCCTCTGGGTCTGATGAGGTGATACACAAAAAACAGCACAGCAATTTCTGATGATCCTGACGTGAGGCAGAGGCTGCCCTCCAAAATTCAAGTCAGACTTTTTTTTTGTTCATGCAAGATTTTCTTCACCTGTTCTGTTCCCCATTACTCCAAATCTAGAAGTATCTAAACTTATTCCCCCTACCCAGGTCCTCTTGCATTGTCTTGGTCTTGGCCTGGCTGCTCCTCGTAAATCACCGAGATGCACTGATGTGTCTCACGTTCACACCCCTTGGCAACAAGAAGCTCTGACAAGTCAATGGACTGACACTCAGCATCTGTCTTTTCAGGTCTTTTTTTCCCCTGGACATATTAATCTGCATTTTTCCAAGTTGAACCTTCCTCCTTCCTGCCAGGATCGCTATTGATCCCTGGCTCACTATTTTCTGTTTCCAATGATCCTTGTAATTAATAACATCTGGGACTTTTAATAATATCATCCGTTTCTTTCTAGATCATTAAGGAAGATGCTAATGAGAGGCAGACTTAACCTCAATGCCAGCCCGCCCTCACTGAACCCCTTCTCGTGACAGAATTTTGTCAAAATCTGGAATTCTTATGATCTTTTAATTCATATTTTCCAACCTAAAATTTTTTGTCCATTTGGAATTCAATTCAAAAGTGATGTTGCATGAGGAAAAACCTAAGAAGCAGCATGGTACAGTGGAAAAGAGAGCTTGAAAAGAAGCCTGAGTTCAAATCCTGCCTCTGATATTACCTACTCATTTAATCTCTCAGAGACTCCATTCCTTCATCTTTAAAATGAGTAACCACTTGCCAAGAATATGACAGAAGAGACTCCTGCTTGAGGCACAGCTTGGGCTAACTGAACTCAGAAGGCCCTCCTAACACAGACTTTATGATTCTAACATCTACTTTAAAAGGGCTGGTTTGGTGATGATTTCATGAGAGGATGTAAGAAAAGTACTTGTAATCATAAAGCAAGGGAAGCTAGGTGGCGCCATAGTGCATAGAGTGCCAAGCTTGGAGTCAAGATAACGATCTTTCTGAGTTCAAATGTGACCTCAGACACTTATTAGCAGTGTGATCCTGGGCAAGTCACTTAACTCTGTTTGTCTCAGTTTCTGCATCTGAAAAATGAGCTGGAGAAGGAAATGGCAAACCATTCCTGTTTTTTCACCAAGAAAACCCCAAATGGGGTCACAAATAATCAGACATAAATGAATAAAAACAAACCATAAAGTATTCTAAAATGTGAGCCATCACATCTTTTTTAAATGTTCTTTTCTTTTAATTGACAAACACCTACAATTATCCACATTTTGATATACCAAGAAGAGAAACAAAGATGATCACGTATGAAAGTAGGAATTTTTCTTATATCATTAGCAAATATTTATAGAGAGCTTCAAGATTTGGAAAGTACTGTATATCTCTTAACCATTTTGATCTTCACAAATAACCCAGGGAGATAATTTCTATTGTTACAGGCATTTCATAGATGACAAAACCCAGACTGAGAAATCTTAAGTGACTTGCCCAGGTTCACATTGCTAGTGTCTGAGGTAGGATTTGAAATCAGATCTTCCTGACCTCCAGTCTAGCACTCTCTCCATTGTGCCCCCTAGCTGCCTCAAATATGTCCAAATTGTTTTGTTAAGTGCCTTATTCTATTTAACACAAAAATACCAACACTGGGGAGGGAGGCAAGGCAGCTAGGTGTCACAATGAATAGAGGACTGGCCCTAGAATCAGGAAGACCTGAGTTCAAATCCAGCCTCAGACAGCCTCTGTGACCCTACATACATACATACATACAAACACACACACATATATATCAACACTGTTCTAGCTGTCTGCTTCCTTTCCTATACCTTCTTCTTCTCTCTTCTGTATATTTTTAAAAGTTTTTATCAATGTTCTTTTCTTTCTTTTTCTCTTTTTTTTTTTAAATCACTACCACATCCACTCACCCACCCACAGTAATATTGCACAAGGAAAGAAAGGCATGAGAGGTAACATGGTCCAGTGGAAAAGTGGGCTAAAAGAAATGTCAAGAAGAGAGGTTCGAATACTGCTTCTGACACTAGCTGTGTAACTAAAGACAAGTCAACCTCTCTGAGTCTCAGCTGCTGCATCTGTAAAATGGGGATATAATAATATCTGTACTACCTTCCTCACAGTGTTATAGTAAGGATCAGATGAGATTATGTATGTAACCCTCACCTACTCACTCTCCCCTCATAGTTCTTCCCTTTCAAAAACTAAATAAACTAATAAATTTATAATCCTAATGTTTCTTTAAAAAAAATTCCCATCCTATAAAAATTATTTACATATAAAACCACTGACTTTTACGTTCAATTATTCCCCAGTCACCATGTTTAATATGTGTTTATTTTAAGAGATCCCCAGTGGAGTAGACAGCAGAATCTCAGAGCTGAAAGAGTCTAATTCAGCCCACAGCTAAACAAGAATAGACTCTATAATGTATCCAGTGAGTGGGAATTCAGCCTTTGCCTAAAGATCTTAAGTAAACTAGAACTTGCAAGTTCCATCAAGCACATCACAACCACACAGGAAGTCAATAGCACAGTCAGGCTTCCAACCCACGTCCTTGGATTCTAATTCCAATGTTCTTTTTGTAGCACCATCTTGCTTCTCCCACATCTCTGTGCTGCTTAAGGATCAAATGAAGTCATGGATACAAGAATGTTATAAAAAACAGAATCATAGGATCATATATTTAAAGCTGGAAACTACATGGCATCATGGATAAGGTGCTGGACCTAAGTTTGAAGACTGTATTGGACACTCACTACCCTGTAACCCTGGGCAAGGCATTTAAAATCTCTGTGGTTCCACATCTGACTCTGGACTTCTCCATCGTGTCCAACAGCCTTTTCACCCTAGAAGATGCCTCTGCCCTAATGGCCCCCATCTTCCTTTTGAGGAAGTGTCCAGGTCAGCCACACTCACTCCTTTAGGTTTCTCCTTGTTCTGCTTCTTACTCTCTGGCTTTCTCTACCATCCCCCCATATGGATATTTTCTCCTTCCCTCCTCTTACTTTTCAGCTCCATTTTCTGTGTTGTCTTCCTCCATTAGACTATTAAGTTCTTTGAGGGCAGAGGCTGTCTTTTATATTTGAATCTCCAGCATTTAACAAAATGCCTAGCAACAGTAAGCATTTAATAATTGTTCCATCTATCTATCTGGCTGGCTACTTTTCTATCTATCTATCTAGCTTTCTGTCTGGCTCTCTTTCTATCTGTCTTTCTATTCATCTGTCTGCCTATCTGTCTGTCTGTCTGCCTATCTTTCTATTCATCTGTCTGCCTATCTGTCTGTCTGTCTGTCTATCTTTGTCTTTATCTATCTAGCTTTCTATTTCTCTATCTTTCTCTCTATTTATCTATCTATCTGTATCTATCTACCTACTTACCTACCTGTTTCCTTATCTCTAAAATGAGGGACATGGATTCAATGGCCTCCAAGGTCCTTGTAGCACTAAATCTGTGACCTTGTAGATGTGAAATACTTACAAAAGAAATGCACTATTACTGTTATAATTACAATAATATTACCCTAAAAAGCATTTAACTTTGCTCTTTCTTTCTCCAAAGCAGATAAATCAGAGGGAAGCCAGAGAAACCTAAGAAAGATAAAACAATGTGCTCTCACTAATGCAGACACAGAACCATTTCTACAATAGGCTGGTTGGTGGTGCTATGTTCCAAGACAGATGTTTTATTTCTCCTCCCATGAAGGACCTCAAAACAGGAAAGACTCTTGTCTGGGGTACTTTAGGGATGGTCCTACTTGAAGGCAGGGCAATGGACAACTTATAGTATCTTTCCAGGTCTCCTCTAGGCTTTTAATTTTTCTACTTTATCATCAGGAAGTGTTTTCTTGGATAGTTATAACAGAAACATAGAATCCTAGGATGTAAGAGCTAGAAGGTATCTTATACATCAACAAATCCAGACTCTTAATTTTATAGATGAAGAAACGGGGACCCAAGTAAAGGTAGAGACCTGTATGCGGTAATACAGAGAGTTGGGACTGGAATTTATGTCTCTTGACTCACAAGAACAGACATATTTTATACTGCTCTCTGCCACCTCTCCATTCCGATGAGAAGTAGCACTAACAGGACATTCAGTGCATTAGAACAATGGTGTATCATAGGCCCAGCCCAGGATGTCAGTCTAAATCAGTTCCAAGAAAGCCTGAGTCCAAGCCACCCCCCCAAGTCCCTCATAGCCCAACTGACTACTCTGAACTGAATGATTACTAAGGCTCTTTCCAGGTATAACATTCTTTCATATATGCAGAGCTCACCAACTGCTTGACTTAGGACAGAATCATTTTTAAACTGTCTTTAAAAAAATGTACTTCCAATCGGAAAAAAAAAAACTTTCATATAAATCAGTCAGAGTTGAAAGGAACCTTCGAGGTCACACAGTATAACCACCATCTGCAGCAGAAATCCCGTCTATGACATTCCTAACAAATGATCAGTCAGTTTCCAATTAAACATTTTCAGGAAAAGGGATTTTTCAGCTTTAGTTTGTTTTTAAAATAATCTAGAATTTTTCCAGTTAAAAAATGATTTTTTTCTCTGCAAAAGTAATATACCAATTCTATCTCACTCCACCCCACCCCCATGACATGCCCCTACAACCAAGCCAAATATAGACCTTTTCTGTGTGTTATACGACCTCCTGGGTTTTCCGCCTACCTTTCCAGATTTCTTAGGCATTACTCTCCTTCACGCATGATTCTTTAAACCAAACTAGCCTTCCTTTTATTCCATGTATGTGATAATTCATCTCTCCTTTCTCTGCCTTTGAACAAACATGGAATGCACTCCATCCTTACCTCCATCCCACAGAATGCCTCACTCTTCTAGGGTTCAATTCAATTGCAACTTCCTACAGAAAGTTTCTCATCTTCCCCAGTTACTATCATCCTTACCTTACCCAGTGAAATTACTTTCTATTTACTTTTTGCATGCTTCACATTTACTTAAATATATACATTAAAGTTTCCCAAAAGAACATAAACTACTTGGGGGCAGGAACTTGTCTTTGTGTTCCCGGTAGCTGGCATTGTACCTGGAACATAGTAGGCATTTAATTTGTTAAATCAATGGATGAATGGATGGACGGAAGCAGACCATCTCCCCCTCCAGGCTTCCCTGGCTTTCTTCAAGTACCAACTAAATTCTAGTTCCTACAAAAAGCCTTTCCTGTTTCATCCTTATGGCTCACTCCTTTCCTCCTCTCCTTGCTCTGCTCTTGACTCTCTGGATTTCTCTACCATTCTGCCTTGTGAGTATCTTCTCAAACCCTGCCTCTATTTTTCAGTTCCCTTTTATGTCTTGTTTTACCCCATTAGAATGTTCCCTCTGTTGATTATTTTCAATTGGTCCTATATATCCTTGTTTATACTTCATAGTTTACATGTTATCTCTTCCTATTAGTCTATGAGCTCCTTGAGAGAGTGTCTTTTACTTTTCTTTGTATCCATAACACAGTGACTAGCACATAATAGGTGCTTAAATAAATGCTTATTGACTTACCACCTAAGAGATTTAAAGGACCTAGCCATAGCAGATCTAAAATTATATCATAAAGCAGCAACCATCAAAACTACTCGGTATTGCATTTCTAGGGCTATATTCCAAAGAGATCATATAAATGGGAAAAGGACCCATATGTACAAAAATATTTATAGCAGTTCCTTTTGTGGTGGCAAAGAATTGGAAACCAAGGGAATGCCCATCAATTGGGGAGTTGTGATATATGAATGTAATGGAATACTATTGTGCTATAAGAAATGAGGAACAGACAGAGTTCATAATAACCTGGAAAGACTTATATGAACTGATGCTAAGTGAGAGTAGCAGAACCAGGAGAATTTTGTACACAATTACAGACACATTGCATCTGTGATGACTAACTTTGATAGACTTGGCTCTTCTCAGCAATGCAAGGTTCTAAGACAACTCCAAAAGATACGTGATGAAGAAGGCTATCCACATCCAGAGAAAGAATTACAAAATCTGAATGCAGATTGAAGCAAACTATTTGCTCTCTCTCTTTTGTTTTGTTTTGTTTCTCATAGTTCATTACATTGCCTATAATTCTTCTTTACAACTTGACTACTATGAAAATATGTTTAATGTGAAGGTATATGTAGAACCTATAACAGATTACATGCCATCTTGGGGGGAGGAGAAGGAGGGAGAGAAAATTTGTAACTCAAAAACTTATGGAATTGAATGTTGTAAACTCAAAATAAATAAATTTAAAAGGAAAAAAAACTTCTCAGTATTGGCCAAGAAATAGAGTGGTGGATCAGAAGAATAGGTTAGGTACATCAGACACAGTAATCAATGACTATGGCAATCTACTGTTTGATAAACCCAAAGACTCCAGCTTCTGTGATAAGAACTCGCTGTTGGACAAAAATTGCTTGGAAAACTAGAAAAAAAATATGGTAGAAACTAGGCATAGACCAACATCTTATACTGTATATGAAGATAAGGTCAAAATGGGTACATGATTTAGATATAAAGGTTGATACTATAAGAAGATTAGGAGAGCAAGGAAATAGTCTACCTGTCAGATCTACAGAGAAGGAGAGTTCATGACCAAAAAGAGCTAGAGAACATTATGAAATGCAAAATGGATAGTTTTGTTTACAATAAATTTAAAATGTTTTGCACAAAGTCAAAGCAACCAAGATTAGAAAGATCTTTGAAGGACCAAGATCTTCACTGATAAAAGGAATACTTACAACCAAAAAAATGAGAGGTCTTTAAAACACTAAAATAAAGGTGTACCTTGTGTTCAGAATAGAAACAACATGGTATAGTAGAAACATTCTCAACTTAGAGTCAGGCAATTTAGATTCAAATATACGTTTCTAATACTTAATATCTGTGTGACCAAATGAGATTCAGGACCTTTGTAGCTAAACTCCTCAAAAAAGCCATTTACAATCCATGCTTCCACTTTCTCTCCTACCACTCTCTCCTTCACCCCTTACAGTCTGGTTTCCACCAAAATTCCTCTCTTGAAAGTTCCTAATGATCTCTTAGTTGCCAAATTCAGTGGCCTTTTCTCAATCCTCATTCTCCTTGACCCCTCTCTAGTCTTCAACACTGTTGATCACTCTTTTCCTTGATACTCTTGTCTCTAGCTTTTCAGGACATCATTCTCTCCTCATTTTCCCTCTATCTGAACGCTCCTTCTCCCTCTCCTTAGCTGGATCCTCTTCCATGTCATGTCCTCTGACCATAGGAGTCCCTCAGGGTTCTGTCCTAGGCTCCCTTCTCTTCTTCCTCTATACCACTTCACTTGGTGATCTTAGCAGCTCTCATCGATTTTATTTATTATCCCTTTGCTAATGAGTCTCATAGCTACCTATCCTGCCCCAGTCTTTCTGATTCTTTGATCCAGTGACATTGGCCTCCTGGCTATTCCATTAACAAGACTCTTCACCTCTCAGCTCAAGGCATTCTCCCTAGTTGTCCCTCATGTCTAGAAAGCTCTCTCTCCTCTGCTTCAACTACTGACCTCCATGACTTCCTTTAAGTACCAACTAGAAACTACCACTTTACAAAGGAAGTCTTCCCTGCATTGATTATTTCCTACTTATTCTTCATATAGCTTGCTTTTTACATATTTGTTTGCAAGTTGTCTTCCCCATTAGATTGTAAGCTCCTTTTGTCTCTTTTTGTATCCCCAGAGTTTAGCCCAGTGCCTGACACATAGTAGGTATATAATAAATATTGATTGATGATTTAACTTCCCTGAATCTCAGGTTCCTCATCTGTAAAATGGAAGTAATAATACTTGTACTACCTATCCTATCAGCTGTGATGGGGGAAATACTTTAACTTTAAAAGCACTACAGAACTTTGAGTTATGGAACTGAGACTATTATTCCAACCAGCTTCTCCTATCAGAACATAGAAAAGCAATCACATTGGGCCAGTTGACTATAAACAAAGCCCTGATTTAGAAGGTTCCAGCAGACTCCAAGAGAACAGAAGCCGCTCTGGTCAACCTCTCTCCTAACAGTCTCCTGACTTTCCACACCCACTATCTCTTGACACTTACTTCTTATAGCTATGCTACTTAAAACCTAAAGCAGTCTTTCATTTTTGAAATGTGAAGGGCATGGGCTAATTGGGGTTCAGCAGTGTCAGACAAGCCTTGAGAAGATGCTAGAAAGCCAAGATTGATGTCTTCAAATATCTGAAATACTACCATTTAGAAGGGGGAGGATGCTTGTTCCATTCAGTCCCAGTGAGCAGAACCAAGAATAATGATTAGAAATTGCAAATGGGAAAGAACATCCTAACATTTAGAATTATCCCAAAATGGAATCAACTATTCGGGGAGGTTTCTACTTATTGAAAATCTTCAAGCAAAGACTAGAAGACAACTTTTATTGGTGTGTTCTAGGGAGAATTATTTTTCATTTCTGGGGTGTACAGGATGGTCCCTGAGGTCCTCTAAAATTCTGTGATTCTTCGAGATAACACTGAGCTACCTTTAATTTAAAGAGTACCCTCACTCCTGGCACACTTAGAAAGTATAGCTGCTTTCTGCCATGTCTTCTGGTCATATGGGTTACAAATTATATTTCCGAGCCTTGTGGATATCATTAGTTAGGTGATTTTCCAACGGGAATTTCACTTTTTTAAAAATTTCCTTCCTCAGGGCCAGGCTCCCTGCCTATGGTAATGTTATGATTTCTGTACCCTTGCCCAGTCCTTTGGAAAGTGAAGGAGTTTTGCAATAAAGGAATTAATTGTTATTCTTCCTGTTGCTTTTCTGCTCTCTCCTCCACCCCCTCCCAACCGTGTGTTTCTGATTATCTTTTTTTGGATTCATTAACTGGCTTTTACTTCCAAGCAAAATTATATTGGTCATAACCTCCCACCCACCTAGGATGCTGAATACTTCACGGTAGGCAAGGCCTGTGGGTAAGGAGATGGGACAAGCAGCTACATATGCAATAACATTTGAGGGGTACCCGAAGGCCCAACACATCTCCTCCATTCACATGCTATGGCTTATATTTCCTACCACCACACCCACTTGTTTGGGTTACCATTGGTTCCAGAAGACTCCTATAAAAATCCACATTTTAGCAAGCTAGAGAAAAAAGAAGTCCTTAGCACTTTAAGACACATATTTAAGACACATTTTAGCATGGATTAATTCATCTGATTAACTAGCTATCACTTTGAAAGGTAGACAGAGTCTTTGGAGAAAGAAACACAAGAGTGAAACTTTTTTTAAGGAATCTGGGGTGAGACAAGGAGACAATGACAGCAGTCACAAGATCCTGAAATTTTAGCAGGGGAAGGGAATTCAGATCGTAAGGGCAAAACTGACCTCAAATATGAATTCTGCCTATAGCATCCCAACAAGTGGTCATCTAGCCTTTTCTTGAGGATCACCAGTGATTAGGAAATTACTTCCTGGGAAAACAAACCCATGCTATTTGTGAAGCACTCTAGCAGTAAGACGTTCTTCCTTATGTAGCTAACTGGCTAAATATAACTGCTAAATGACCTCTTCTCGTTGAAGGCCCCTTAACTCATTGCTTCTTCCTTTCCATTTGCTCCTCAGCTTCCCAACAGAAAGTTTCTGTGAATTGTTTTTATAGATATACCCCACTACCATCAGTTTCTGATGTTATTTTACACACTGGCAAGTTGTCCAGTCTGAACAACTTCAAAATTTGTACATCTCCATCTATCAGCTAATGTGTGAGTTCCTTGAATCCCAAAGTTTTTTGGTAAAACTTTATCACCTCCATGTAATCCTGGATAATTAACTTGGAAATTGTTCATTTCTGTTAGAATTTTTCTCTGCTGAGGTCATAGCTAGTTGAAATGCTTTCTTCAAATTCTCTCTGGACCAAAAATAAAAATAAAAAATGAGTTGATTGTGAGTAGTTACTTCCTTTTCATCCTGCAAGACTTCAAAGCATGCCAATTGGTAGGTGTGGTTCATGCCTCATCATTAAGAAAACATGGTATAAAACCTCTGGCATAATTTCTGCTAAATGATACTAATTTCTGGTGGATTTTTATACATGAACTAGAAATGTCACATACTGGCTTCATTAAGATTTCTTTTCAGGATCTAGCAATCCCAACAAGTTCATCAATGTTCAATTGAAACTCTCAGGTGCTGGTTCTACCTGAGGAAGGTAAAGAAGGTATCATTCTTGAGTCCTTAATACCTGCCAAAACTAACATGTCTTTAAGTAATTTGCATTCAAAGGATCAGTCTTGTTCAGAATGAATCCTTGCAAAAAAGCTATACACTGAAATGTACCTTGCCCACACTACTTTTAATAACTATTGAAGTTTTTTGGCCTATGCACATCTGTAAAATGATCAGTCACTACTAAAACATGACTTATGCTCTTAGTGTGCCCTTCCAATGATAAAAGTCAAGACAGACAAGTTCCAAAGTTTTGCTCATGGTTGTAGTCTCCAAATATTCTACGTTAGCTGGTAGTACTTTTCTTTGGATGAACACAAGCACAAATCACACACTTAGTGACATCAGCAGTCAGCTTGGGTCAATAAAATCTGTTCCTTATTAGTTCCTCTGTTCTCTCTTGACCCATAATCCAGTGTCATCTTATAGAACTTTAATGACTATATGCTCTTGCTTATCATGTATCTGCTTCCTGACAGTACATATGAGAATTGTGATAATCCTGTCCAACATTCCATTGAACAACTCTAATGTCTGCCATTGTCTCAATGGTAGAATACTTTCTGGGGACTATAATGAGTCCTTTAGCTTGATCTTCTTAGCTTGTTTTACTTTTTGTAATCCTTCCTCAAAGATTTGTTTTCTCTCTCTACCAATTATCCACACTCAATTGAAACTAGAGGGTCATTTTGATGAATAAAGTTCGTTAACATACACATGTATACATACACACAAATATATATACTTTGAAATAAAAATTTCATCATTCAATCTCTCTTTATGGATTAAAAAATGTACTGCATCAGTTGGTACAGCTTGGTCCATTATGGTATTCTTAAATTCTGGTCCTTCTACTATTACTATACTTTGTGTGCCTTCAAGAAAAAGTCTTGGCATCCACTTTAGTTTTCTCTAGCTGTTGGTATATTCTAAATTAGTAACTGGCCAATGCTACTACCCTCATTTTTAAACTAGTCAAAATGTGTCAAGGGATTGTTATTAGAAAACATTTGAAACTTAGCCCCATAGAAATAGTCTTTGAATTTTTTTTGCTAACAGACTATTTCAAAGCCAAGAATTTCAGTTCATAAACAGGACAGTGAGTCTCACTGTACCTAAATCTTCTACTAGCTAAAGAAATTATCTCCTGATGATCCAAATTCTAGAAAAATTCTTAAATCTCATAGATTCTTTGGACATGGACTCCTAATGACTGCTTCTATTTCATCTAGGTCAATTTTCTTTGTCAGTAGGAGGTGTATAAATCATTTCTCAGGTACTGTTCCCTACTATTAAAATATTTGGCATTTTTGAATGATCCAGTAGAATGGGTAATTCACAAAATACTGACTGAGTTGTCTTTCCACATCTGATGTAACTATAAGAAACCTTGCAATCTCCCAATTTTCTATTAGTACTTTTTCACTTACAATGTCTTTAAATATCCTAAATTTAGGAAAGCCCCATGAATTTCCAATACAAAACATTATAATACCTGCTAAACATACCAGTTTCCATTTTTAAAAATAACATAAAATATAAATTATATTTAACAAATTATTCTAAATTAATTAATACTATTCATTCTATAATGGAGTAATAGTATGAGTCAACTAAGACAGTAAAACAGACAATTAATGCTACTAATTGTCTGCACTGTTAGATACTTTGCATTTAGATTCCGTGGGAAAATAGCTATGAAAAATGCAGAAAAGTAAAAAATTCCAGCTCATCACCCCACATATTAAAGGGATTAATTCCATTCACTTGTAGGTCACCTCTCAACCTCACACTTGATTCATTTCCACATTTAACCTTGTCCTAAGCTCCAGAGAAATCAAGGGAGGGTATATTTGAAAGGGTTTGTTTTAATTAGTAAAATTGTGACCTTGTTATCATAAATCAGTTGTTTCAAACTTCCAACCCAGTTCATCATGTATTATTTATTAAAGAAATCAAAAGAAATTTCCTTTCCCGATATTAGTTATATACATAGATACACAAAATACTTTAATCCCCTGTTATGGAGTAAATAGAAAAAAATTACTAAATTAATAATTTGTTAATAAAAGGAATCAATAGCAAAACAAAAATAGTAATAATTATTTACATTACTTTGCCTGTGAGAAATATCACAGCCACAGTCCCCTCAAAGCCTCCACCATAAGAGCAGCTGACTCCTCTTCACTTCCAGAAACAATTTCATCATTCAGTTTACTCCAGATACTGATTAAAATTTCTCCAGAGTCCTCTTCATATTTTTCCTCGAGACAAGACTTAAATTCATTCTCTCAGAAAATAAGTTATATCATTCTTTTTTTTTTTCTCATGGTGCTCTCTTCAGTTCTCACAGGAAGCAAACTTTCCAGCCTACATTGTAACTTGCCAATTGCTTACAGACTCCTCATAGAATGCTCTTTATAATGCTTTATTATAACATAACAGTTAGGAAACATCTCATAAGAAAGAAGTTTGCCCTCACCTTTCTTTCCCACAGTTTATCTCATAGATCAGACATAAAACACACACTCTCCTAGATTCATATAGTGATTGTTGCAGCTGTGACTCCCCCAAATGATGGCATCAAACCTCTTTTTCCACAACATTCCATTTGGAGCTTAAATATACAGAAACAGTATCTATACTCACTGTGGGAGAACTTAAAAAAATAAGTGTTCTTTTTGCTTTGTGTTGAAATCTCCCTCCCTCTGAGGCTTATGGTATAGGCAGACAAATCTGACACTACTCCCCTTTTTGGACCAGGACATGGGCCACTGCCCAAGGAGGATAAGCTTGGGCAAGTCTCCACAGTGAGGGGCTCTGGGCAGCTAGGAACAGTATGATGGGAGACATGGTTCAAAACAGGTTTGGACTAAATGACCTTTAAGTACTTTTCTGCAATTCTATTAGAAGAATTCAAGGCAAAGAATTCTCCTTGGACCATGCTTCATCTTTCCCATTCTCCCCTTCACTACTGCTGCTATTTCATCCTTCAAACCATGCCCTGGAAGGCTTAAGCTACTCAGCTTTGTACTTCATGGAACTGAGTTGATCCTAGGTCACCATATTGGTCATTTTCTACTCCATGATTTTGTACGTCCTTAGTCTAACACTTACTTCTTTTCCACTTCTTGCTCTAAGAACTGTAATCAAACCAACACTGATATTTTCTTTGGAAAAGGTATGTCAACTGACCACCCTATTGTGCCATTCACAATCCTTGTATCTTCTTATATCAAACCTTCCTTCCCTTGTCATAACATACTATTTCACCTTCTTATAATATAAGCTCCTTGAGGTCAAAGACTTTCTCACTTCTGTAGTTATATCCCCAGCACTTAGCACAGTGCTTAGCACGTAGTGAGTATTTAACTAAGGCTTTTTTATCCATTCAAAACAGAAAGGCAGGGGCTCATGAGAAGGAGCAGACCATGATAAGGAAATTGGCCTAAGTCACGTCTTTGCTTAGGTTCAAAGTTCCCTCTGCGTTTATGTTTGCCAAGCACTTTAAAGTTTCAGAACTTTTCTACCACTGGCACCAAAACCAAAATAAGGGAAGGTCACCAGAATGGGAAGGCTTAAACAACTGAAGTAGATGACCTCCAAAGATTGTGGTTTCCTGAAACAGAAACCATATCCTAAATTTATCAATATATAGATTGTTAAAACTGGAGGGGGAACCTCCAGTTTTAGAAACCATCCAGTTATACTCCCTATTGTCACAGATGTAGAAACTGAGGCCTAAAGTGGAGCAATTATGGCTAGTAACTAAAAAAGTTAGAACTCAAATCCATCTTTTCTGGCTCCAAGTGTAGTGTTCTTTCTACTATGCATTAACTTAAAGTGACAGTGACTATAGGAAAGGTTCCCCAAATCACAGAATCATAAAATCTTAAAGCTAAAAAAAGACCCTTAGTTAGAGATCTCCCTAATAAGCAACTTGCAGGCAGGGGCTATGTTTTATATTTGCTTGTGAACACAGTGCCTTGCATATTGCTGGTGCTCAAATATTTGCTGATTCAATTCAGCAAAGGTTTCTTGCCATTATTTGCATAGTTCAGTTCAATGTCTATCTGTGGCATGTGTCCAAGATATGTGTATGTACTAATGGGTCAACTCAATGAGCTACCTGCTGAGCTATATGTCATATTCTGGCCAATGTCTTCTTCATCTGCTTTGCTTCCCCTGTGTAGATTGTTGCTTACAGTCTAAAAAGGAGGGGGGAAGGAATATGACAAACACACAAATACAAGGCATTATATGAAGGGTACCTAGCACAACATCTGGCACAAAGGACGCCCTTAATAAATGATTATTGAATGACTGATTGACAGATAGGTTCAAAAGAGATATCAAAACAAACTGTTCTGGGCTTATTTGAAGAGGGAGAGACTACTTTCATTTAGGGCACTGAGAGAAGCTTTCACAGAAAACATGGTACCCAGGCTGAATCTTGAAAGAAGAAGATAATTTTAAGTAGAGATGAAGAGGTTGTGTGAATGGGAAAGCACAGAATGAGATGAGAAACAGCTAGCCCCCTTTATCGGGAGTATCATGAATGGGAATACGAACAAATGAAATAAAACCAGAGGTAGATTAGAAGAACAATATTGTGGAGAGCCATAAATCTTATCATTATTTAAGGTAATAGTAAAGTGTGTATTTTAAAAGAATATCAAATTGTACATAATAGATTTGTAATTTCATGTATAATCATCTTTTTTATTATACTGTGTGATGGAAATGCATATTTTATTCTATAAATTAAAAACAAAATTAATTAATTTTTAAAAGGTAATAGGGGAACACTAAAGCTTTGGGGCAGGAAAGTGACCTTGTTAGACTTGATTGAGAAATTCTATTGGCCGAGCATGCTTATTAGATTGATTATTCTCTGCCTCTTTTTTCTTGTTCTAGGTCCCTGACCTTCTCTGCCTTCTTACCTTAGAGCTCTCTTCATCCCATCCCAACCCACTCTGGAATTATAGATATTTCTAATATATCTGGATTGTTTTATGTGCCTACTCTCTTACAAAAGTATCTCTACCCCTCCAGCTGGGGAATTATCATTGCAGCTGGTCTGTATGACACAGCAGGGGGTTACCCACTATGCCCAACTCTCCATCCCCTTCCAAGGTAGAAAAAGTCCAGGCATATTTCTTCAAATTATGCAAGTTTTCATGTTATCTAAACTGATATTGAGCCATATCAATTCAGATATAGCACCCTGACTTGTATCTGGCAGTAGAATTTGTTCAGGAAGTTCTGTGTTCTTGTCCTCCTGGTTCTCCTGGGCAGAAGAAGCAAGAAGGAGAGAGTAACAGGCAATAATATTGTTATTGTTCAGTTTTGTGCAATTGTTCATGACCCTGTAGACCATGTATGCCAATAATGTCCATGGGACTTTCTTAGCAAAGATACTGGAGTGGTTTGCCATTTCCTTCTCCAGTGGATTTAGGCAAATAGAAGTTAAGTGAATTGTCTAGGGTTACACAGGTAGCAAGTATCTGAGACCAGATTTGAACTCAGATCTTCCTAACTCCTAGGTCCACAGCTCTATCTAATAGCTGTCCAACAAGAATGAGAACAAGAGCCACCTAATCGTTTGACAAGAAGATAGAAAATATTAAAAACAAAAACAAAAACCAGGTGAGATGTAGTAGCAATCCTAGCTAGATAGTACAATGGATAGACTACCACTCCTAAAGTTAGGAAGATGTGAGTTCAAATGTAGCCTCAGAAATTTATTAGTCTTGTGATCCTGGGCAAGTCACTCAACCTCTGACTGCCTCAACTGAAAAATGGAGATCAGATCACCTAACAGGGCTGTTTTGAGGATCAAATGAGATAATATCTGTAAAGACCTTAGCACAGTTCCTGGCACATGGGAGACAATTAATAAACATATGCTTCCTTCCATTCCCTTTTCCTTCTTGTTGTCAAACTCACAACCCAGGGCATAATCAAATAAATCTGACCACCTATACCTGATCATGCCTACAGGATCTCAGGTCCAAATCTCTGGTCAGGAAAACCCTGGGGGCTAAAGAGATCCCAGTGATCAAGCAATCAATCAACAGGCATGTATTGCTATATATATCCTTATTTCATGCCAGACTCTACGCTAAATACTTCCTTAAGGACATTCTGGAGAACAGAACTGGAAAGGAATCTCGACCCATACACTCTCCAACTAGAAGCCTCTGCAATCATAATCATAACACATTTCAGTTTATAAAATGCTTCTACATTTATTACCATATTTGAACCTAGTAATGATGAGGGAATGAATAGGTCAATCAATGAAAGTAAAAGCATTCACGGAGCACTTACTGGGTGCCATTGAGAATGAAGGAAGAAGAGGTCTAGGTTCCTTTAGCATGCCCTGAGAAACATCATGGAGCATGCACCACTTTGCATCGGTCTGTTCCACTCAGAGATGAGGTCATACAATGTTAGAGCTGAAAGGACCCATAAAGATCATCTATTCCAAATGCCTCATTTTAAAGATGAAGGAATTACGGCCAAGTGAGTTGTGAAGCATCTCAACCACAAGGTCTCACAGCTAGTGATTGGGAGATCCAGGACTCCAAGCCAGGTTTTCAGAGTGCCAGGCCTGGATATCATCCTGTAATGTGCATGCAACCTCAAGCTACTGCCCCTCATGGAGCCAGCCATCCTCCCCGCATGCCCTCCCCCACCCCCAATGGCCTTGCATTTGTGGAACAGATGCTTCAGAGCAGGCTCCCTTTCTTAATAACTCTTGCTTGGCCCCTGTTACAGAATGGCTGCCTTCTGTCTGTGTGCCCGATTATTCTTGGAGCTTGAGTGTGCCATCATTTCATAATTCAGAAACCCCAAATGAGAGACAGGCGGTGGGGTTCTCCGGTGGAATTAAGAGAGAGCCTCCAGATCCACACCACTGTCTGAGTCTGGCTGTCTCAGGGAGGGGGAGGTAGAGGCAGAAGCTGCTATTACAAGAGGAAAACCCAAGCTTCAGCCAAGCCAGATGAGGCTCTCCCCCATCTTTTCTGTTCTTCCAAACATTCCTCTCCCCCATGGAATGTCCCCATCCTTGAACAAACTTAATACAAACAGTGAATGGAAGTAACTGTTGCCGTTTGTTCCTTCACCCCTGTGGGTAAGGGACAGACTCATGAAATGATAGGTTCCTTCAACATTTCTTTGAAGGGGGAGATTGGGGAATGGACTCACAAGCCATGTGGTAGAATCGTCTAGGTCATTTTGGTGCCCAAGGCCAACCTTGGATCTGTTTAACTTAAAAACTTTTGAGCCAAGGTGGGATAATCTAAGTCAGCTTCTCCAGAGCTAGAGCTTGAGCAAAGCAGGGCAACCTCTGTAAAACAGGCCAATTACATTCCCCTTCTGGCAGACCACTGGGCAGTTGCCAGGAATGACAGTCTCCTTGGACTACAGCCACTTGTCTATGGACACAGCTATAATTAGGAATTTTTCACACAGGACAAAACCAATTTCAAAAGAACTGGTGGCTGTAAAAAAAATGGTGGCCATGGTGGCATATTGGACAATCTGATGAAGTTAGGGGAAAGCAAGCATAACAGTACAGAGAAGAGTCTGATTGGTTGGGAGGGGTCACCATGCAGATGACAATGTAACCATGGGTGTGGGTTGGTAGGAAAGTCCATCTATCTTTCAGAGAGTTCAGTTTGAGGAAGAGAGACAGGCCCTAGGAAAGGGGAAGGCAACATGGAGACTGTCCTTGGGAATGACTGCATCACACAGAAGCATGGGACGGGAAAGCTCTGAAAGGTGAGGTGCAGAGACCCACCACCTGTCCCCAAATGTCAAAGCCCTGTTTGTGATCTGTTAGTAACAGGCTAGCCTATGGTAAGTACAGTTTACACTGTAAACAAGAGGGGTTGGGGGAAGCCTAATGATCTTCTATAGGAGTTCCTGCTGGAGATAGAATTATGTCCCTCCAGGGCAGCATGGTGAAGTAGATGGGGTTCTGAATGGAAAGTTGGGAAGATCTGGATTCAAATCCCACCTCAGAGACTTACTAGCTATGTGATCATAAGCAATTCAATTAAACTCTCGAGTCCTCAGTTTCCTTATCTGTAAAATGAGAGGATTTGACTCAATGGCTTCTGAGGTCTCTCTCAGCTCCAAATCTATAATCCTAAAATCTTATGTGTACTAAAGTGATATCATTGTCATTGTCATTTTAGACAGGGGGGAACCACCAGAAGTGATGAAGCAAGGGAAAATCCAGGATCAAAGCAATGCAGATTAAAAATAAGAACAAGAAAAACAGCTCACATGTATAGAACACACTAAAATTTAACATGGTACTTAACATAAATTATCTCATTTGATTTCCAAAACAAACCTCCTTGGGGTAGGTGGTATTAATGTCTCCATTTTACAGATGAAAAAACTGAGGCTTATTGCATTCCCAAGAAAGAAGGTGATGGCCTAGTATTAGAGGTAACAAGATGCTATAAAAACTTGTCCTGTTTGGCCCACGATGACTGAACCAGGACAAAAGTTGCAAGAGGCAGCTGTAGTCTTGTCATGAGGAAAATCTTCCCAACGAGAGCAAAGAGCAAAACCTAGGTCGCTACTTGTCCAGTCTGTTGTGGGTTTTTTTTCCAGATATGGGTTAGATTTGAAAGTCAATAAGGTTCTTTCCTACTCTGAAACGCTGTAAAGTGACAGAAAGGTCAATTTCTGCTCCACAGAAGGGAATACATCTCTGATCTCTTTTCTGTGAAATTCTAGCTTATCTAGGTCTAGGTCTTTTTTGTTAGTACCAGCTGAGGCTCATCATATTCACGATAGACTGAAAAGCAGAGAATTTCAAGTAATAATTCTTGGTTCTCCTGTGATTATGGTGACTTTTTTTTTCATGATTCCTTGATCAGAACCTGGCAAAGTGATTCACATTCTATCTCACAAGTTGTATTGACTGATTCTTGGTGAAATACAGTGGCTTGAACCTGATAAACTGTCACACTCTATTCCCTCCTTGGCATCCCTTGTCCCTGTTTGTCATCACGATTGTGGGAGAATTTTCTAAATAAATCACAGAGTTTGGTAGCTGGAAGGGACCTCAGTCACCATTTACCCCACCTCACGTACAAAGGAACACCCACTAGAACATCTCCAGCAAGTGACCATCCATTCTCTGTTGAAGACTTTTAAGGAAGGTATCCCACCACCTCTTGAGGCCATCCATTTCACTTTTTGATAGTGTTATAGACCAGGATACTAGAGTTGGGGTAGCTTAAGTTAGCCCCCATATCCCACACCACAACAGAGTTGTTGTGCCCAGGCTGATGGTGGGGCAGTTTGAGTTAGTTTTTACCCCCAAGTGGATTTGAGCAAGAGGTATATAGAGACAATGACAGGATTCTAGTTGCGATCTCCTGAAGTACATGGGAACTCCCTTGTGAACAGCCTTTGCTGTCATGTACTTTACTTTTACCCGGGGCTGTGAATATGCTTTTATTAATGAAATTTCCTATCCTAACCCTCAGGTTTTGAGTGGAACCATGAACAGGACAGACTTTTCTAAAGTCTAGGAAGCTGTTTTCCCAATAGGCTTACATATACATTTTTTCAATTTCCCATCATACCTAGTTCTGCCCTTTGAGACTAAACAAAAAAGTCTAATCCTATTTCCCCATGAATACTTGAAGAGAGCTATGATCATCGTGTCTCTCCCCTTCCTGCTCCAGCTCCAAACCCCTACCCATGCTGCAGATCTTTTCATCTCCAGGCTACACATTCTCTATTCACTGAACTGATCCTCAAATGATACAAACTCAAGTTCTTCCACTGTGCTGAGGCATGTCCTTTGGCCCTGATCAAGCTTATCAGTGTCATCAACTAAAACCATATGCAGACTTAAGATTCTTCACCCCAGCCTTGTTATTCAGCCATTTCAGTCACGTCCGACTCTTTATTGCCCTATTTGGGGTTTTCTTGGCCAAGAGATGGGAGTGGTTTGCCATTTCTTTCTCCTTTATTTTACAGATGAGGAAAACAGGGTGAAGTGTCTGGGGTCAGATTTGAATTCATGAACAAAAGCCTTCCTGATTCTAAACCCAATGTACTATCCCCTGCACCATGCTTTGAATCACGAATCATCTGACCTGGTCTGTCACATTTAACAATAGTGTTTATATATCCTTAACAACTATTTCGCAGAATTTCACTTATCTCTTATTCCACTTCATCTACATCTCCTTTCCCCAATCTCTGTTCTATTCCTTCTTTCTAACTATAACAATACACCCATAATAACTCTCTGTTCTCTGAATAGTGGGTTCTGGATTTTGATCTTATCTGCTCTAAACAATAACCTAGCCAGTAGAACTTCCAAAATCTCTGATGTTGGGGCTTGTTCAGCAGTTTGATCACAATGTCTCATTATCATCCTCACCACAGTCCATTTTGCAATAAGCAGAGAATCATATCAAATCATAACCCAATAACTGGTTACAATTCCAACATCCCCCTAAGGCTGTCAAAACACACAAGGTTGTCACCATCCCAGGCCAAGTTTATTTTATAAGACTTCCCTGCCGGAAGCTTCAAAGCCATGAAGTCAAATCTAAAAAATTCTTTAAGCCCTTTCATGGGAAAGAGATCACTGATGGCTTTTAAGAAGACAGCTCCCAATAAATGAAAGATAACTGATTTAGAGTTGAAAACGATTTTTTTTTCCTTTTAAAGGACTAATTAAGATTGACAGTGGTGCTCCTCGGAGACCTCCAATAATTATGCAAGAACCATTTTGAGAGTGAACAATAAGAAGGGAGACTAAAGAGAGAGAAAAAAGAAAAGTTCAGTGGGACATTTCTGTCTGGTTTTATAAACATTAGCCCCATTCTAATCCTTCATCTTATGCTACCCCATACAAGCTTCAACAACCCCATATGACACCCATACCAAGTGAACAGATTTGAATCTCAGCTCAGTCACTTACCTTTCTACCTTACTTTTCCTCTCTGTGACTCAGTTTTCCCATTTGTAAAATGAAATGGTCAACCTGGATGATATTTAAAGTCCTTTCTGGTGGTCCCACGATCCTATGATAATAAAAACTAAGAAAGCTAAGGTAAATAAATCGTAGCCTCGAAATTACTGAATATGAAAAGCTAGTAGATTTATTCTCTAAAGTCAAAGTTTGATTTTCTTCCAACCTCAGATAAAGGGGCATCTTGGGTGAGATCTATGATGAGACCTATTGGTCTAAGCCACAGACTTGAATTTTGTTAATCCTTTTTTAAAAAAAGTACACGTCTTGGTTTAGGAACTGTCTTTGCCGGTGTGGATAGCCACATATCTATAACATGGTTTTCTAGAGCTGCTCAAGGATCACAGAGAGATTAAGTAAATGACTTGGTTACTTCAAAAAGTTAGCAAGTTTCAGGGTCAGATTGGAAATCCAGTCTTTCTGACCCCAAGCCCAGCATTCTATCCACTAACCCCCACTGCTTCTCTAACAAAAAATTATGTTTATTTCTAAAACAACAACAATTGATTCCCTCTTCTAACTGGCCATACTGGGGGAGAAGGGGGAGAGAAAGGACCGCAAAGACTGTCTTTGAAAGGTAAAGCAGAGTGACTCATGGACAAATAATGTTTGAAGAATCCAACTGTAATAGAGAAGCCCAGCAGTAGCTTTTGGTTAGTGGTTAAAGAGCCATGAATTATTAATATGTGAAATGTACATTATAAAGGGCTAGAACTAAGGCCCTGCTTGGTCCTGAGCACCAGGGAACCAAAAACATACAAAATATCCCCACAAATCATTCACAACCGTGAGGCACTGCCAGACACTTTACTATGAATAATCACCAGGAGGAGATGTAATGGGAGTTTTTCAAAATAGTAAGTGGAGAGGAATGTCTCACACACACACACACACACACACACACACACACACACACACACTCATACACAACCCCAAAGGAAGGCCATGTGATTGAGTAGATTGAGCATTAAGTCCAAAAACCTGAATTTCAATCCTGGATTCTGCCGAGCACTAACTGTGTGACCGTAAGGCAAGTACCTCCACATCACTGAGCCTCAATTTCCTCATCTATAAAATGGGCTAATAATGCTTGAAAATCACCTTCACGAGGCTGTTTGGAGGACAATGTTTTGTAAACCGCCAAGCACAATATAAATGCAAACTTCTGCAATTCCAACATCTGTTCATTACAGAGTTATTTTTTGATTATGTACTATTTCTATCAGCTCATTACTAGGCATTGTGAGAGAGACAAAAAGAACTAAAGGATATGGTCCCTGGCCTCGAAGAACTCATGATCTAATTGAATGAAGAAGAAAGTTCTTTTTTCATGAAGAACTATTTGTACAAGTTGTAGAATCATATACTTTCTTTCATCTGCCCTCCCAACTATGTGCTATGAAAGTTCAAAGAAGATTGAAATCAATGTATTCTAGAGGAATCAATCCCCTAAATAAAGGGCAGTCCCAAACCAAAGGGGTCTAGTCTAGCTCTTAAGATCACCCCAAATCATGAGACTCCTAAATAGCTGAAACTTCCCAAGAATAATAGAAATTGGATCAGCTCCAAGTCAAATATGATGGATTCCCCAGTTTGAGCAAGAGAAGCTCTAGATTTATTAAGGAATAACAATAGCAACAACAACAATAATAATAACATTTATATAACACTTTAAGGTTTGCAAACTATTCTACATATCTTATCTCATTTGTTCCTTATAACAACAGCCCTATGAGGTAGGTGCTATTATACTGTTTTATACATAAGGAAACTGATGCTGGAAAAGTTCAGATGACTAGCCCTAAAGCAGGATTCAAACTCAGATCTTCATGATTCCAAATGTACTATTTGATATAGCTGCTTCAAAGGGTCCTAGGAATCATCCTAGCTTCCCACAAGAGGGCCACATCTCCACAGGTCTCTTAAAGCTCCTAAGACTACCCCAGTCTAGACTTTTAGCAGAAAGACTAGTCTAGAGCTAATGAAGAATCCTAAAGATTGGGAGGTAGGGAAGGGAAAGAAAAGAAGGAAGGAGGGGCAGTGTCCACAAAGACAAATTATTTTCACTATCACTTTCCAATTCCAACAGATCCACTGCCTTCCCATTAGATGTCTGTGTTGCACACCCTTCCCTCCCACATCACATACACCAGGAAAAGTTGGTGGGAAATGGGAGGGGTATGAGAATCACAGGATTTAAAGTTGGAAGAGACAGCCATAGGAGGCTAAAAAGAATCTTTGAGGACATCTAGTCCAATATCTATGTTTCATGCATGATATAAAGTCCAGAAGATTTAAATGACTTGCTGAAGTCACTTAAGTGACAAGATTGACTCTAGAACTCAGGATCTCTGACTCTTTCTAGAAAACTAGTTTGAAGTGAGAATGGTATTAACCCTGAAGAGGCTCAGGTGTCACATCTGTGTCCCCAACCACAGATCAGGTAGGAAACTGGGAACAAGAACCTCCACTTACATTAAGAAGTGAAGAACATTCTCCGTAGGGTCGTGATGGAGCCTCAGTGACTGGATAGACCAGATGGGCTGCTCTCCTTCTCACTCTCTTTCCTTCTGACTCCCAATGAAGAAGACACTGGCTTCCTTACTTCCGGACGCAACCTCGAGGACTTCCTAGGGCACAGACCTTGGCCCTTTTGTAGGTCTCCCTTTGGGAGAGAAAAGGAAATAATTTTTTCAATAAAGCCTTTTGTATTCTACGTTTGCTTTGGATGTGGGATGTCTCTGTAGATCATGATCCAATGCAAGTACCTTAAGAAACACAGAGAGGACTCTCAGAAAATAGATCCAAACATTAGGGGGGAGGCTGAAAGATGTTTCATTTACCCTGAAGATTTATGGGGTTAAATGCACTTTAAGAAGCTAGAATGAAGAAAAAGCAGCAACCAGAAATTCCCTGAACTCCCTCAAATTCTAACTGACAACAGGGCATCCATCTGCTCTGATTTGTGAAGGTCACTGAATAGGGAAAGGTAGATAATAATAACAACTTTCACTTCTATAGTACTTCAAAGTACACAAACCACTTTCCTCATAGCACCCCTGTGAGATAGAGGATGTATATATTCTTTTCCCTACTTTGTAAGAGAAGAAACTGAGGCTTACACAAATAGTGATCTACCCAATGCTACTTAGGTAATATGTGTTGAAGCCAAGATGGAGGGGCAATAGTTAGTCCCTTTAGTAAAGTGGCAAACCTTAGTAAATCAGCCTTTATCAAAAATTTTCACATTGAAGAGAAGGTTCTCACTAGATGCTTTATAGCAGGATTTTTAGTAGAACTCAAGAAGTCCTTGCATTTCAAACTCCAGGGAAATGCAGAGGAGCTATGTGAGGTAGAGGAGATTGTTTTATAGTGAAGATGAAAATGACGTTCTTCCATTTTCTGAATGAATGAAGTTAAGCCCTTCATAGACCAAGGGAAGGATAACATGTCTGCATATACTGTTATCAACCAAGTTCCAATAACATCCCTGTCTATACATCCTCCTCAACTTCCTCCCTTTCCAAAAAAAAGGTCTATAAGTTATAGACCCTTCCTAGAGTATGGGAGGATTTAAGAACGAATGGTACCACAAACCTTCCTACCCAACAAACCAAAGATACCCACCTAAAAAGAGACATAAACTGTAGCTAAGGCATCCTATCCAATTATATCTTGGCAAGGATACACTCCACAAAGACTATCAGTATGCCATAAGAAATGACGAATGTGAAGAATTCAGAAAAACACAAGAAGATGTATGAATTGAGGCAGAGTGAAGTAAGTAGAATGAGGAGAGGAATGTACACAATGGTTATCAAGATGTAAATGAAAAGAACACTAAAATAAAGTCAAAGATGGCATAAGCATAGTGACCAATTTTGGTCCCACAAAAGAGAGAAGGAAATGTACCTCCCTCTTTCTGCTGGAGAGCATGGGACCATGATATAGAATATGGCAAGTTCTGTTGGATACAGCCAATATACTGATGGGTTTTGCTTTATCATTATTTTTTTTTGGTTACAAAGAAAGGCTGAAGGAAAGAGGGAGCATGTTTACATTGCAGAAATGATGGTGTAAAAACAAAAGACATTAATAAAACTTCTTAAGAAGAGAATACATTATGCCAATAACTTAGTATGTAACATTGTCCTCCCAGCACCTTTTTTTTGTCTATAAAATGAAGAAATTGGTTGAAGGGAGCTAGATCACCTCCAAAGCCACTTCCAGATTCTATTTGCATCAATGGGAAATGTATCCTTCAATTGAATTTCTGAATGTCTTCTGTAAAGTGATGGGACAAGGTGATACCCCAAGCATTCATTTTGGAATCCCAAATCCCTCAGCCCTATAGTCCCCTGGGCAGAATGGCTTCCATTGGATCATGTGCCCACCACCCACAGGCTGGAAAGATGGGGCAGAGGATCCTAGTCCCAGAATAAATGGATTTTCATACTGGTAAAAATTAATTGCTCAATTGAAAATATTTTGAAATCCAGCTGACCTTGGTTAGAGACGTTCAGTTTCTTATTGATATGGGTCAGAAGTGGGGGATAGGAGGGAAGGAGTTTGTTCAGGGTATAGTTATAGACCCATTAGTCATTTGTTATTATCTAACTTTTAACCATCACAAGCCTAGACTTTGAAATCAGGAAACATGAAGATAAATTCAAATTCTGATACTATCTTTATGATATAAGCCATTTACCCACCCTGAACCCCAGTTTCCTCATCACTATAATCAGGGGACTTAACTAAATGATTTCTAAGGTCCCTTTCAGCTGCAAAGGGAATGATCATAGACTTCCTAACAATCCCTGGCTGCTAATTTACATTCATTATCTTGTTTGATCTTTAGAACAACCCTATGAATTAAGAAGTCCCACTACTAAGAACCTTGAACAGAGCTTGATCTTCGGGTATGAAGTCACTGCTATAGAGGTCTCTTTGGTGAGTGGGTAGACCTAGGATAAATGCTGAAACATCCTGTGATCATAATTTAAGTACCCATGGGGTCAGCAAGAAATAAAAAAGGGAAAAAAGAACTCCTGGTCCTGATGAATTCACATGAAAATTCTATCAAACTTTTAAGATATAATTAGTGCCGATATTACAAAAATCATCCTCAAAAATTAAAAAAGAAAGGATTCTACTAACATCCTTTTATGAGGCAAATGTAGGATTAATACCTAAACTAGAGAAGGATAAAACACAGAAGGAAAACTGTAGAGTCTACAGCATAGACCAATGTCATTAATTAACATCAATTCAAAAATTTAAACAATATCCTTTTAAAAAGACTACAGGGATTTATCCAAGAAACCATTAGGATTTATACCAGGATAGATGATTAGACACTAGAAAAATAATCAATATAAATGATCATATTTTTTTAAAAACATGCAAAACTACGTAGGAATATGTCTTAATAGTTGTAGAAAAAGTCTTTGACAAAATACAACACTCATTTATGCTAAAAACCTAACAAAGTATAGACAGAATGGGACAAAAAGCATCTATTTAAAACAAAAACCAAGCATCTTATGCAAGGGAGATACATTAGAACCTTTTCCAGTAAATAAAAGAGTAAATAAGAGTACCACTCTCCCCACTATTATTCGATATAATTCCAGAAATGTGAATAATAGCAGTAAGTCAAGAGAAAGACATTAAAAATATAGAGCGGCAGAATTAAAATGCAGACTAGAGCCAACAACCTGGCCAAACTCTCCCAATATTTGCCTTCAAATAACTTTAAAATAATGCCTTAAAATAGAACCATGGAGTGGCAGAATCCACAGAATGCCTGAGTGAGACATTTTTCCAATCTAGGACAATTTAGGGAGCCAGCAGGAACAGTCCGTGATGCTGGGATGGGGGCTGGTCCAGAGTGCATACAGAAGCATCTTCTTAGGATGGCTTGAAAGGTGGTGCAACAGAGGCAGCAGCCACCCAGAGATAATGAGGGGATCAGACAACTGGTCAGAAAGAGATGACAGGGTACCCTTTAATGGCACTAGGTAAAGCTGGTGCTGATTGGCAACTCCATTGCCAATACACAGTTCAGAGGGGTGCTTGTGGGTAGATCATAAGGAGGGACAGGGGTGCCGGTCACAATTCCAAGACTGGGAGGAGTAATAGCACTTGTGGATGGGGAGAGCTAGGGGCTTGGTCACAATTCCAGGGCTAACAGCACTAATGCTTGCAGCTGAAAGGGAACAGGGACCCTTCCTGGATAGAGACCAGAGCACAGAGCAGGGGAATAGTGACCACACCTCTCCCTGAATCATACAACCTTAGAAACACAGAAAACTTGTAAGCCCCCCTATCCCCCCAAACTAGCTGTGAAGCAAAGCTTAAAGCTTGAGATAGTGCTTCTCTACCCTCAGGTTAACAGAACTCAACTTCAACATAAAGTTCAAAGTCAATAAATGGGTTGGGAAAACGAGCAAACAAACAAACAAAAAAAAAGAACTCGAACATGAAAAGCTACTACAATGGCAGGGAAGACCAAGACACAAACTCAGAGGAGGACAACAATGTAAAAACAGCTATAACCAAAGCCTCAAATAAAAATGTTAATTGGACACAAGTCCAACAAGAATTCCTGGAAACATTAAAGAAAGAAATAAGAATGGAAGTGGGAAAATGAAGAAAAGAATGAGAGTGATGCAAGAAAATATGAAAAGAAAATTAACAGCTTGGTAAACAGGCACAAAAAAATACTGACAAGAATAATACCTTAAAAATTGAACAGGCCAAATGGGAAAAGAGATTTTTACAAATTCACTGAAGAAAAGAACTCCTTAAAAAGCAAAATTGGCTAAATTTGGGGGGTAGGGGCAGAGAGAAGATACAACACCTCACTGAAGAAAATAATTCCTTTAAAAAATAGATTTTGCATCAATCGGGGAATGGCTAAACAAGTTGTGGTATATGAATGTAATGGAATACTATTGTGCTAAAAGAAATGAGGAGCAGACAGACTACATAATAACCTGGAGAGACTTATATAAAAACTGATGTTGAGTGAGGTGAGCAAAACCAGGAGAACTTTGTACCCAATTACAGACACATCATATGTGTGAAGACTGAATCTGATAGACTGGGCTCCTTTCAGCAATACAAGGTTAGAAGACAACTACAAAAGACTCATGATGGGGGTAGAGCCAAGATGGCAAAGTAGAAGCAGGAAATTCTATGAGCTCCTCCACAGCCACCTCCAATACCTGTAAAATAGTACGCTAAACAAATTTTAGAGCTATGGAACCCACAAAGTGACAAAGAGAAACAAATCGCCCACTGAAGGCAGCCTGGCAGGCCAAGAGGAAGGGTCTATCACACTGAGGGGGGAGCCGAGGGCAGTCCTGGAGAGCGACATACTTCCAGCCCCAGGGTGGCCCCAACCAGCAATGGCCAGAACAGAATTCAGGAGAGTGAATCACCAGCATCTGTGGCCATTTACAGATTTCTCTAACCATAAACACCAAAGAGAAAGTAAAAGGTCAGTGGAGAACTCTGTTGGAACTGGGTGACAGAAGAGTGTGGTCTGGTCCCTGCCCCCAAGGAGAGAGATGGTTGAGGAATGGCAGCTGTAGCCACCGTCACATAGCTGCCTCCAGAGCTCCTGGCCTCCAGATAGTAGGGAAACCAAGTGACCATTCAGAGGGTAATCACTCTTGCTTTATCCTGCTTGGATCTGGGTTGCTGTCTTGGGCAGTGGTCCTGGGGTGAGAAACACCTGTGTGCCAGTGTGGTGTCTATAGAGAGGACACCCTCCTCAGACTTCTGACAACATTTGCAAAAACCCCTGTGATTTGTTACAAAGCTCTCTCTCCATTCTGGAAGCAGAGTTCTACCATGGCAAAGAGCTCAAGGGTCAAGTAATTGACCGGCAAGATGAGCAAGAAGAGGAAGTGCTATCAGCCCATAGAATCCTTTTTGGGGGACAAAAAGGTGCAAAGCATGGAGTGGGAGGAAGACAGTGAACTCAGAACTCCTGCATCAAAAGCTTCTAAGAAAAATATGAGCTGGTTATAGGCCATAGAGGAGCTCAAGAACTATTTTGGAAATCAAGTAAGAGAAGTGGAGGAAAAATTGGGAAGAGAAATGAGAAGGATGCAAGAAAATCATGAAAAGAGAGTCAACAAAATACTGAAGAAAATAACACCTTAAAAAATAGACTAACTCAAATGGCAAAAGAGGCCCAAAAAGCCAATGAGGAGAGGAACGCCTTTAAAAGCCGAATTTCCCAGATGGAAAAGAAATTTCAAAAACTCACTGAAGAGAATAATTCCTTCAAAATTAGATTGGAACAAATGGAAGCTAATGACTTTATGAGAAAGCAAGATACTATAAAAACAGATCCAAATAAATGAAAAAATAGAAGGCAATGTGAATTATCTCATTGGAAAAACCACTGACCTAGAAAATAGATTCAGGAGAGATAATTACAATTTTTTGGACTACCTGAAATCCATGATCAAAAAAAGAGCCTAGAAATCATCATTCAAGAAATTCTCAAGGAAAACTGCCCTGATATTCTAGAACCAGAGGGGAAAATAGAAATTGAAAGAATTTACCTATCACCTCTTGAAAAAGATTGCAAAAAGAAAACTCCTAGGAATATTATAGCCAAATTCCAGAGTCCCCAGATCAAGGAGAAAATATTACAAGCAGCCATGAGGAAACAATTTGAGTATTGTGGAAACACAATCAGAATAACACAAGATCTGGCAGCTTCTACATTAAGGGATCAAAGGTCTTGGAATATGATATTCCGGAGGTCAAGGAGCTAGGATTAAAACCAAGAATCACCTACCTTGCAAAACTGAGTATAATGTTTCAGGAGAAAATATGGTCGGTCATTCAATGAAATAGAGGACTTTCAAGTGTTCTTGATAAAAAACCAGAGCTGAACAGAAAATCTGATTTTCAAATACAAGAAGCAAGAGAAGCATGACAAGGTAAACAGGAAAAAGAAGTCATAAAGAACTTATTAAAGTTGAACTATTTACATTCCTATATGGAAAATATATATATATATATATATATATATATATATATATATATACACACACACATATATTTATAGGTTTATATAGGAGAGTGTATGCATGTATGGATACATATGTGAGTGTGTATATATGTGTACATGTATTCATAGACAGAAGGCACAGGATTAGTTGAATAAGAAGGGATGATATCTGAAAAATAAAATTAAGAGGTGAGAGGGGAATATAATGAGAGAAGGAGAAAGGGAGAGATAGAATAGGGTAAATTATTTCATATAAAAGAGGCAAGAGAAAACTGTTACAATGGAGGGGAAGAACAGGAAGGCAAAAGGGAATGGGTCAACCTTACTCTCATTAAATTTGGCTTAAGGATGAAATAACATACACACTCAATTGGGTATCTTACCCTACAGGAAAGTAGAGGGGAAGGGGATAAGAGTGGAGATGATAAAAGGGAGGGCAGAATGGGGGGGGGGGGGGGCGGGGAGGGTAGTTAGAAGCACATATTTTTTAAAAGGGACAGGGTCAAAGTAGAAAATAGAGTGTATGGGGATGGGATAGGATGAAGGAAAATATAGTTAGTCCTTCACAACATATCTACTATAGAAACGTTTTGCATAACTACACATGTACAACCTGTGTTGAATCACTTATCTTCCCAGTAGGGGTAGGTGACAAGGGAAGAAGGGAAAGAATCTAGAAATCAAAGTTTTAAAAACAAATGTTAAAAAAAAATGTGGTATTTTTTTTTCCTGCAACTGGAAAGTAACATATACAGGCACTGGGTATAGAAATTCATCTTGCCCTACTAGAAAGTCAGAAGGGGATTGGGGGAGGATGTAAGAGAGAGCAGATTGGGAGAAGAGGTATTCAGTAGGATCACTATTTTGGGGTGAGGGGTAGAGGAAGGACGGGGAGAAAATTTGTAACTCAAAATCTTGTGGAAATGAATGATGTAAACTGAATGTGGAGGTAGAAGACCTGAGTTCAGACCCTATGTCCTGTACTTACTAGCAGTGTGATCATAAACATCACTTAACCTAGTTACACCTCAGTTTCCTCATCTACAAAGGAGTTATAATAATAATAAATATCTTAAAGTGTTATCATGGAGATGTAACAAGATGCTTGTGAAGTGCTTTGCAAATCTTTAAGCACTATATAGATGTCAACTATTATTAAGATCTGGGTTTGTCAGAGATAGATGGATGGATGGATGGATGGATGGATGGATGGATGGATGGATAGATGGATGGATGGATAGATAGATAGATAGATAGATAGATAGATAGATAGATAGATGATAGATAAATAGA
>CM053586.1:320666747-320702443 GCA_028646515.1 Pseudochirops corinnae
ATACATTTATATATAATGTATGTATATAAATGTAGTTAGTTATATATACCATTTATGTGCATATGTATATGTATGCATATATGTGTATATACACACATACATTCATATCATCAATAGGAATGTATATCTTCAGCAAAAGCACAACTAATTGGGCCCAGAATTAAACATAAAAAGATGATTGAGCTATAAGACCTTTGAGAAATCATAAAGTTCCTTTAATGACCCCAAATTTCTCCCTCAAACAAGGGCCTATGTTGGCTTAGTGAACAGACCACGGGTCTTCCAATCAGGAAGATCCAAGATTAAATACTTCTTCCTACACTTAGTAATTATGTGACTGTGGGCAAATTACTTAATTTCTATTGCCTCAGTTTCCCCATTTAAAAATGGAAAGAATAATAGCGCCTACCTCACTTGGCTGTAACAAGATTCAAGTGAGATAACACATGCAGAGTGCTTCATGAAGTTTAAAATAAGAGTATTTTTGAATCATTAATAATACCAATGAATTGTACTGGTGATATTACTAGTTTTGAATGTCATGGAACATGACAATTTCAAAACAATTAAAAACCAGTAATACCCAGTAAGAGAAGCGTCCATTGCTCTCCTATTTAAACAATATCAAAAGAAATCAAGAAAGGCCTTCATCCCACTGGGTGAACCCACCACAGGGCATTTATGGGAGGATTCAAATAAAAATCATGTAAGATGGGCAGGCCCGGATGCATTGGGATCCTCAGAGATGGAGAAAATGAATGAAGAAATACTTATTAAGCATTTCCTATGTGTCAAGCACTGTGCTTGAGAACATCCACATTAATGACCTGGCAGATCTATTTGAGGATTTTCAATTTGAATTCCAGTTCTAGCACTTAGGTCTACATCAATTCCATCTCAGCTTCCTTCTCCATAAAATGGAGAGGTTATCTGACTACTTTACAGGCCAGTTGTGAGCATCAAAGAATTTAGATATATGGATGGTTTTGTAAACCATAAATGCCAGCTATCATTATTATTATCATTATTATTATTATTATTATTATTATTCTAAGATCCTGAGAACTCAGAGAGTTGAGGTAAAATGAAGGGAGTGAGGGGGTGGATTTTGTTTATTTGTGGTTCCTTTTTTTTTTTTAAACAAATGGGACTTCCTGAGGTGCTTGTCATCCTGTCTGAATGCAAATGAGAGGCACATGCCAGCTTCCCATCTTCCCTTGAAAGTTTTCCAGTCAGAGGCTCTGAAATTTCAGCAGACCACATGGTTTGCATTTGCAAGCCAACCAGGGCCTTAGAAATCTACTCCAAGTCCTGGAAGAATCTTGTGTAGGAGGGAGCAAAGGCCAGAGCCCAGCATGACCCAGGACACTTGATAAGAGGCAGAAGATAAATGGTTGGTTGGTTGGTTATTGGACTGAATTAATTCACTGTGAAGAAAGGCTGAAGTGAAGGCCAACAGCTACTCCTAAGCTCACTCATTGTAATAATATAAACAATGATCATTGTATTGCTATGATGAATGATCCAAGATAAGCTGACTGTTTAGTCAATCTGAAGAGTTTGGTTTTGTCACTCAACGTAGGAACACAGTCGCCAAAAACTATCACAAAGACAAAAAAGACAGGTTTACTACACGTAAAGGCAGAATATAGGAACTATGAAATAACAGGTCACAGACTTTTGAGATGGATTGAACCTAAGCGATCCCTTCATTTTGCAGATGAAAAACCGAAACACAGAGAGGCAAGGTAAATTTTCCCAAAGTCAGCCAAATAGTGAATGGCAGAGTCAAAGGTCAAACCCATATCTTCTGACCACTCCTTGTGTAATGTGATTAGGGCAAAATATAGCAGACTATCACCAATCTAGGCCTGGCCACTTTATGCTGTTGACTCATATAAACAGGCAGCTCACTAAATCCCTCAGATCTTCTTCAAACAAATAATGGTCTACTCACACCTTATCAAACAGCTATCAAGTCCCCATCTCATTTATCTAAAGATGACATTTTGAACCCAGGTGTAAAACTTAATACTTATCTCTGTTGAATTTCATCTTATTTGATTTGGCACAATGTTCTGGTGTGCCAAAATCTTTTTGAATTTATACTGTCATCCAATATGTTAGTTTTTTGTCGCATGTAAAAGCCTGCCATCTACGCCTTCATAGAGGTCATTGGTAAAAATATCAAAGGACAAATATTGCTGGGTGGTCTTCCAAACTAATATCAAACAGTGAATGACTACTCTGGATTCAGCCATTTGGCCTGGAAGTCAGGAAGGTCCGAGCTCAAATTCGGCCTAAGATACTTACTAGCTGAGTGACTCTGGGCAAGTCGCTTAGCCCTGTTTGCCTTGGTTTCCTCATCTGTAAAATGAATTGGAGAAGGAAATGGCAAACTATTCCAGTATTATTGCCAAGAAAACCCCAAATAGGGTGACAAAGTGTCAAACATGACTGGAAAATGACTGAACAAAATGGTAGAAAAAGAAAAAGAATTTATATAATGCTTTGAAGTTTACAAAGTGTTTCACACATATCTCATTTTATTCTTATAACAATGCTTGGAGGTAGCTGCTATTGTTAGCTCCAATTTACAGAACAGGTAACTGAGGCAGACACAGGTAAAGTATCTTCTTCAGCATTATATAGCTAATAAGTATTCGAGACTGGATTTTTACTCAGGACTTCCCGACTCCAAGTCCGATGTTCTATATACTTTACTATCGAGCTGCCTCATTACATTGAGACCATTGTGATCATTTCTGGATGTCACATTTTAGGAAAGACATTAACAGCTAGAACACATCTAACAGGATATTCCCAGGGGAATGGAGAACCAGAATACTGAAGAACATCTCCACTGAGGGACTAGAGACCATGTTAAAATTGGTTGAAGGAACCATAGCAAAGAGAAGAGAATACAGGAGGCCAAGATGATAATCCATTAAGTATTTGAAGGATTGCATATGGAAGAATCAGGCTAGAAGGAAGACTTAGGCCCAGTAGACAGAAAATCCAGGGAGGCAGATTTGAATTCAATTTTAGGAAGAACTTAGTGATGGAATAGGCTTCTTCAGGAGACAAGAAACACTGGAGGTATTCAAATATCAACTGAATGACCACTGGCCTTAACTATCATAGAGGAGATTCTTATTCTAGTATAAGTTAAATGAAATAATCTATAATTCTGATACTTTATGATTTTGTGATATTCTTTTGATTTTTACTTATTTCATGACCCCTTTCTTCAACTTTATAATAAGCTCCTAGATCATAAGGAAATATTTATGTCACATTCCCCTCGGTGCAAGGCAGAAAGTAGGATGATATTCCAACAAATAATAAATGAATGATGAATGAATGAGCTACGTTGAGCCCAAAAGCATAGTCACCAAAAATCATTCCATCCTAGATAAATGATCAAATGATACGAACAAAATTCTCAAGAGGATCACAAGGTATTAAACAGTACATGGTAGAACATTCCAAATGATGAGAGAGATGCAAATCAAAGCAACCCTAAGATTTCAACTCATACCCTGAAAACTGGCAAAGATCAAAAAAAAATGGAAAAGGTCAATATTGGAAAGGTCGTAGGAAGGTGGGCGCACTAGTACATTGTTGGTGGAGCTGTGAATCAGAACAATAATTTTGGAAAACAATTTGGGATTTTGCAAAAAAAAAAAAATAACTAAATGTTGCTTTGAACCAGAGATTCCACTAATAGGTTTAGACCAATGGTAAAAAAAAAAAAAAGAAAGTTTCCATACACACCAAAATACTTATAGTAGCATGTTTTGTAAAAAATAATTTAAAAAATTGGAAACAAGGTAGAGATCCATAGTTTGGGGGAAGGCTAAACAAATTGTGGTACATGAATACAATGGAAGAGTGCTGTGCTATATGAAATGACAAATGTGATGAGTACAGAGAAGCATAGAAAGATCTGATACAGGAACGGATGCAGAGTGAAGTAAGCAGAGCCAAGAAAACAACATACACAGTAACTACAACAACATAAATAGAAAGTACAACCACATACCAAAAAAACAAAAGTGAACGTCACAGAATCACAAAGAATAAGCCTGTCTTAAAAGAAAAGAAATGAGAAGAAACTAACACCCTGTCCCTCTGCTGAGATGGAAGGTCTACCTGTATGGTACATTGCATATATTTGCAGACTTTTTTAATGTATTAAGTTGTGCTGACTTTTTCCCTCTTTTTTTCTTTTTTTGTCTTAAAACATTTTTTATGTGAAATGGTTCTCTGAAAGGGGGAGAGAGAGATACTTGAGAAAATTATGATGATATAACCATAAAAATATCAACAAAAACTTATTTTTAAAAGTTTAGAGTCAAATAGAAAGCACTGGTTATCTAAACTAATCATAACTCTCTCTACCTTGACTCTCTATCTCAAAAGACATTCTGGCCTCTCTGACATAAAAAACAGCTGAAAAATAGAGGCTAGTCTATTTTAGCATAACCCAGACAAATCAATCAGTTTTAAGTCTCTCCATCCCAATTACCAGTCCCAGAAGATGCTTCTTCTACTAACAGTGCCTTCAGCATCTGCCCACCTTTCCTTAGGTCTATCATCAAAGTTTGTCTCCAAGTAGTGAAAGAAGTCTAGACTGAGGACATTAGGAGATGTTCGAATCTGTATCTCCACATTTTCCAGGGTTCTGGCCAAGAGAATTCTTTGGCCAGGAACATATTCCCTCCTGACTTTTTCTCTCAATGCCTAATTCTCTCTTATTCCTGCATCTTCCCCACCTACCTCCTTCAAATTCAGGAGAAATATCTGCTTTCATGCCTATTCCTTACTTAAAGTTCCATAGATGGCCCATGGATAGATCTGATATATCAAAACTAGTGATGGATGCTCTCTCCCCCCCCAAAAAAAAAATGTTTTAAAAAGACTCTTTATCCCAAAATAAAAAACTATCCCTAGAAGCTGTTTATGTGGACCTCCCCTGCAGGGTGGTCAGCACTGTCCAAGCCTATGGTTCTAAAGATTTAAGAAGCTCCAGGAGGGTCATTACACTGCACTTGTATAAATCCACTCCAGCATGTTCCATGAGCCCCACTGGAAGGACCAGAACCACCTTTAACCCACAGCATGAGAGAAAGTCAAGACTTTCTCAAGCAGCCCAGTAGGTCCTGCTGCTTCGGAACAGGTTCAAGATCTAGGTGTCCAGGCCCTGGAGAAATGGCCACCTGGTTTGGACCTTGCTGAACGTATGCTTGATCATCACAATGACACGGGACAATTGAGACCTCTGGGAGGAGCTTAAAAATGAAGTCACCAATTCTAAGAAGTCACATTCCACCACCACCACCACCACCCCTCTATCTGTACTTATGTAATTCTTATATATCCATTGAAGCCCAACTCAAAAAGCATCTCATCTGGGAAAATTTCCCAGAATATTCCTAGTTAAAAGAGTTTTTTCCTTCCCCTTCTACTATGATTTTTATATCATTTATTTCATTTTCACATTCTGCACCATGCCCTGGTTACTCGTCTATGCCTGCCTTATCATCTCTATAAGACTATAAACTTGACTGTGTGCATTGTTCACAAAAAAGGGAGGAGGACTGTTTTTCTACATTTTCTTTTTTTCTGATTCCAAAAGTTTATAATATTGGGATATTTTTAATTTTTTTTCTTTCTCCATTTTGATGGGGGAGGATAAAAGGGATTTTGGTTGCCTGGACAAAAAAAATAAGAAAAAGTTTTAAATGACTGTAGCTTAGTGAAAGCCTTAAAGAGTTACAAAGACCATTTCCTACAGGAAGACTTTCCCAGTCCTTCCAGTTTACGATGCCTTCTCTTCTGAGGTTACCTTCCAATACTAGGCATCTGTCTTATATGAACTTACTTATGTCTAGGTTGTCTTCCTTATTTGAACAAAAGGTCCTTGAGAGAGGGGACTGTTTTTGCTTTTGGTCTCTGTCTGTGACATTTAGCACAGTGACTAGAACACAGTAAATGCTTGTTGATTAATTGTTCATCCTTATATCTCCCATAGTACATAGAATAATGTTTTACGTATAGTAGTTGTTCACACATAGTTGTCAAATGAATGGTTGATTAAACGATTATATAATCTATATTGCCAGTTCTTTACATCCAAAGAAAATTTTGTCCAACATGGAAAGAATGAGGAAGACCTGGGATAAAGCTCCTCCTCTGACATATACTAGCTCAGTTATCCTGTACAAGCAATTTAAGCTCTCAGTGGCCCCAGGTGACTCTCTCAAACTAAAAATTACCCAATGGTCACTATCTGCATCAATAAAGGGAGTTTCCTCATCAATAGCTCCCTATATTACTGAAATCACACGTCTAGACACAGACACAAAAAGAAAGTTAACATAATTGTTCAAATAATTTCAGAGCAGAAAGCATGTTTGCCTAAATTATCTTGGTAGCTCTTCAGTTAATTCAAAGATCTGGCTTTGAACGTCCTATAGGGGTGTTTTTCAGCTTTAGCAGCAGTGGGAACGTTTCTATTATACCCACAGCTGCCTAAATTGTCCCTCCAAATGGAGAATCCATCTTCTTTCCCACCCACTGGAACCACAGCTGACATCACATTTCCTACTGAGATGGAATGAGTAATGTTGTTTTGCATATAAAGGACCACCCACTATTATGATTACAATCATAGATTTTAAATTTAAAGGGACTTTGGAGGTCTTCTGGTCGAATTCCCTCATTTTATTGGTGAGGAAATTGAGACCCAAAAAAGTCACAGAGAAATGTCAGAGGCAAGATTTGAATCTCTTTATTCTTAATCATTATTTTCTGTTGATCTTAATTATGATCATTCTGATTGATTTAATCTCTCGACTTATTGAGTATCAACAATGTGTAGGTGATGAAAATAAGAAAGAAATGTCCCTTATGTCCAAAAATTATCATCTAGGTCAGGAGATCATAGAAAAATAAGTTTCTATTTGTATATGGATTTATGGTTTACAAAGTTTTACACTTACAAACCTTACAAGTCTATGAATTTGATGCTTTCTTCCTATCTTTTGATGGGAGAAGATGAAAGGGATTTTGGTCGACAGGACAAAATAAAATAAGAAAAAAAACTTAAATGATTCTAGCTAGAGCTGTAGACTATAACTGTACATAAAGGTTCTTAACCTGGGGCCCATAAACTTGCTTTAAAAAAAAAAAAAACAGTTTTGATGGGGGTGGCTAGGTGGTGCAGTGAATAGAAGCACCAGCCCTGGAGTCAGGAAGACCTGAGTTCAAATCCAGACTCAGACACTTAACATTTACTAGCCGTGTGACCTTGGGTAAGTCACTTAACCATAACTGCCCTGCCTTCCCCCCTCCAAAAAAAAAGTTTGCATTAAAAAACTGTTTTGATGGATTATAAGTTTTTCCCATTAGATTGCTTGCTCTTTCAGAGCAGGGACTGACTTTTGCTTCTTTTTTTATCCCCAGTTCTTAGCACAGTGCCTGGCACATAGTAGGCACTTAATAAAGGTTTATTGGTTGACTGATTGAATATAATTGGTTTCCTTAGTAATCCTATGTGTTTTATTCATTTAAAAACATTATTCTGAAGAAGGATTCATAGGCTTTGCCAGATTGCCAGAAGGGTCCTTGAAATTCAAAAAAGGTTAAGAACCTCTCCTCTATGGACTTGTGATTTCATACCTGTAGGTGTTCATAGGATCATTGATTAAGGTTTTTAAAGGACCTTAGAGTTCATCTAGTCCAAGCTCCTTATTTTACAGGTAAGAAAAACTGAGGCACAGACTTGCCCAATGTCATTCAGGTATTAATTGGCAGAGCCAGGATTTTAAAATCAAGCTAACTCCAAATCTGACATGTTTGGAGGCTAATTAATAATAATTGCCATATATTAATTAATAGTTTATATAATTTATAATAATAAATTATTGGTATAAGTAATTTTTATTATATATTCTATTATTACATCATTCTAGTTCTAGATCTTTGATCCTGTACTAAGATCATACTCGAAAGCAGCAAGTAGGGGAAAACCACTGAAGGTAATAGAGCAATAAAAAATACTGAATCAAAATTATGCCAGGTATAGTAAGAATATGAATGGCTCACATGTATTAAAACGAGTTAAGGCTGACATAGCACTTTGCGCTTATCATCTCACTGGATCCCTGAAACCTCCCTATAGCATAGGTGCTACTGTTATACCCATTTCACAGATGGGGAAACTGAAGCTCCAAGAGGTTAAGTCACTTTGTCCATCGCTAGTAGATCAGTGAGGGTCCTCCTGACTCTGTGCCTTCATGCTTTATCCACTAAGCCATGTTGCCTCTCTACAATAATGGCTTTGAGTTTTACAGGCTGCTAGATTTTATATGGAGCATTCAGTCAGCCCTAAGCCAAGACCACAAGTTGTATCACAATTTTGAGCCTTTTACGTACTCAATGATTATTTGTTGAGTTGAATTTAAATAAGTACCAAGGTCATTTTGAAGTCTAAGTTCCTGTGTCCCTGTCAACAGCATATTCTTGATTCTTATTCTTCATAAAAATAAGGAGGAATCATTCTTAACCCCAAGTACTACAAAATCTGAGAGTCTTCTGAGATTTATTTCCATTTTGAGGTTCAATGGAGGTCTTCAGTAATTTCTCCCTAATCATCAATAATTAGATGGCAAAGCTCAAACTGGAAGAGACTTTAAAAAGACCATCTAATCCACCCACCCTCCATTTTACAGATGAAGAAAGTGATGTTAAATTACCGAAGATCACATTTGCAAAGCCAGGATTTGAAATCAGATCCCATGACTCTCATTAATTACACTACACTACCTCCTAGTCATACTGATGACCTACTGTCAAGGTCCCTTGCTAAAGAGGTCTTCATAGAAGAATTACATGTGCCAATTAATGGTGGAGGAAACAGGTCATTTATCTGATGTACTAAAGGGAAGGCACAAAACATAAGGTGCTGTGACTTAACCAGGGACGACTGAGGGAATAAGAGACAAGTACAGCAAGAGAAGGATGCGAGGACAGCCCAATGAGCTCCTCACACTGGGGTCAGGACCACCTCTAAGTCAAGACCAAGGATAGACACAGAAGAAATATCACTAGGGATCTCTCCAAGGATTCAATAGTCTTTAAGCCGTAGTATGGGAAGAAAGTCCATGTCAGTATTGGGCTCTGGAAGCATCTTTGTTCCATGCCTCAGAGCAGCTCAAGAGCTTAGGAATATGGAAGCTCCCAAGTGTCATAGAGAGAGAAAGGTTCTTACTCGGGCATTGCTAATTAGTTTCCAAGCTCTGAGGTCACAGGACAGAAGGCACTCTTCAGCTAGGAAACCAGAAATCTCTAACCCCAAGGCCTCTGGACATGAAAGATCCATGCAGAGCAGGAATAAGGGGGTACCAAGTAGAAAGAGGGAGCATGGCTAAGGAATAGATCATCTGTTACATAGAGTAAGATCAGACCAGAAGAGGCAGAGGTTTTTCCAGATGAGAATAATTACCTAATCACTGATACTAACAGCTACTCTGGCAGAGAGCCCACCCAACAATCTGCTCCCACCATGACTGCCTGTTCCCATGACCCCTGACCCACCATAGTCACCAGTCATACACATTCATGTTTGCATTTAGAAAGATACGAGATGTGGGCATTAATTGTATATTTTAGAGGCTCCAAACAGGTGTCTGTTTCTCAGAGACCACTATGTGTGTCAAGACCCTCTGTTAAATAGCACATTTCACTTTCCAGCCAGACTATTCTTCCTTATACATCTTATTTTCTGCTCTGTGTCTTTGTACAGTATTCCACCACCACCCCTCCACCACTCTAGAATGCTCTTTCTGTCCCCCTCAGCCTGGCTACCTGCTACCCACCCCTAAGGTCTTATTCAAATCCCCAACCCTCTCTCTGACTACTCCCAGCCACAGTCACTCAGCCTCCTCTGAAGTCTTCTTGGATTTGCTTTAATGGCTATCTCTATGATCTCACCAATGTGAAGACTCCCTCTTGCATATTGCACAGGACTTGTAGCTGATCCAGAACAATCTAGAATTTAGGTATACTCTACTACTTCTAAAATGCTTCTAGATAATAACTAAAAGTTCCTTGATGGCAAGGAATTATCTTAAAGTATTTCCTCCAGCATTGGGCACACAGTTGGCACTTAATAAATGCCCGTTCTATTTTTATCTGTAATTTTTCATTGTTTCCTATGTATTAGTCTTCTCTAAATTGAAATCTCTTAAAAGGTAAGGACCACCAGATTAGGAAACAGAGGATCTTAGTCTCAATCGTAGCTTTTCTACTTATTACTCATCTTCCCTTGGGTAAACAGCTACATTGATGAACTATTGATGGAATTGTAAATGGTACTATGATTCTGGAAAGCAATTTGAAATCATATACAAAAAGTCACTAAATGGTAGACGCCCTTCAACATGGCTATTCCACTGTTAGACCTACCCCTAAAAGAGAAAAATATCACTTACATACAAAAATATTTATAGAAATTTTTATGGCAGCAAAAAAGAAAGAAAAATAAGGATATGCCCATCAGTCAAATGAGTTATGGAATTTGAATATGACAGAATACTAATGTGCTATAAGAAATGAGGAAACAGCTGATTTCGAAAAGACTTACATGAACTGATGCAGAATGAAGTGAGCAAAACAAGAAGAACAATGTATACAACTTCCATATTATAAAAATGAACAAATCTGAGAACTTTTATGAATTGATGAAGAAGGAAATAAGTAGAAGCAAGAGAACAATGTATACCATAAAAACCACAGTGTAAAAGCCAAGTGACTTCGAAAGCTGCCAGAAACTGTGATCAGCACGATGACCTTTCATGACTCCAGAGCGAGAGGTGATAAACATTCTGTCTATTTTAATAATTATTATTATCATTTACATAGCACCTACTAGGCGCACTGTGCCAAGCACTTTACTAATGGTTTCTCTTCTGATTCTCACAACAATCCTGGGAGTTAGTTGCTGTGACCATCCTCATTTTTTTAATATTGACGAAAGTAAGGCAAACTAAAGTTAAAGAACTTGCCAAAGGTCACATGCAATAAGTGTCTGAGACCAGGTTTGAAATCAGGTTTTCCCGACTCCAGGTCCAGAATTCTATCCACTGTGCTACCAACCATCTATTACAGAGATCTGACAGCGTGGGTAAAGAATGAAAGTTAGAAGCAGAGAGAGAGATTAAGGCTGAGATCAATAGATATCAAGCTTGAAATCAAGATCAATATAGAGAGATAAAAACAGAGAGATATTTAAATATAGTCCAAAGATTGTGGGAAGAACTTTGCTTAACCATGTATAATTATCACCAAAAAAAAAATTATTTTTCTTTTATTTTTTTTCCAATGGGGTAGAAGTAGAAGGGATAAAAAAAATTGTATTTGGTCATTTTTTTTTTTTAGGAGAGAGGTGGGGTGATGCCACGGATGTGAAACGTTACATGCCCACCCTTTCCGATGAGGTCACTGTATTGCTAGTTTTATATTACAGTTTTGTTTTGTTATAAGATCCTTCTCACAAAGTGGGAATAATCTCTCAATATTTGTAGTATAAAAGCAAAACATATCCAAAAACTGAAAATGACAAAAAAGTGAAGTAAACCGAGCCAAAAAAAAAAAAAACTTATACAATGTCAATGGAAAGATCAGCAACTAAAGAGAGACATTGGATTCTGTGAAATTACAGTGAGGGAGCTTGGCCTCAAACCTGAGATGTGAGAAAGCCCTTCCCCTGCTTCCCCTCTCCTGGGGGACGGGAGGTACTTTGAGTGTGGAGTGCTGGGTATAATGTAAATCTTGTTATTTGTGTAGGTTGGTTTTGCTTACAGATTTTTCCCCTCATTTTTATTCTTTTTATAAAGGATGTCTGGAATTGGAGTGAGGAAGCACACATTGAGAAATATAGGTGTTTTAAAAACAAACATGGAAATAAAATGTATTTTTTAAAAATCAAACCACTTGGCAATTTGAAAGTTCCTCCTCTGTGTTCCCACTCTGGAACTTCAAACAACTTAGTGTTCCTTTGTTCTACACTTGAGGGAAAAGGCATTGAAAGGCTGAATGGTTTGCCCAAAATCAGTCACAAAAATGGGACTCAGACCCAGGTTTCTGGCCTCAAGTCAGGGCTCTCTCCACAGCATCCAGAATACCTCTCTAGCACACGAAACCTTTACAGAACAGCTGAATTCCTAACACTGGGGCAACAACACTAAGTCCTAAAGGCATTCAGAGAAGGAAGAGGTCCGTGTGGACTGGAGTGGTGAAGTAAGGCTTCATGAATGACTTGGGCCTTGATGGGATGGATGGGATTCATCCAAGCGGAGGAGGAGCTAAGAGAGAGGGGAAGAGTAACTATGAGCACAGTCATGGAGGCAGAGGTGAGCTTGGGCATGTCTGAGGAAAATGAAGGACTGGCCCTTCCAGAGAGGCAAGCACAGGAATCAGCAAACACCCCCTTCCCAAACCTGGCCTTGCCACCTTAGCATCATACTCTCATTCTCCCTCCCCCCACATATCCAATCAATTGCCAAAACTTGTCACTTCTACCCTTACACGTCTTCTCTCATATATGACCCACTTTTTTTTCCACTTACACAGCCATCATCCTAATTCCACCCCTCATCACTTCTTAGCTAGATAATTGCAATGGCCCCCTAATTAAACTCCTAGCTTCAAATATCTCCCCATTTCAATCCATTCTCCACACAATTGCCAAAGAGATTTTCCTGAATCATAGTTGGGACCATGTCACCTCTCTATGTATTCAAAACATTCCAGTGTCTTCCTATTACCTCTAGAATTGCATATTAATTTCTCTCCTTGGTGTTTAATCTGGTCTCTTCATATATTTCCAGTCTTATTATACGTTGCTCACTTCCAAGCACTCCACAATCCAGCCAAAATAGACACTTTTCTGTTCTTAACACACGATTCTCTATCTCCCATCTGCATGTCTTTATACAACTGACCTCCAAGCCTGGAATGCCCTCCTTCTGTACTCCTGGCTACTAGAATTCCTAGTTTCCTTCAACAGTCAGCCCAAAGTGCCATGCCCTGCAGGCTTTGTTGGTCTTTACCTTCCCCCACCCCCAACCACTTGAATCTTTCTTCTATGGTTACTTCTTTTTCTTGTATACACACACAGTGATTTCATTTCAATATTTTAATTGAGGAGAAAATGTCTTTGTTTTATATAGATATATAGATATATCTATACATATATACACACATGTACACATGTATCACCATATATTTGTTATATATAATATATGACAAAATGCTTATATATGTAGTGTATGTATACATATAATATAGTATATATAAATAATATAGTATATATGTATCATATATGTTATATATTATAACAATATATACAAATAATATAATGTATATGTAACATGTATATCTATACATATAGTCATATGTGTGTATGTACATATAAAACACATATTGTCCCCTCCATTAAAATATCAAAATGCAATCTCCTTAAAGAGATTGTCCTTGGATTCTAAGCTCCTATCACAGTACTTGCCACAAGGTACATTCTTAACCCATGATTGCTGATTAGTTAGCAACCTCTCGGATAGCTGTCAATGATGCTGGAGTCAGAAGGAGCTTTCACATGGCCCTCCAGCCTCTCTTCTCCCCAAGCTGGGGTCTTGCCCAGAATTTTTCAAAAGCTCAGTTAGGCTGTGTGCCAACTGATCTTGTACCTTTCATTGCTCCTCTAAATTTAAGGAGGCTTAGGGGAAATGATCAGGGCAGTGAGGCGTGGTAGTGGTGTAGGGCAGGCTCCAGAAGGCCTTCAAGGGTGGAATCTCCTTTGCAACACTTTGTTATTATTTTGAATGGTAGCAAAATATATCAGAAAGAATTCTGGTCTTAGAGACAAAAGAGCTGAATTTCAGTTCCGGCACCAACCTTGCATGACCCTATATGTTATTATTGTTGTTACTGTTAACATCCTTTTGGGAAAAAAAAGATGTCCCTGGGGAATAAGAGCCTCAATTAAATGAAAAATATCCGTATTAGAAACAGCTTTAAAAAAAATCCCAAGCACATCTCCAATCAAGCCACTGGAGACTAATGTAGCAGAAAGAATGCTTAATTGGGACTTAGGAGCCCTCTGCTCTAATCCCAGCTCAGACATGTGGACTTTGGAAAAACCACTTCCCCTTTCCCGGAGGCCTCAAGTTTCCTCATCTGTCAAATGAGAGGGTTGGATTCAATCATCTTTAAGCTCCCATTCGGCTCTGACAATTTATGGTCCCAAGACTGCAGCCGTTTTCTTAAGGGAGGGGACAATGATGAGAACAAGCAGAAAAAACAGCCCCTTTTTCTCATCCATCCCTTTTCTGAACTTCCCAGAGTCTATACAACAAAACTGGCAAGTCAGTTCCATTGTTCTTTAATTGCTTCCTGTGAGTTCCTTCCCAGACAGATGTAAACCTCCTGAGGACAAAGACCAGGTCTTAGTAATAATTGCTAACATTTATTAATAATACGAGCAAGTATTTATAGAGCAGTTTAAGATTAAAGTGCTTTACACAGGTCAGTGAATTTGAACCTTATCACCCTGTGCTGTTATTGTTGCTGTTGGTGTCATTTCGGCTATATCACTCTTTGTGACCCCATCTGGGGTTTTCTTGGCAAACATATTAGAGTGATTTGCCATTTCCTTCTCCAGTTCATTTGACAGATGAGGAAACTAAGGCAAACAGGGCTAAGTGACTTGCCCAGGGTCACATGGCTAATAAGTGTCTGAGGCCAGATTCAAAGTCAGAAAGATGAATCTGTTCACTGTTCACAAAGCTGCCCTATGATGTTATCATCCCCATTTTATTGATAAGAAAACTGAGGCTGAGAAGGCTTTAGTCATTTGTCCAGGGTCATATAGCTAGTAGATTCTTGAAGCAGGATTGAACACAAATCTGCCTGTCTCCAAGTCCAGTGCTCTATCCACTACAAAGAATTTCCTTCTATTCATCTTTTTATCCCACATAGAGCCTCGAAAAGAACTGGGTAGGTAATCAGGGCTTGATACATCAACTAATACATTCCCCAATTTTTGCCATCCCTCTAGCTCTGAGAGGGTCTTGGGGTAAGAGATCTATTCTTGCTTTTTAGTGTTGGTGTTGTTAGTATTAAAACAAAAAGCAAAACTTACCTAGCATAGTCCTGAACACCAATATAGGGGAGTGAAATACAAATTTGGGGGAAAAGTCATTTTTCACAGTCTCATTTTTCAAAACTGATTTGTCTGGTAGGCTTCATATACCATCCCAGAGAAACACACGGCTGTATCCATCACTTGATGAATGATTATGATGGTGGTAGATGGAAATAATGAAAAACTTAGGCATTTCAGTCTATAAAAGAGTTGGGCAGGGGAAAAGGACCCAACAGGGGAAAAGCTTGAAGGTGGTCCAAAAAAAATCAGACTTTAAACGGAAGTCACCTGTCAACTAGTCAATGTCGTAACTATTATTAATACTATGAAAACATCTTACCAGGTCTCTCAAGGGATAGTGGGGGTAGATGAGTGGGTGGGGCTAAGAAATGGTTATAATCGGGGTTTTACTATGCATAAATTGTTGAACCCTCATAGATTTCTAGCAAGGTTTTATATAATAAAACAGCCTAATTTATAGTATTCAGCCCCTAAAGTTGGGATGGAAAAAAGGAAGTGGGATTGTTTGGGCAAAAAAATGTCCTTTCCTATTTATCTGTTCCGTTCTTTCCTTTTCCCTAGTTCCAACCACTATAAGTTCTATGGGAATTCAATGAAAGGAAATATCATTTTGTAATGTAGCATGAAGGATCTCAGCAGAAGAGGGGATCAGAGAGAAGGGAGAGGAAGAGAGGAGTAAGTACGGTGAAGAGGAGGCAAAGAAAGGAAGAAGAAAAGACATAGAGAATCAGAGGAAGGGAAGAAAAAATAGGTAAAAATCTCATTCCATGATATTTAAGGAAAGAGTATGACTTTCAGCCTTGAAAAGGGTGTTTGAATGGTATTGCATGTCAGCCCCTATGCTTCTCACTCATTCAACTCAAGCAAGCCTTGATGATATAGTCAAAGCCCATTGACAACCAGAGGTCTTGTTCAATTTAATTCAATTCAAAAACCATTCAGTAGGCATCTATTAAGTTCAAGATACTGTGATGCAAAAAATGGAAAGGAATATCATTCCTGCCCTCAGGAAGCTTACAGTCTGATATAGCCCACATTATATGTGGACTGTATGATGCTCTACCATCTAATGATAATACTAACATCACCTGGTACATGGAATAGAATATCTCTTTTTTAACTACCTTAATTCTAGAAATGAGGGTTCTCTCAGATTTATTAAAATAACCTATTTTTTAATTCACTAAGCATCCAAATTCCAACAAAATTTGCAAAGAAAATTGTATTATGCCTCACCACTTTGCAACTGTGCTCCTTTTTTAAAAACTTAATTTTGCTTTCCTAAGTCATAGCAATACTGGTGGAATTTTTTATCAAGGGCCAGGTTCATTAGATTAACCATTTGTGAGATGAATTAAAAAGAGATCTCTTCCTCTAGTTCCTCAGAATACATAGTGCTTCCTCAAGTTGTGAACTACATGGATCAGCAAAGGAGATGAGGCAAGCCCCATCACTTAGCAAAGACATCCTAAGAACCAGATCTCCTGTCCCCCATGACATGAAAGCCATGTTATCTTTGAAGCCACCAAGGGTCAAGATACAAGATACAAGATACCTCATAGGGGCACCTGATGGCCCAGTTCAAGGGACAGGGGAGTTACAAGGCTATCCCTTCCATTTCTGTCCTGCCAGGGATGTTGGTGAATTGTGAAGAGATTCAGAAGTAGCCCATAGTTTCACAGTATGTCAGAAGCCTTGAGCAGTTCATGAATTTATCTTACCCCAGCAAAGGTCTTTCACACTTCTGGAAATAACTTGATTTTAAGGCTCACCTCTCCAGGTGTTCTCAAACCAGAAAAGATCTGAAGTTCAGGTGAGATGTAGATAGTTAAGAAAGCACAAACCACATGATCCTTGGGGGAGTAGAGGGGAACAACTATTTGAATAGGAAGGAAAGGAGTTAGAATGAAGAAACACCAAGGGAGGGGCAACAAAAAAAGAAAAAGCCATAGAAAGAGTGAAATTATTTCCACTCTAAATATTTCTAAAGAAGACAAACTAAACCATAATTTTTGGAGATCTATACAAATCCAAGTAGTGGCCCATAATCATCAAGTCATCCTAGAGCTCAATGACAGAGGAAAAATGGGACATCCAAGCAGAGAAACCTGGACATACTGTTGACTCTAGTAAGACGTTTAGAAGAGAAAGAGTGGTACGATGGAAAGAATGTTGTATTTGGAGTAAGAAAGCCTCTGTTTGAAATGAAACTCTATGCCTTACAATTTTGTATCATCTTGGGAACATCACTTCATCTCCCCAAGTCTGTTTCCCCATATGTAAAATAAGGTAGTTGGATTAAATGGTCTTAAAAGACTCCTAAATCTCTAAACCTATGGCCCCATAAGAAGGTGTATGTCACAGAGGTAACAGATATCCCTAAATCAAATGTTTTGCAGGTTCAGGGAGCAGTGCAGGGGTGTGTTAGTAAATGTTCAACAACTAATTCTATAGGAAGAGATTCTCTCTCTCTCTCTCTCTCTCTCACTCTCTCCATATATATGTATGTATATCTTTCTCTCTCTCCATATATGTACACACACACACACACACACACACACACACACTTGTAAATTTATTAACATTTTCTCCATCATTTTCTTATGTCTAGAAGTCAATCAATCCCTGATTTGTAGCAGTTGCTGGCTGAGGTGTACATGTTCACACTGAAAATTTCACAATAGGCATTCACAAGCTTGTATAAACTGACTCTCTCACACTCCTGGAGTAGTAATACAGATCTGATTACCAGGTGAAAGAGAAAGTAAGGGTGTACATTGAGATACCATGCTCTTTGCACACTAAGGGGAATTCCCATGGGCCCATCTCCAGGGTGGTTCCAAGCAGCCCCAACTAGTTACCACAATGTTCTAGAAACAACACACTTTACTTACCAGTTTTGCACAAATATTCCCATTTTCTAAAGTCCTACAATCTGAATTCTTGTTGAACTTTAAAATCCATAACACACAATTCAGTACTGAAAAATAGAATAGATATATAAATATATACACATTTTTTACATGCACACACACACACACACACACACACACACATGCACACACACTGCTTGAGCCAAGCCAGGACGATATGTGTCTTTTGGGGGAGGAGAGCTGCCCTGAACTAGACCACAGGGTGAGAGAATGAACGTACTAGGTGACATGGTCTCAAAGTCGAGAGGAACAAAGATGTGTTTTCAGTTTTGCTAAATTGCTTCTTTTTTCACTTTTCTATTTTACTTGTCACAAGGATTCACTGGATAAGGGAAATGGAAATATTTGGAAATCAAGCTGATATAAAAAGAATAAATGTCAATAAAAACTAATTTTTTTATTTCCTCTAATAGATCTTATTTTTATTAAACATAATGATGAGTATGCATACTGAAACATTAGAATTCCCTAAAGACCTAATTAAATGGACAGATGAAGGAACAAAACTGCCTCCTTCCACTTCTTCCTCTCCAGAGATGCTAGTGAGAAGGGCTAGGAGTTGTCCAACCAGGCCTAGGATGCTCTCAGAGAACTTTAGAAGTCTTAGGTACTTCTAGAACTTATATTCTCCCACAAGAGTCTTCCAAGCTTTCAGAATGCCATTTCAGGGAAACAAAAATCTTTGTGAATTTGGTACTACTATATCTCTCCTTCTTAAGGGGTAAGGGATGTTTCAAGAAACACAACAACATTCTTCCTGTGACACTTCTTGATTGTGAGTCTTGAGATATCCCAATCTCAAAAGAATTTAAGGTCAGAGCCACCCAAAGGATCATAGCTTTAGAACTAAAAGGATTCTTTGAGGACACTGAGGTCAACTCCCTTATTTTATAGATGAGAAAATCAAAGCCAAGGCCATGTACCAGTTAGAGTCTGAAGAAGGATGCCAGCCCAGATCTTCCTGACTTCAAGTCCAATGACCCATCCACTACCCCTAGGTCATGATGAGCATGAGTACCTGTGACACATTGCCAACTGAGAGTTGTATCAGAAAAGAGGTATCTATAAAGGATGTTGTCAGAAAGACTCAATGAAAAAGGTCAGACAGTCACTTAGCAAGAGGCAGCAAATCCCAAGGAAGGACTTCTGTGCTCCTTGATATGCATACAATGTCAAAAGAACTAGAGAAAAGCTCTCAACCTGTTGCAGAGGCAAGAATGACATAGGATGGTCAGTCCTGGATACGCCACAGTCTGTATCACAAGAGGCAGTGTCCTCCATCACCAAGATCACAGTTCTACCCAAGTACCAGTTCAGTGCTGGTACTCAGTGAGCAAAAGTTGATTGAACATGAATTTCCGGAAATGGAGAGAAGGCATAGAAAAATCAATGTTTATAGGAGATAACATTATGAGTTAGCATGTATTTGTGGTGAATCCATTTTAGGGTATCTATTTGCTTTCATTTTCATTTGCCTGCGAATTGTATATTTCCAATCAGTTATGAAATTTGCCTTCAATCAACTTTTATAAACAAACTCACTTGGGGGATGGGGCAGGGATTCTGATTGAGTGATTGTTAGAGAGATGGAAAGGAAGAGGATTATGGGGAGAAAAACATCTGAGTTGTGGCAAGTAGGGGGAAAAAGAGTACATTATTCCTGCTAACAAGAAGCTAAATTCAGTTATTTCTGAATTTAACTGCTGTCAGCACCTTCTAAATTTTGATGCCCTGAGGCAAAGTGCTGATTGCAGAACCCCAGTAATGTCCTTGCTTCAAGTAGCCATTTTTCTTAACAGAGAAGGACCTAAAAAAACTTTAAAAGATGCTGATGGTGGCCCAAACTCTATGATAAGGTCTAGTAGAACTCAATTCAGTCTGATCAGGTTTTTTGACCAGCCTTTTGGCTAATGACTTATTTGGCATCAGAGGACCTAGGTTCAATTCTCAGCTCTATCATTTACAACTTGTATGACTGCCTCTTTCAAGGAGCCCCACCCTTCTGTCCAGTCCCAATTAGGGGCACTAGGCTCTAAGGCAGGAGTTCTCAACCTGTGGGTTGTGACCCCTTTGGGGGTCAAATGACCCTTTCACAGGGGTCGCCGAAGACCATCAGAAAACACATATTTCTGATGGTTTTAGGAACCGAGACACCGCTCCTCTATCTCTCTCCAGGCGGGTCCACCCACATGCCGATACGCCCACATGAGAGTATTAAAGGGTTGCAGCATCAGGAAGGTTAAGAACCACTGCTCTAAGGACCACTAGGTTTTATAATCTGCCCTGTCACTATGCCCTATTGAAATTTTTTTTCCATTATATTTTATGCATATGCACATATTGTATGTTGGAAAGGGAAAGAAAAAGAAAAGAAAAGGGGAAAGGAAGGAAAAGGAAGAAAGGGAAAGGTTGCCTATGCCCTCCAGATTCTCAGGTGCGGCAATCCATCCCATCTTTGATCCCCGAGGACCACTGAGTTTTACCATCTGTCCCGCATCTGAACCCTCTTAAAATTGTTGTTTCCCCCAATTAGAACATGAATTCCTAGAGAGCAAAACCTGTCTCAGTTTTCTATTTGTATTCCCAGCACTCAGCACAGTGCTTGGCACATAACAATCATTTAATAAAAGCTTCTACATTCCATTCCAAAGGACTGAATAGGAGAAGGCATGTTAGAGATTATTCTTAACCTGGCTTCCTCTGGGATCTTGGAAAGGGAAAATGATACATCTTTGTTTTCAAGAACCTCTAACTGAAAGCTCTCAGTTTGTTTCATTACAGTTTTTTAGAAGAATTAGGCTGAAAAGATATCCATATGCTTCACCAGACTGCCAAGGGGTCCATGTCACAAAAAGGATGAAGACCCTCTGGTGGAGTCCAAACCCCTTTTTTATAAGGAGGAAGATGAAGCCCAAAGAAGGAAGAAGACTATGTCACAATAAGTCATTTATGGTGGTATGGAATCCATAAGAAAAACCTCTGATTCCAAATATAATGGGGGCTTTGATCCTCCCAATACTCTAAAAACTACCTGAAAAGAAAAACCAACTCACAATCAAGTAAAACAAGAGGAGAACAGCTGTGTTGCTACCATGATCTTTCTTCTCTCAGTTCTTAGTGTGGTATCTGGCAAATAGTAGATGTTCAATCAATGCTTATTGACTGACTTCTCTTGGTAGCAACTAACTTATATCACATGATATGCAGACTAACTGACTTGGGGAAAACAATTGTGAAGCCCTCATGGTACAAAAACCTTTTGTCCCAGAAGGTGGGGAAGCACTGGTTTGGGTGTTCAAAGTTCTGCTACTTGGTACCTGTATGACCTAGAGTAAGCCAGGTTACCCCTGTGGACCTTGGTGTTCTCATCTGTAAAATGAGGAGGGGAGGCCAGATGAACTCTGAGGGCCCTCCCAGAACTGAATTGTATGATCTATCATAATATCTAAGAATAATAATAATGTGTATTTATATAGCATTTTAAAATCTGCAAAGGGTTTCACATATGTCATCTCCCTTGAGCCTCACTTCAATCCTATTAGGTAGGTACTATATCTCCCTTGAGCCTCACTTCAATCCTATTAGGTAGGTACTGGGCATGTATTATTATCCTATTTGACATATGAGGAAACTGGGGCAGAGGACAATTTTGTGACTTGCCAAAGTGTCAGGGGCAGGACTTAATCCCAGGTCTTGCTGATTCTAAGTCTAGCCTACTGCGTCCTAGTCCCTAAGAACATTGATTCAGAACTGGAAGGAACCTTGGAATCCTCAAGTCCAATATCCTCCCCTTTTACAAATAAGGAAACTGAGGCAAAGAAAGAATAAGCAACTGCCCAGGGTTGCACAGCTAGTAAGTGTCAAAGGCAAGATTTGAACTCAGATCATCCTAAGTCCTAAGTCTGGTGCCGTTTTCACCGTGTCCTTCCGATTCTATGAAAGCAAAGTGGTACCACGGGACTAGCAATGTACGAAATCAGAAAAGGCAAGTGATAATCCTGGCTATGACACTCTGTGACCTTGAACAAGTTGCAACACCCCTGTAGGCCTCATGTCCCACATCTGCAAAATTTGGCTTGGCCTAAAGGTTCTCTATGGACCCCTCCAGTATCATTACTCTATGTTATTCAAAAGGGAAAAAGAGAGAAAGACAAACAGTCGGCAAAATGGTGCTGTACCCCCTGCTGGCTTGAACTGTGCCGAACTCTCCTCTCAAATGGCTGAGCTGACTGAGAACTCCAGCCAGTTGGAAAAATGTTCTTTTCCTTTGGATGAGACTCCTGAACATGAGCCAAGACTCAGAGATCCCAACAGAAAACAGTGGTGAGGGGGAGGAGGAGGCCAGTAACAAAGGGAGAGACACCGAAGCCTTATCACCAAGAAAAAGAATAAGAAGTTTCCTCCTCTAAAACTGGAGGAGGGGGTATGCTTGGAGGAGATGCTTTCTAGGGTCCCTTCTGCCTCTAAAACCCAGGAAACTTTTGGAAAGATGGCCCTGGGCCGCCTCTAGCAGCCTGCCTGACTCGCTCCTCCCCATCCACTCTCCAAACTCCAGGCAAAGTTGTGTGGCCCGCTACTTGTGGATGGAGTGGGGGTGGGGTGGGGGGAAATCTACTCTAAAGAAGACTCGCCTGCCCCACCCACCCAGAGCCGGGCCTCAGAACAGCAGTGGCCCCATGGAACCCCAGTCTCCTGCTCCGGGTCCCCAAAGTGGCTCCTCAATGAGCCCATCCGACCTGCCCCCACTATTTATCGCCGCTCTTGAACCTCCTCTTTTGCTCCCTGCTTCTCTTGGGCTCCTGCTGTTCCCCTTCCTTTACTCACACCAGGGGATTCAGACCAGATGTGAAGTCTCCAACAATGTGGCCCCAAGGACGTGGAGCCCCCAGCCCTATCAGCTCTCCTAAAACTTTCAACTTAAGACAACGGGATCTCTCTCTCTCTCTCTCTCTCTCTCTCTCTCTCTCTCTCTCTCTCTCTCTCGTTTAACTTTCGGTTTGAAGGAGCCCAAGAAGGGGGAGGGGGGGGGGACAAAAAAGTGAACTTACCCGAGTCCAAGGCCAGCAACCACTTCAGTCCAGGGCTAGTGGAGAGTTCTGATCCAATGGATTCCCCCAAACCCAGCAGGCAAAGTTCGGTGGGAAAGCCCGCGTCTCCCCTTGCTCACTGATGGAGGAGGCTGGGGGTGAGCATACATCCATCCACAGGCTAATGCAAGATGCCTTTGAGAGAAACCTCGCATTCTGAGGATTCCTGGGCCAAGGCCAGGGATCCCAGCATCCAACATATTGCACATTTGGTTTCAATTAGGAAGGGGGTTGGGGGAGGGAAGTAGGAAAGTCACCAATCAGAGCTGTTTTCTGTTTAAAGACTATTTCTCTTGACCCAAGGGACCACGGGCAAAGCTATAATTTACAGCAAAACCCATTCATAGAAGAAAAATATATGCATAACCATGGGACAACCTTAAAGACAGAGTGGCTTTCCGCCTCCCCCACCCCTCCTCTCCTTTCTCTGCCCCCTCTCACCCTCAGAGTCTTTCTCCCCACCCTGCACCCCCTACCTCATTTTCCTTACTTGGGCTTAGATTACAAACAAAACTAAAGGGCTGGCTCCTTTTCCACTTTAACAACTGGAGCTTCCCAAATACTTTGGAAGAACACATGGAGAGGATTTGCAGCAATGTGCCCATGAAGGTGCCACAGCCATGAATTCTCTGGTCACATTACTTCTCTCCAAGCTTGCCCCCCTCCCCACCCGAACCCGACGTACACATACACCAAACGCCACAAAACAAACAATGACTACGGGAACAGGATTTCTTTGCGCCACCAAATCCCTCCACTCAGCAGCTCCTTTCAAGGGTCCCTTTGCTGCCCTGTATTTGTACGGCTAAATAAAAACAAAAGTTTTTATAAGAACTTTTTAATTGTTTTAATTGTTTTTTTTCTTTTTATTTTCCTGGGGTCACAGCCAAACATCTTGTGAAAGGGGCGTGTGGGCGACAGGGGAGGAGCCTTAGCTCAGCTCTCCAACATCATAACTAATAATCCACTCCATCCCAAAGGGCTGAGAGAGCCTTAACTCTTAAGTGGCTGGATTATTCAGTCATTGCCAAGTTTCATTCGCTGCTTAAGGTCCTGATATGAAATGCTGGCCAAGACAGTTGGATCTACAGAAGGGCTCTGAGGGCAGGGAAACCCGTAGGGTGGATGAAAGGCGATGATGAAGTTTAGAGGGACAGTCTCTCTCTTAGACTGGTTTTATTTCCTTGTTAAAAAAAAAATGCTCCTCTGTCAGCAGGGCCCCTGAAATATCTGAACCTTCTCTTTGCTGCTGATGCTTAGGCAAAGCAGTTTAAAATGCAGAGCCTGAATCCAGAGAAGAAGAAATGTGGAGAGACAACAAAAAGGGAAGAGGGAAAGATAACAGGTCAGCTAGGAGCAAGAAGTCTGGGACAGCAAGTGTTTGATGGGAAGAACTGGAAACCAGGAGATAAGTTTGGCGTAGAGGGCTAGAGATCCTAAGCAAAGCTGTCACAGCCTGGAGTCTGGAAAGCATCTGTAGAGACGCTGCAGGGTTGGAAAGCCCTGCCTTTATCCTCAGCACTAGTTCAAAGTTCTGTGTTCTACAACATGAAAATGGTAGGGAGAACTTGGATACAGTTCAGAGAACAGCCACAGGGATAATTAAAGGGTTGGAAAATAAAAACCCAAATGAAAAAATGTGAGGAGTGGAGTTTATTTAGCAATGGGAAGAGAAGGTTGGGGAGGGACCAATATAATAAATAATAAGAAAACTTTAACTTTCTGAGAACCCCATATTAACAAACTGATATAGGAAAGAGCAAAGACAATTTGTATTGTGTCTTCCCAACCCAAAAGAGAGGAAAACTGGCTAATGTTAGCATCAACTTCAGCCTTAAAGGCAAAAAGACAATGTATGTATACATATGTATATCTATATGACAGAGAAAGAGACAGAGACAGAAAGTTATTTTCAGGAAGCCAGTCCTTAGCTCAACCTGTATTCTTTCATGTTTTAATAGAATGCATATGACCCTGAGGACTTTTTAAAGAAGAAGTTGGGGGGAATGCTTTCTTCTCCTCCATACTGATCCCTGCCTTCTTGAGTGCCCCCTGACTCTGATCAACCATGCTATAGGGTAGGCTGAGACAACATGACTTTTAACGATGCCAGTTTGGCTACACCTCCCGACAAATCACTTTCCCTAAAAAAGATAAAGGTATAACATCTAGATTTAGCCATATTCCGATAAAAAAGTTTCTAAGAAAAGTGATAATCATGTTCTCCCAACACCAGAATAATAAAGGATGTAACTTTAAAAAAAAAATCAAATTGGTGACCCCTAATAAGAAATTAGAAAAAAAAATAGATTAGAAAAATTGGAATTAAAACAAGTAGATTTAAATAGCATCAGAAATTATTTAGGTTACATATGAAAAACTTCTAACAGTGAGGATCATTGAAGAATACAAATTAATTTAGTGAGGAAGCTGTGAGGTTTCCTCCTATGAATCTGATTAACAATAACAAGATATTGGACATAGATTAATCTGAAAGTTTCCATGTATTTCTGTCAAAGGCAAGAGCAAAAACTTGGAAGATTTTTGAAGCATTTTTTCAGTCCTATAACCTTAAGATCAGAAAATATCAGGGTAACAGTAGATACCTACCACTGGCAAGTGTACACTATTCCGAGGTGTGCTGGAGGCAGCTTCAACCAGCTTTTGAGAGCTGGTTATTAAATTTTCAGTGGGAGGTTCTACACCTCAAAAACTGACAAACACTATAAATCAGAGCTTGGTTTGTTTTGTTGATTGTCTCTAGACTGAGGAAAGTGATGAAAGCAAATTTAACAATGTAGATTAAACTTAAAAGTATGTCATGTATACATTCTTTTTGAAGAAGGTTGTTAAACTTTTACCAGCATATCCCCAATAGTATTCTAGTATTCCAAGCCACAGGAGTAGGCATCTTTGCTCAGATTCAGTTTTCACTAGGCATTCATGGAATCTTAGAATGTCAGAATTGGAAGGGAACTCAGAGATCATTTAGTCCAACTTGAACCACAGGAGATTCCATTTACAAGGTTCATAATGAAGAATCACCCAGGCTTCACTTGAGCATCCCAAATACCTTCCAAAGCAATTCATTCCACTTCATTGAATGGATCGACCTAATTTAATTTAATTGTCAGAATGGATGCATTTGATCAGCACATTATCTGAGATATTATCCAAGTAATCAATTTTAAATGGTAAGCTTGATAGGGACAAGAAAAGATGTGAAGTCTAGTAGAAACATTCCAGTAGAGATCTCCCTGCAAGTCAATATCAGTCCCATTAATCAGTCTTGTAGGTCCATCCATTCAAACTAGTTTCAAAAGTATGTTACTGTATTATTATCTAACTCACATGACTTTATCTTATCTGTAAGGATAAGGATAAGACATCTGGTCAAATGGATGGCTCAAATACAGGTATCTTATGTCTATGGCATTCCCCTTATCTACCAATCTACTTATTTAGATTGCTAATGGCCATTTACCTCACAACTGTCTTAACTATGTGAAATTGGAACACTATGTGGTCTGAAATTCCATAGACTGTGAGCATCCCAAGAGCAAGGATTATATTTTCTACTTCCATCTTATCCTCCCTCAGCATTTTGATCCAAAACTAATGTTAAATATGGAACAAGTCATTGCCAATTTACCTTAAGGAAGTGATTTAACTTCTCTGGGCTTCGATTACTACATCTCTGTATGGTTAATAATATTCAGCATTCATTCTCCCCAAACATGTATTAAACTCTAACTATATGTCATGCATTGGGGGAAATGCAACATGCAGTAATGGCATCCGGATGTTAGAGCTGGAAGGAACCTCAGAAATGATTTAGTGCAACAAATTCAAGACAATCAATTACCTTAATGTTATCTCAGATAAAGCGCTGATCAAATACACAGAAAACACAAAGCTGGGAGAAATAGATCATGCATTAGACAAAATTGGGGACGGAAAATATCTTGACAGGCTGGAATGATAGGACAAATTTAGTAAAATAGGAGCTCAGAATCTGGCTAAAATGTAAAGGAAAATGAAGACATTTAACAAAGAAACTAAAAGTCAGAAGACATATAGTGACTTGGCCAAGGTCACACTAACAATAAGTAGTAGTAATGGGATTCACCTTGCATTTTCTAATTGACAATATCACAATCTTTCTGAGCAGTTAGGTGGCTCAGGAAGACCTGAATTCAAATGTGACCCTGCGTGACCCTGGGCAAGTCCCTTAATTCAGTTTGCCTCAGTTTCCTCATCTGTAAAATGAGCTGGAGAAGGAAATAGCGAACCACTCCAGTGTCTTTGCCAAGAAAACCCCAAATGGGGTCACAAAGAGACAGATACAACTGAAAAGACAACAACAATGATCTCTCTACTACATCATGATATTCCTTCCCATTCTTCAAAGAGCTTTGAAATCTAGTGGCAATAAGGAAGAAATGAACATGGCTAAATATATCACAAATTAGAATCGAATATGTTTATGGTATGAAGTAATTTCACTCCTAGCTGAGGAGGGGATCAGGAAAAGAATCGTGGTAAAAATGGCACTGGAAAAGTGGTAGGGGCAGCTAGGTGACTCAGGGAATAACCGAGTTCAAATCCAGCCTCAGACGCTTGACACATTTACTAGCTGTGTGATCTTGGACAAGTCACTTAACCCCAATTACCTTGCCTCCCCTCCTTCAAAAAAAAAGTGGTACAATGTCAAGAATTAGATATAGCAGGATATCTCCTTTAGATCTAAGTCAAATTCAGTAAAGATTAAACATTCATGCACTCAAGACATTCATATTAAGCATTTACTGCATGCCAGATACTGAGTAAGTTGCTAGAGATCCTACATGATGCTTCCAGTACATGTCATTCCAGCTCCTAAAAGAGCAATCATAGGCACCAAATGTGCCTACGTATCAGAAAGAAATTCGAAATCCTTGACCTTACCTATGAGACTCAGCCTGGTGCACTGAAAAGGATACTGGATTTGGAATCAAAGACAGGTGTTTCAATTCTTGCTTTCCTTTATACTAAAGTCCCTTCAAGCCTTTGGGTTTCAGTTTCTTCATCTATAAAATGAGGGGAGAAAGGTTTCTTCCACATACAGATCTATAACTCTTAGCCTTTCCTGTTCATTCTTTATTTTGCTACCCTGCACAAGATGGCCCTGAATCCAAGCCAAGTTAAGTTTTAGTACCTAAATTAGTATCTGGAATATTCACTCATGTGGAAGAGTTTATTCTTCAATGATGTCAGATAAGTGCTTTGGGAAGTTTTTTTTTTTAAGTTCAAATTAAAACGTACCTTAAAGAGCATGTAAGTCAACCCACTCATTTTACCCAATGACCTGACTTACCCAAGCTAATATAGCAGGTAATGAGAGAGTTAATTCTCCTGCTCTGTGTCTGTGTGTATGTGCACACATGCGCACACGTGCATGCACATGCACACACACTCTCACGCTTTGTTTTCTGAACATGACTATAATCCTCTAGAGGGTGAAGGTCATATCTCTTTATTCCTCACTTCCTCCTACCCAAGGCTGCTATTACAGAGTTGTGTACACAGTAGGCACTTGTTAAATGAGGGTTTATTGTCAACCAAGCAATATCCATTTATTAAGCACTTACTGTATACCAAGCACTCAAAGAACATACATTCTACCAAGGAGATACAACATATAAACAGAGAAGACAATAGATTTGAGAGAAAGAATATATATATATATATATATATATATATATATATGCATGTGTACATGTACAAATATGTGTATACACAAACATGGCCCCTTTCAATACATATATTTCAATTCATATATTTCAATGTGTATATTTGTCTGTGTATATGTACATATATATGTGTGTGTACATGTGTGGACATGCCTATATGTATAAATATTATGTTGAGATATATATATATGTATATACAGAGATATATATGGATGTCTATGTGTATATATGTACACAGATAATATTAGCCAGTTTTTGGAAGGAGGCACCAGCAGTTGAGGGGAGGGGTGTCACAAAAATAGAAAAGCCTCAACAAATCTTCCTTGGCCACTGCAAAGCCCATTTTCCATTCTCTCTCTATATATATGGCATACATTAAAACCTCTCAAGTGGAACAATTGAATTTGGAGAAGAGAATCAGAAAACATTAGTCATTCCAGGCAGATGTGAAGAGATAATATCTAAAAGAATTCCTCCCCTATCCCTTCTCTCTATGCCCAATCAGTTGCCAAGTCCCATGGCTCTGACTCGAGAGAATGCTTTGCCGCCATCCAACCTGTCTTCTTCACACATATAACAACTATCCATCAGCTCCACTTTACCCCGAACCTATACTAGGGTGCCTCCCCCTCCAACCCATCCTTCACATTATTCTCCTCCTCTCCCACAGGCTTATTTGTCCAATTTGCTCTCAATCTCAAAAATTATCACAGATTCTCTTCTGCCTATCAAATTTAGCTCAGCATTCAAGGCTCTTTAAGGTCTGGTTGCTGCCCACCTTTCCAGTCTTATTTCATTCTTCTCCCCTTGATACACTGTATACCAGATGTATATAGTTAGGTAACCTACGTAAAGCACTTTGCAAACCTTGAAACTCTACACAACTATTATTATTGCTATTATCTAAATGTAAAATGTATGGAGGGAAGGAGGGTTTGACATTTTCCAGATGAGGAAACTGAGGCAAACAGTCTCAAGTGACTTGCTTAGGGTCACGCAGCTAGTAAGCATCTGAGGCCAGATTTGGACTCAGGAAGATGAGTCTTCTCTACTCCAGGCCCAGTGCTCTGTGTACTACACCACCTAGCTACCCCTAGATGTTCATTGTTTCATATTAAAATTCTTCTCTTCATTCAAAGCCTAGTTCAAGGTCCACCACCAACCTGAAGCTTCCCCTGGTTCCCAGAAATGAAAGTCGTAAGATCATAGGGTTTCAGGAGCAGCTAGGTGGCATAATGAATAGAGCACCGGCCCTGGAATCATAAGGACCTAAATTCAAATCCACACTTACTAGCTGTGTGATCTTGGGTAAGTCACTTAACCCCAATTGCCTTGCCTTCCCCACTCCTTCCAAAAAAAAAAGATCATAGGGTTTCAAAATCAGAGGCACTCTAAAGAGAACGCCTTTGCTCTTATCACCTTCTGCCTTATATGAGATTCACTTGTCTTATCTCCCCTTTAGATTATAAACTTCTAGTGGGCAGGGTCTGTGATAATCTTTATCTCTGGTTCTCCTCACTTTGCCTATGGTAGGTGCTCAGTATTTGTTTAACTGGTTGAGTGTACACAGCTCCCTTCTTTATATCCCTCTAATACGTAACAGCATGTACTGACAGAAAGTTCTGCCTCGTGCCTAATGTCACTCTCTAGTGCTTCCATATGAGCCCATTTCTTTGTCTCCTGTCAACAGTAAAGAAAACAGCTGGTCCAACTTTGCTGTGTGTACATTGATGACCTTCCTCATGTTACCTGGAAGTCCTCATCTGTCTGAGGAGGGGTCGTATAGTGAATAGCATGCTAGGGTCGGTGAGGTCTGGGTCTCAATCCCTCCTTGGCTGCTGTGTGACCACAGGCAACTTCCTTAACCTCTCTGGGTCTCCTAGTTGTGAAGGCCAAGTAAGACATCCCATGTAAATAACTACAAACTTTACAACACTGTACTATTATTGTTATTGATTATCTATACAGAAGCTTTCTCACAAAGTTTTAGGAGGTTCAAATGAGATAATTCACACAAAATATTTTACAAACCTTCAAGTGCTCTATAAATGTCAACTATGAAGAAGCTGATTCACTAAAGATCTCCTACTCTATTCCAACCCATATCAATCAATTTGATATGATTATAAGTTCTGTATATTTGGCCCCAGAGCTGTGAGCTACAGATGATAAGATCATTTGTGTAATCATGGGAAGCTGAATGGAGGACCTCCACCCTTGTTTCTCTGGTCATGGTGACCAAGCCCAGTGTGGCAGAGGTTGAAGAGGGTACCCACAAAGAGGGTTAGGGTTGCCTGAGACCCCAAAATACCAACATGCCGGGTCCTTTGGACAGAATTCCACTCAAGTCTTCTCAGCCAAAGAAAAACAAAGTTTGTTGAAAATTCATTAAAAGTTCGGCATACGGGGTAGACTCTTAGGGAGCCTAGGTATCTTGTGATGCTTGCATTGGGCAAGCGGACCAGAGCAAGTCTGTGCTAAATCATTCTATGGCACTCTCACACCGCATGGAGAGAAGATGGGATTCTATATAAAGAAAGTTGTGGGAAGAATCTGGGGGTGGTCTAGAGAAGGGGTTTGGGGAGGGTCTTCAGGAGGAGTCAGATGAGGTCAGACTCCGGTAATGAGTGATTAAGGGTGGGAAGTTGCTGAGGCTGCCTGGAGACCATAGACCTGTGGTTCTCAACCTGTGGATTATGTTCAATTTGTAACAATGAAATTACATCCTGCATATCAGATTTTTACATTACAATTCATAACAGTAGCAAAATTACAATTATGAAGTAGCAACGAAAATAATTTTATGGTTGGGGGTTACCACAACATGAGGAACTGTATTAAAGGGTGGCAGCATTGGGAAGGTTGAGAACCACTGCCATAGACTATGGTGGGCCAGGCCAGTTGGAAGGTGGAAACAGGAACATCAAGGGTGGGAAACTTTTGGAACAAAGAAGGGCTAAAGACTTGGGCAGAACCACAACGTAAGCCCATGACCTCAGGCAAATGCCTTCCTTGGGAAGATTCAAGGAGAGCTCAAGGGGGCTCCCAGAGCCTGCACCTCATCAAGGTGACTCAACTACATGGAAGGTCCCCCAAAATTATTTTTGTACCTCCAGACCATTCTCTCTTGTCCAACACGAGCCCGAGTACATCTTATGACCATCTTATGCCCACCTAGTCAATGGAGATATTTCTTGCTTTACCCAACACATGACTCTGTCGATATATTGTTTTATTTATTCTAGTTTATGCATCATATGTCAACCAATGAAATTTTTCTGTATCCGGTATAGCTGTTCTTGAATGTTTACATATCAAACCCTATAAAATAGGCCCTGGAAGGAGAGGGACATCTCATTTCACAAGGAAGATCTGAGGTCCACTTCATTAGAGGGGACCATGAAACCTTTAATAAATTGCCATTGGCTCAGAGCTCTTCCTCAGTTTCTTGTATTGAAGATTGGAAATTTTTTATCCCCCACATTAATGGCACCCCAGATGGGACAGTGATGCATGGACCCCAACCCCTTTTGGCTGGCCCCTGCAAGGGACCCAAAAAGGAAGTACACATAGGGCCAGATTTTCACCAATGGCTCTCCAAAGGACATTGGCCTTGGGAGGTTGAACTCCCCTCACTGTCTGCACGCAAATTCTCTAAGTCTGAGGTAAGTCTCTTCAAGATTAGTGAGTCTGCCTTGATTTACCCTAAGTTCATTTTCTAAGAAGAATCCCCGATTGGGCTAAGAGGGACTATTTGAATTTGTGACTAATCTGTCTAAATTTATAAGCTCCAGAGCACTCAAATTCTACCTTTTTTATAAAAAATTTTGTGGTGACAATTTTAACTTTTTAAACACAGGCTGCTGTGGTTTTTTTCCTCCATTTTTCTTACTTTCTTTTCATTAACACCAGGGAGATTTAGCAGTGGGATTGCTAGTTCCTCATTTTCAGCCAGCCAGCCAGCCACCTACCTAATTTTAAAACTTCCTGTTGGCAGAGTTAAAAGAGAACTTTTTGTCTTTAAATTCCTTTAACACTAAGTAATTATAAATAATTCTTGTCATCAATAGAAAAATTTCTCAAATTGGTTGACCAGTGACCAATGACCAAACAAGAAATAAAGAACATTATGAAATACAAAATGGATAATTTTGATTACATTAAATTTAAAAGGTTTTGCATAAACAAAGCCAATGCTACCAAGATGAGAAGGGAAGCAGAAAGCTGGGAAACAATTTTTATAGTCTGATAAAGGCGTCATTTCTACAATATATAGAGAACAGAGTCAAATTTATAAGAATACAAGTTATTCCCCAATTGATAAATGGTTAAAGGCTACGAATAGGCAGTTTTCAGATGAAGAAATTAAAGCCATCTTTAGTCATGTGAAAAAAAAAGCTCTAAATCACTCTTGATTAGGGAAATGCAAATCAAAACAACTTTGAGGTACCACATCACACCTACCAGATTGGCTAACATGACAAAACAGGAAAATGATAAATGTTGGAGAAGATGTGGGAAAATTGAAACACTAATGCATTGTTGGTGGAATTGTAAACTGATCTAACCATTCTGGAGAGAAATTTGGAACTATACTCAAAGGACGATAAAACTGTGCATACCCTTTGACCCAGCAATACCACTTCTAGGTCTCTAACCCAAAGAGAGCATAAAAATGGGAAAAGGACCCACATGTACAGAAATATTTATAGTAGCTCTTTCTGTGGTGGCAAAGAATTGGAAGTTGAGAGGATGCCCATCAGTTGGGAAATGACTGAACAAATTGTGGTATATGAATGTAATGGAAGATTATTGTTCCATAAGACATGATGAGCCGTGGACTTCAGAAAAACCTGGAAAGACTTACACGAACTGACACTGAATGAAGTGAGCAGAACCGGGAGGACAATGTACACAGTAACAACAAGATTGTGTCATGGTGAACTTTGATAGACTCAGCTCTTCTCAGCAATGCAAGGATCTAAGAAAATTCCAAAAGAACTCATAATGGAAAATTCTATCCTGTTGCAGAGATAGAACTATGGAGTCTGAATGTAGATCAAAGCATACTATTTTCTCTTTTTTGTTTCTTCTTTCTCATGGTTTTCCCCTTTGGTTCTAATTCTTCTTTACAACATGACTAATGTGGAAATATGTTTAATATGAATATATATATATAGCCTATATCAGATGGCATGCTGTTTTGGGGGGGAGGTGGAGGGGAAGGAGAGAAAATTTAGAACTCAAAATCTTATAGAAGTTAATGTTGAAATCTGAAAATAAAGTAATTTTTTAAAAAGCAACTTTTAAAAATTGGTTGAAGAGTAACATTGGGGGACTTAGGGGAGATATTCCTGACTTCAAAAGTAAGCTGTCAAGACTGTGACCATCCTGGGAGCAATCTCTCTTTTGATTGGAGAAAAAGGCTTATTTTAGTTTTACAGATGAGGAAAGCAAAAGGTTCTTTTCATTCATATTTGCTTAGGATTAAGTCAGTTAGAACTAAATTTTTAGGAAGTTTTAAAGGAAAGTAGTTATAAATTTTGCTGAATGTTCCTTTATAAAGTACTTTTAGGTACTAGTTGACCAGTCTTAGGACTCTAGAGATTAAACCTAGAAATTAGGAATTGGAAGTATTAGAGAAATTGCCAAAATAAATCCCTGAATATTACATACAGAGTTAGCAGTAGGAAAGGGACCTACATAGGCAGAACTCTAGGGCTTGAAAATTATCTCCTAGGTTTTATTTTGATGGCCTGGGAAAAGGGTGAACTCCCTGCCCAGGGTGGATATCCAAGGGTGGTAATCTCTAAATGCCATCTGTTGGGGAACTTCTCTGAAGCAATAGCCAAAAAGGTGTGTACATACCTTGGGAATGTAGTCCAATTCTCTCAAGGGAAGTTCATCCAAAAAGTGCCACTCCTGGTCAGGCACATCTGCTGGAGAGAAGAGGTCAGGCATAAGAGGAGAAATGCATCTTACAGGATTTCCATTATGGCCTGGGAAAAAGGTGGGGAAAAAGGTCCAAGGGGGTGGGGATGACTAAAGAAAGAGCTATTAAACTGCAAAGTTTGGTTTGAGAATACAAAGGGTTTCGGAGAGATTGTTTTGGCCAAAGCATAAAACTTTTGATTACTTAGGAAGTTATGAAATTGTATTGAATAACCTCCCAAATCAACTTAGAATAAATGAACTATTGATATTGCTAAATCCTTCATCAGTCTCGGCTTTTCTTCCTGTGACTATGCTTTGGCACAAAGTCTAGAGGATTGGAATTTCAACCAGCTCATCTATGTATTAGGGATTTGTTCTAAATACAAAGTATACTTTAAATGGGTGAATTCAGTTGGCAAATGCAAATTAGACTAGAGTAATTTTATTGTTATTAAATTACATGTTTTATTGATAAGATTCTAAAACCATTAACATAATTAGGTAACAGAAGAATTATCTTATACTGTGACCAGGGCAGTTGTATGGCCCAGCAACCAGCTGAATAAAAGAGAAACGGGGATGTATTCAATAGTCTGTTTATTACAGAACCATTTCATACAGAGCCAAGATACAAGAAAATCACAAGGCTTATATTCCCTACAGCAGAAATTCTTAGATAACCAGAATGCAAGGACCCTCCTTTGGAATCGACCACTCCCTACCCCAGCCCAAGGCTAATTATTCATTAAGACTTCATCCTAGGACCCTGTTCAGAGGC
>CM053586.1:320702943-320769171 GCA_028646515.1 Pseudochirops corinnae
AACCATAACATCCAATTAACTTAGGGTTCTTGTGACTAGGTTACCCCACCTCCCAAGGCACCTCTCCCTGCCTCATCTCTAATTGTCTCATCTTGCCAGTTTAGATTTTTAGGCAAAAGTAAAAGCAATGCCCATGATATTCCAGGCACAGAAAAATAAATAAGCTATGGTTTTGCAGAAGGGTGTCACAGCACTTTTTTTTTTGTTTTCAATACTTTCCTGGGGGTACCCAACATGACTTTGACTTCGATGGCTACTCTATCATATTGGGCTATTGTCTAAAAAGAATGGGCTGCTAGGCAGTGCAGTGGTTAGAGCACTGGACTTGGAATTAGGAAAATTCATCTTCATAAATTCAAATCCAGCCTAAGACACTTACTAACAGAGTAACCCTGGGCATGTCACTTAACCCTGATTGCCTTAATTTCCTCATCCGTAAAATGATCTGGGGAAGGAAATAACAAACCATTCCAGTATCTTTACCAAGAAAACCCCAAATGGGTTCACGAAGAGTTAGACATGACTGAAACAACTCAACAACAAAATAAAGATGAGTTTCCAATGAATCTTTTCCCCCCCTTTTTCTAGCCTGGAATTGAACGCTTGGAACCCATCAGCCTCCAAGTCAGGAGTTCTTCATCTTTAGGGTATCATGAACCTCTTTGGCAGTTTGGTGAAGCCTAAGAATTCCTTCTCAGAATATTTTTAACTTTTTAAAAATTTAAGTGAAAGACGTGCTCAATTTAAGTTATTAAAGATTGATGACAATGAAGATGTATTTTTCCCATCTAAATTCAAAGATCCCCTGAAATCCATCCATGAGCTCCAGGTAAAGAACCTCAGTTCCAGCTAGAGTTGGATGAACAACTCATTTCAGCCTCTAGCAGCTAAGCCTGTTCAGCAAATAACTGTTGCCCATAGAATTGTCAAAGAGCAGACATCTGCTGGGGCTTTAGTTAAAACCCTGGAGTGAAGCAAGGAGGAAGGCGTATTCCAGTAATTTCAGAGGAGCATTTCCTTTCACTTGACCTTGTTACAAAAGACCTGTTTTGTACCTACTATCATAGGGAGACATCCTCACCATCAAGGAAAAATGGCACATGCTGATGAATAAGGCCAGCAACCAGGCCTGTGGAAGAGTGATTTACCAGAATCTAACTCAGGACCCAAATAGGCAAGTTCTGCTGTAATTGGCCCCTCCAACTCAGCCAGGCCTGTCATCTCAGACACCTTCCCCCAACATTTTTTTCCAAATCAACAGGAAAAAACTAGCAGTCAGCTTGACTTTATTCATGTGGCAGCACACTGTAGGCTTGAAGTCAAGTTGAATTTCACATTTTGCCTTACTATTTCATTATTAATCATCATGAAATATAAAACAATTTTTTAAAGTTATTTCTTGACTACTAAGGAAATTCAAAATTAGTAATCTCAAAAGTGCTCATTTTTCTTCATTTTTATTTTTAAGAGTTTTTTTTTTCTTTAAGAAACATAGAAAAATATATTTAAGGGTGGGGGGAAGAATTGGTTTGGACTTTTTCCTCCAAATATGTGACATAGGAGGAAAACACTGGATATTGACTAAGAGAATCTGGGTTCAAATTATAGTTTTGTTGTTCACTTGTGTCTAAGACCCCATCTTCCTTCCTTCCTTTCTCCTTCTTTCTTTCTCTCAAAGACAAAACCTTAAACCCATTTCACTCTGAAGCTCATAGATTGGATCACAATACATCTCTGCCCAAGCTCCACTTAATAACTATATTTGGGTCTTCCTGGCAAGAAAAGACAACTACAACAAAGACAGCAGCCTATCTATAACTTAGAAAAGTCACTTCTTCTCTGTGTGCCTCAGTTTCCTTAGCTGTCTAATGAGACGACTGGACTAAAAGAGCTTGAGATCTTTTCCAGTTCTAACATTCTCTGATCTCATAAGAACATGGCAAATCACAGGTTTAAGGAGACTCATTAGGCATGGCCTGGAGAGCAATCGGGCATAGGCTTGGTAGTCTATGGGGTAATTGACCCTTTTCTTCCTCCCTTCAGGAGGGCTGAATGGAACAACAGCCCCAAGACGCGCTGACCAGGATGGCCTTTACTATCTTAGGAATTTGCCTTGCTTGGTTTACAAACTTAAGCAGAAACTACAGGACGGGAAGCCTTCCTCTATTGAAGATGGAGACAAGAACAAAATAAAGAAAAAGGTGCCTGAACTCTTCCCTCAATCCAAAGCCCCTAAACCAGAAAGTTAAGATGGAAAGAAAGCTGGACTGGAAGACCTGAGTCCCACACCGGGTCCTATATTAATTATCTATTTACCTTTGGCCAATTATCTCCCATTTCTTGGCCTCAAAGTTCTTCATCTGTAGTTAAAAGGAAGGTCTGAGAAACAGAGCAGGGTAGTAGACAGAGCACTGTCCTTGGAGACAGGAAGGCCTCTCTTCCAGTCTTGTCTCTTCTCCAAACTGGCGGTGTGAATCTAGGCAAAACACTTTGCATTGGGAAAGAGGGTTTCTTCCCCGGGGGTCCCCATATCAATGAATACACAAATCCAGTAAAAACAAATGGAAGTCAGAGGGATCCCCGTTTGTTTTAGATGGCCATAAGGTCTCTTTCCAGCTCCATGGTATTTGACACATTACTTTAGGTTGTTTCTGGGGAGCGTTTCCCATACTATGTGGGTCTGCTGCCCTCTGCTGAACAGCATCAGACCTACCCAGGGTAGAAATGATTACTCTCCAGTAAGCACAGCCAGCCTAGGACAAGCCTCAAACTGATGACATGTCTGACTCACAGGAACTAGCTTACATTGCATGTGCTAATAAAATAAGAATTTTAAATCAAGTAATAAAGTCGGCTTAAGTTACACATTTTATACTCATGACTTCTGAGCACGTTCGCTTTCACTCAGAGGTACCCATAATTTCCTTCTCAAGCCATTTTTCCTTTCTTTTTTTTCTTCTTCCAGGCTTCCCCTAACTTCTGTGATCCAAAGGAATCCCCCACTCTGCCAGTCTATGAACCCAAGGTTAGGAGGGGCTGGCAACAAGAATGTTGTTGCCTCTCAGTCAGTCAATATGCATTTATTAATGTAACACTCCCAGTCCTGGTCCCCACTGCCTGAAGGTCAGATATGTTGCCTTTTGCCATTTCCCTAGGGTTCTATGGTACCCTCAATGGGGGTTGGGATATATATCTAGGCTCTCTGCAAACAGCTCTAGCTCCCACTAATGCTATTTTCCGAAATGTGGGGGGTGGGAGGGCGGCAGTTCTTTGCAACCTCAATTCTATTTAGCTACTAACAATAAGATTAGATTTTACAAGGAAATATTCACTCAAAGATATAATCACAAATAAACTCACTCCCCCAACACATGGGAGGTATAATCCTCCCTCCCCTTTTGACAACACCCTAGGGAGGGCAAGGGGTAAGATTCACAGCTCACCTCAGTTCCTATAGAGAGGCCAATCCCAGATCCAAACTAACCTCCCCAGCCAAGCTCAAATCCCAGGCACTCTGGCTTCTTAGGACCTCCCTGCTGGGCTGCCTAACTATACCATCCCTAGCTCTAAGGTCCCCATAGCTCTGTTGGCACCAGCAACTGTGGACAAAATGAAACAAAACAAAAACAAATATCCCCAGACCCACGTCTTGGAGCCCAGGTAGAAGGGGACATGGGGAAGGAAGTCCTTCCCTTCTTACTGTTTCAATTCATGGCACCCAGACTATAGGGGAACCGTTATCTTCACCCTCTGGTTGTTTCGTTGCTGTTCTTGTTTGTCCTTCCTTCTTGAAGAAGACCATGACATCAGGAAGGCGATGCCATGATTTGCCAGTGACTTCGATTAAAGTGAGAGAGAGCTGTGCAAAGCCACCAGCCTCACTTTCTCCTTTCTTCAGAGCCATCTGGGTCCAGTGGCAAGGTATAGATCAGGATGAATGGAGATGGCCCGGATGCAGTGGGAAACCTTGGCTTTTTTAAGTTAAGGTCTTTTGGAGTTCTCACTTTTACTGATGCAACATCCTCTGGACACAGCAGGGGGGCACCCACAGGCAAGTCAGAAAGAAAGAGACTGTCTCAGATTCATGGTTTTAAAGATACCTTTCAGCTACCCAGTCAATCAAAGGAGGCTACCCCCATCCACGCAGTAGGGGATGCAGGGTAACTCCATCTTACAAGACCCAGCTGTGCCTGGGCAAAGGCTGGTCATTCTCTAAAGGGAAATCCAATTACTATTCCAATGTGGGGAAAAGATACGTGTCGCCTCTGAAATGTATTATCATCAAGGTTCATTGAAGCCAAATTAGACTGAAGGCCTAAGAGTGGTTCTGTTATGTCTTGATGGTCCTAAAAGAAGAAAGGAAAGGGAGAGATGGAAAACACTTGGAAGCAAAAGAGAGAGGAAGGTTGGGTAACATTATCTCCCACTGGGGCTGCTAGGTGGCACAGTGAATAGAGCACCAGCCCTGGAGTCAGGAGGACCTGAGTTCAAATTTGACTTCAGACACTTAACACTTACTAGCCCTGTGACCTTGGGCAAGTCACTTAACTCCAATTGCCCTGCCTTCCCCCCTCCAAAAAGCAAAAAAAATTGTCTCCCATAATCAGGCCACCCAAGTAGAAGCCTATATAACAAGGAAGGAGGGAAGGAGAGGCTAACTTTTGAATCTCACTCTCATCTTAGCTGGACAAAAGAGGAAAGAATTCACACACACACAGCAAAGCAAGTGTTGTAATTCTCGATGCCTGTAGCAAAGGAGACTTGGGGGAAGCAATCCCTTTAAGTCTCTCACAAAAGGATATTATCTCATATAGTACCATGAATTCATGGTATCCTTCCCCCTAAGATCAGGATGCGTCATAGAATCATTGATTTAGAACCATAAAGGGATCTTAGTAGCTCTCTAACCCTCTTATTTTCAAGCTGAGGAAATTAAGTTTGGGGAAGGCCAAGGGATTTGGTCACAGGCCCACAGTTAGGAAGACGAAAAGCCCGGACTCAAAGGTCCTCCAGTCATTTCTTTGATCTGCATCCCCCCTCCACTAATATTGCATTTGTTTTCTTAGTCAGAATAGGCTCTCCAGGGTTATGCTATTTCAGAAACAGGATATCAAAGCGGCGTTTATGGCCAGCTTCGGATAAGCTGTGGAAAGGAAGACGAAGATGCGAGAGGGAGAAGCAGCAGGAAGTTCACTCCCTCTCTATACAAAACCTTCTTGGAGACAACAGGGGAGGAAAGAAAGAAGCATTAAGTGCCTACTGTGTGCTGGGTATTGTGCTAAGTGATTTATAAATATGATCTTATTTGGTCCTCATAGCTTTGGGAGTTAGGTACCATTGTTATCCTCACTGGACAACTGAGAAAAGGGAGACAAACGGGGGTTAAGTGACCTGCCCAGGGTCATAGGGTTTGTAAATATCTGAGGCCAAATTAGAACTCATGTCTTCCTGACTCAGGCCCAGCATTTGATCCACTGCAACATCTAGGTGCCTTAATGAAAGCCATTTACATTAGGTCTCTAGCAGGAATTTGCTCGTTGCTGATCAAGGAAATCAGGAACATACTATTGGAGAAAAAAAAAGGTTGGGCAAAGTCCTAGAAACAAAGCAGACTACAGATAAAACCTTATCCAGGGTTACCAGCAAGAGTGAAGGTACCTTGGGCAAGCATGGAAGACAATGAACATTCCCTAGTGACCCAAAGACAGTCTACTACGTGTGCTTCTGCATGTAACAGCTACCTATGAATAAAATTTACCCACAGTGGGCTGGAATTTGTACTAGAATCAGGGGTGACCTGGGTTGGAAAGAACACTGGATGTGACCTCAGGTGACTCACATTAACTGTCTGCTAATTGCTGATCAGGGAAACCAAGAACCTCCTATTGCGGAAAAAACAAAAAGGGTAAAGTCCCAGAAATGTTATACTTTCTTAAGTGTAAAATGAAGGATTAGATTTGGTGATTTCTAAGTTTTCTTCCAGCTGTACATATATGATAACGAAGTCCTGACTAAGAAACCAAGCTCCTTTGTCACTGCTATTCACGGAAGGCAGCAGCTCTGGAGGAGAAAGATTGGGGAGCACGTGACTGCTAACAGTGAGAAGAAAAGCAATTTAGGATGTAAGGGGCATAGATTCTTGGCCAGGAATGGAGCATGAGACCAAATGAAAATATATTTGTCTAGAGATTTGCAAACCTGATATAGAAATGAAAAGGCAAGAAGCAAACTGACCACATGTAGCACAGAACAGGGAAAAAGCATTGGATCAGGGGTGAGGAACCTGTAGTCTCAAGGCCACAGGTGGCCCTCGAGGTCCTCAAGTGTGGTGCTTTGACTGAATCCAAATTTCACAGAACAAGTTGTTTGGATTCAGTTATAGGACAGCACTTGAGGACCTTGAGGGCCATATGTGGTCTCAAGGACACAGGTTCCCACCCCTGGATGAGAGGATCCGAGAACCTGGGTTCCCTTCACTGCCCTAGGCCTGCTTCCTTGTCTATTAAGAGGATCCTTTCCATCCTCTTTCCTTCTTATCTTATGAATCTGCCAAGCCAGATGAGACTTCAAGATGGCAGGATATCCATCTTCAAATAGCTGAGAGCTAAAGTGAACTTGTTCTGCGGGGCTCCAAAAGGCAGGGCTCAGGACACCAGGTTGAAGTTGTCAGAGACAGATTTCAGCTCAATACTTTTTAACGAAGCAATCCAAAACTGGAGTAGGCTGTCTCAGTAGACAGCCTAAAGTCTTCCATCACTACTTGTCAAGGGTGTTACAGATTCCTCTTCTGCTATTAGATGTCATCTGAGGTCCCTTCCAGGGCAGCTAGGGGGCATCATAGTGCATAGCGCTGGGCATGGAATCAGGAACTCGTCTTCCTGAGTTCTAATGTGGCCTTGGACATGGACCAGCTGTGTGACCCTGAGTAAGTCACTTAACCTCTGTTTGTCTCAGTTTCCTCATCTGTAAAATGAGCTGGAGGAGGAAGTGGCAAACCGCTCCGGTATCTTTGCAAAGAAAACCCCAAATGGAGTTTGGATACAATCAAAAGGACTGAACAACAAAAAGGGAGGTTTAGCGAGGCTTGTGCCTTTCTGAAAGTCCCACCCTTATTAAACAAGACTCCCATCTTTTTATCTTTTTCCTCTTGTTTCCAATCAGATACTCTTCCATAAATGTAACCATCATTTCTCTTAGCAGAGACTTTTTAAAAATGGGAAGGAATTAGTTATAGAACAAAGGTGCCGGAAGACAGCGGGATAGTGGGAAGGGCTAAAATAGAACTCAGAGAATACAGGTTCAAATTCTTGTTCTTCTATCTATTATAGAGTTGCCCTCAGTTCTCTGGGTCTCCGTTTCCAGCCTGATAAAATGGGAGTGGACTAGATGTCCCCTGAGCCAGTGGCATCAAATTCAGATAAGAATGGACCCCCAAAGGCAGCATATTGACTTTTTAAAAATCAGGTTAACCCAGTGGTTCTCAATCTTCCTAATGCTGTGACCCTTTAATACTCGCATGTGGGTGTATCTGCATGTGGGCGGACCTGCCTGGAGAGGGATAGAAGAGCCGTGTCTCAGTTCCTAAGACCATTGGAAATATGTGTTTTCCAATGGTCTTAGGCGACCCCTGTGAAAGGGTCGTTCGACCCCCAAAGGGGTCATGACCCACAGTTTGAGAACCACTGTGTTAATTTATTTGTTGTTGCATTTTTATTTTGTTAAACACCCCCCAATTACTTTTTGATTTGTGTTCATGTGGCTGCTTGCCATGCCTGTGACTCTGACACCCCTGCTCTAAGGTACCTCCCCGATGTATGAGGTTGCTAAACAGAGATTGATTCACTCCATTAGAGTAACTCACATTCAATAATGTTCTGCTCTTCAGGTCTCCATAACCGCTTGGACCTCCCCCCACATCTCCCTGTCCATAAAGATATGAATGTGGTACCTTCATATGAGAATCCTAATTCTTCCTTTCAAAGAATCTCATAAAACCTGTATGGAGTAATGAAGTAGAGGAGAGAAAATGTACAAGAGAGACAAAAAAAGACGATCACTTACAGAAATGAGACTGATGCTAGAAGCGCCTTTCAAGTTATCTGACTCCCAACTTAGCAGTCTATTAAAACCCGTTAGATCACACAGAGCCATGTGGTCTAAACAAAATCTCTGGTGTCCAGTATTTTCAGGCCCTAGAGCATTTCAGTAAAATAACAGCCAATATTTATTCAGCATCTTAAAGCTGACAGTGTTTCACAGGCATTAACTAACCAGGGGTGGGGGACCTGCTGCTAGGTCCTCAAGTACACCCCCTTGACTGACTCCAAACTTCCAGAACAAATTCTCTTAATAAAAGAATTTGTTGGGGTGGCTAGGTAGTGTAGTGAATAGAGCACCAGCCCTGGACTCAGGAAGACCTAAGTTCAAATCCAGCCTCAGACACTTAATACAAAACTAGCTGTGTCCTTGGGCAAGTCACTTAACCTCAAATGCCCTACCTTCCCCCTCCAAAAAGCAAAAAAAAAAATTTGTTCTGTAAAACTTGGGACTCAGTCAAAAGGCTGCACCCAAGAACCTAGAACAGCGGTTCTCAGCCTGTGGGTTGCAACCCCTTTGGAGGTCGAACGACCCTTTCACAGGGGTCACAGGGGTCGCCTAAGACCATGGGAAAACACATATTTCTGACGGTCTTAGGAACCCAGACACCGCTCCTCTGTCTCCAGGCGGGTCCGCCCACATGCAGATATGCCCACATAGGAACATTAAAGGGTCAGGGCATTAGGAAGGTTGAGAACCACTGACCTAGGAGGTCACATACGGCCTCAAGGCCACAGATTTCTAAACCAACTATTTCAAGCATTTGAAGTATGAAGTGCAATTATCCTTTTATTAATAGATCATCAAACTGAAATAAAGAAGTTGAGACATTCTTATGAACTTGTGGTAATATGGCAGTTAGGATTTGGACCCAGGTATTCTGAATCTGAGTTCAGTGCTCACTCCACTACCACACACAGAGCTCACTACTTCCCATGATAATAGATGTGACTTCAGAGCAGGACATACTTCAATTCTGAATTTGTATCTCCAGCTCCAATACTGGGACTGGCACACAGTCAGTGCTTAATGAATGTTTCCACAAAAATAAATTTTAACATTTTATGAAACTTTCCCCTGGATTTAAAAGCCTTATAGCAATTTTTGTGTTTGTCAGTTTGTTTTTTTAAGATTCAAATCTGGTATAGAAAAAGGGTTCAAAAAGCTGTACAAATTGGGACAGCTAGGTGGTGCAGCAGATAGTACACCAGCCCCGGAGTCAGGAGGACCTGAGTTCAAATCCAACTTCAGACACTTACTGTGTGACCCTGGGCAAGTCACTTAACTCTGTCTCCAAAAAGAAAAAACAAAACAAAACCCTAATGCAAGCTGTATTTCAGACCAGTCAATGAATAACCTAGAAAATCCTCATAGAGCACACAGGGAATTAATTGCTGGTTAAACTTTTTTAACTCACTTGTAGAGAACCAGGAAAAAAATCTGGCAAGACAATGTTATAGAATGAAAATAGCCCTGGGGTGGAAGTCAAAAGACATACCAGAGTTTAATTCCTTATTTTGAATCCTATTCTGCCACTAACTAGTTATGATCAAGTCACTTCATCTATGGGTCTGGTTCCTCATCTGTAAAAATGAGGCCTGAATTAAATGATCTAAGGCCTCTTCTAGCACCAACATTCTATAAATCTATCAACATATGGAACTTGTCAACATATATGGGTAAACAGCAGATTGGCACAGATGACAAACAAGACAAATGCTGGAGGAGCTATGGGAAAACAGGTACGTTAATTCACTGTTGGTGGAGTTGTGAACTGGTTCAGCCATTCTGAAAAGCAATTTAGAATTGTGCCCCCAAAGTGCATACCTTTTGGCCCAGCAAAATCACTATTAGACCTGTAACCCAAAGAGTTAAAGAGGAAAAGGACCCATATGTACAAGAATATTTTTAGGAATTCTTTGTGGTAGCAAGGAATTGGAAACAGATGGGAGTGCCCATCAGTTGGGGAATGGCTGAACAAGTTACAGTATATATGTATATCAGAGAATACAATTATTGTAGGAAATGATAAAGGGGATGGTTTCAGAGAGACATGGGAAGACTTGCAGAAACTGATGCAGAGTGAGGTGAGCAGACCCAGTGGCCAATTTATACAATTACAGTAAAAAAACACACTTTGAAAAAGCAACAAAATGACCAACCAAAATTCCAAAGGACTCAAAGGGAAACATGTTACCTAATGCCTTATAGAGAGGTGATGAACTTGGCATATGGAGTGACACATTTTGGGGATTTGGGGGTAGAGGGGAGGCACAGTCAAGGCAAGGATTTGTGTTACTTGTTTGTAACACATGTTTGTAAGAAGGGTTTTGTTTTTTTTTGCTTTCTCAGTTGGGGTGTGGGGAGGGAAAGGTGGGAGGGAGAGAATGTAGATCTGAAAAAGAAATAGAATTTAATTTTAAAAAATCTCTCTGGGAGAAGCAAGGTACTGATGCAATTAAATTCCAAAGTCTCAAGCAAAATGAAAGCAACACTGAAGACATAAAAGTGATAAACCTTGGGTATATCATTCAATGACTTTACAAGCTTTTCCTGGAAGAGTCTTTTTTCTCCACATATCCCGTGGTAGTTCATAAGAGTCCTAAGCTGCATACTTTCTTTTTATATGAGCCAGGTGGTAATGAGATTTAAGATTTAATGGACTTCTCCAACTCTTTAATTTCTACAAGGTCCAAAACCCAACAGCAAGAAGAGGAGTTTATTTTATGGTCCAACTTCTTGTTGTTGTTGTTTTTTAATAAAAAGGTAAAGTCTGAGAAAATGAAATTCAAACTTAGTACCACATAAGTGATTCATGTACAATGGTTTATTACTATATACAACTTCAAAAATAAACATTCCTCAGTTCTGAGTAAGACAGCAAGAAACACCTTTGATGGTGTTTAAGCTAGAAGAAATTTCCTTGTAGAGCCAATGTTTTCCATGTCTGGGAAGAAAACGTACAATAAAAAATATAAATAAGAACTTCAAAGAGCCAAAAACCGGAAGAAAATCACTGCTCTCAGTCTGGGCATCGAGTTCTCCATGGAGTTTGCAATAGCTGGAGCAAGTGAAACAATTAATTCAATGGACTCTCAAACTTCAGCCTTCAAAGACTGCCCTTTACACTCCTTCCCAGCTGTCCCGTTACAAATGAAAGTGACTCCTGTGGATATATGGCACTGCCATGTAGCTCAGATACCGTTCTTCACCAGCTCGTGGGCACCACTCTCGTCAATGATTAAAGGAGCATGGAATTCTTTATCTGCCACATAACCTTCGAGGCCCTAAAGGTGGAGGAAAAGAAACACCAAGTTAGACCTAGGCTTACTCTCAGTAACAATGAACTAAAGTGAGGGCATCCTAAGTTGGGCTAACACATGGAAACTCAAAAATCTAATGAGAATCTACAAAATACAGGTTTCAGAAGCTGGCTTACTGGCCCAACACTGAAACTTAAAACCTAAAAAGAGGGAATCAATCTATGAGTATGTTAAAGTTACTTAACCTCAAAGTGCAAGAGCACAACAATCATTCTCTCCATCCGTCCCCACTACCCAATGTGGCTGTTTCTAGCAGGAGATGGTCTCTGAAGGCAGACCTACCACACTGCCTGAGTGATGCTACCAAGGAACACAGTAATAATAAAGCACCCAGAGAGGTCTAGAATCTTTCCATTCACAAGAACAGATGGGGCATCTAAATAAGTTGGGTTATATTAAGGATTAAAGTTATGATGCATTAAACAGTACAAAGACAACCTATTTTGATGGACAAAGTGTAGCTGGAATTAGGCCCCAGTGACATCCAGAAGAGCAACCACTCCAATCCCACAACAATTTCATCATCAGGATCTTATGTGTAGAGCACAGTGCTGAACTCTCTGGTAGGGTTTGGGGAAGGAAGTTTAGAGGCCTCAAGCTTGTAGTTTACTAGCACCAAACCATGCTGGTGGCTTTGATATAGTGTTTTAATGGCAGAAGAATGCAGATGCAGGGACTCCAGGTAACCTGGAGTCTGTGAACTTCAAATTTTTTTGGATAAATGTATTTTATTAGAATTGGTTTCCCTTATAACTCTAAGGATTCAATTTAATGAATTTAGAGACATTAGAGAGAGAAGGGGTCCGGGTCCATCAACTTTACCAGACTGCCTAAGGGGTCCAGGACACACAGGTGAAGAGCCCCTGAGACGGCGGATATCCAAGACAAATGCAATTTCTTAAATTTGTTCCCATAACATATCTCTATTCTGTCAAGGTATACTTAGAAAATCTCTGACAATTCTATGTTCTATGATGTTTTTGTGGATAGATATAAACTTAAAATAAAAACTGAGGTATGTGGGGGTGTATAATTAGTGAACTTACTTCACCAGCATAGGAGACAAGAGGCGAGATTTCACACTGAATGGGTAGGTCGTTGGCATCCTTCAAGCTAAAAAAAGAGAACAGCACCAATATCAAAAACTCCACTTCTTTAATTATTTACTAGATTGGAAAGAGACAGAGCTTGCAACTTCCTTGAAGCCTGGGAGATATATTTCACATTAGCACCTGCACTCACCACATATTCAGTGAATGCATTTCACATCAACAAGAGGTCCTAGATTGAAAAATGCTCAATTCATGGGAAGGTACCTTCAATTGCTGTCATCGTGGTCACAGAATCTATCAGGGACACATGCCAGTGATTTGTTGTTCAGTCTTTTCAGTCGTGTCCCACTCTCCCTGACCCCATCTGGAATTTTCTTGGCAAAGATCCTGGAGTGGTTTGCCATTTCCTTCTCCAGCTCATTTTTCAGATGAGGACACTGAGGCAAACAGGGTGAAGCAACTTGCCCAGGGTCACACAGCTAGTGAGTGTCTGAGACCAAATTTGATCTCAGGGAGATGAATCTTCCCTGACTCCAGGCCTGGCACTCTATCCACTGTGCCACCTAACTGCCCCATATTAGTGAGAACTGATAGCATAAAGTTGTTCACATTAGATAAAAATATTCAGGGGTGGCTAGGGGACGCAGTGAACAGAGCACCCGCCCTGTAGTCAGGAGGACCTGAGTTCAAATTTGACCTCAAACACTTAACACTTACTAGCCATGTGACCTTGGGCAAGTCACTTAACCCCAAGTGTCCTGCCTTCCCCCCGCAAAAAAAAAAGCAAAAGATATTCAATGGCATTACTATTCATATCACTTTGTTCATATTAACACATCCTATCCTCTCCTACATCTTAGAAACATTCTTCTGATTTCCAAAAACATCACTAGCCCTTTCCGTTATTTCTCAGTACCGGCTTTTCTAGAGAGGGGGTATGAAAGGACAGATGAGAGGTTTCCCAAATAAGCCAGGCTGACTCATTTAACAAGAAAGGGTTGGTCATTTTCACTTCCAAAGTTCCAAAGTAGTTCTCCATGACTATTATCAAAGACCCTTTCAAAGAAGTGGCGCAGCCTTTGTATTTCAAGCTGATAGTGACCTACCTCCAGCTCTGGGCCAACTCCCTCAGTATCACAGCTCTGACAAGGACAAATTCACCACTTTCTTTGGATAAACTCATTTAATATTTAGTCCAGTTTAAGACCCCAAGTTTCTAAAATGTTAAAGTATTATCAAAACCAATAACATTGGCAACCCTTTTTAGTCCCTTGGCTTCTGGCCCGCGCATGAGACCAGCAATACTAGAATCTAATTTCCTGCTGACCTTGTGGCATCTGATCATAACTGTTTTAGAAGACCTGAGGTGAGAGACAGCACTGCAGAGTGGCTAGAGTGGACCTCTGACCTCTGAGATAGGAAGTCTGAGCACAGGCTGGGACTCCTCGGCACCCCAGAGGTGACTCAGGGTCGAGGCTTCATTGCACATGCTGAGGTGCCCTGGCATAAAGCGCACCTCCAGCAATGAAATCACAAGTTTGGATCAAAATGAAGGACCATAGGCACTGGTGGAACAAGCCAACCTAGCCAGAGTTCTTCTTGTCATCCTCCTTAGAGAGAAGCAGACCTGCTCAGCCCAGCAGGCAAGACTCTCCATGATCTCACTCCAGTCCAATCTCCCCCCTCCTATCACTGCCCAATTGAATCCTCCACTCAAGCCAGGCCTAGCTCCTTGCTCACTATCTCCTCAATGTGCTTTGTTCATTCTGCACTCTTTCTTTTGTGCTTCTGTCTCAACTCAAATAAATGCCCCATGCCCTTTCCTTCTGCCTCCCCAAATCCCACCAGTGCTTTAAAGGCCCATCAATCTCAGACCACACCGAGCTGCTGTTTCTTTGACTTGCCACAGCTCATCTATTTGTATTACTCACTTTGGCACTTAACTATACTAGCTTTGTAGCATTATTTCACTATTTCATTTTCAAAAAGAATACAAACTCCTGAAAAGCAAAAAACTGTCATTCTTAAGTTTCCTTTCTTTTCACTTTGCTCACTGACTAGCATACTGTTATGTACAAAACAGAAGGCACAAAAATGCTCCACTCACAAAGATTTTAGGAGCCAAAAAACACTTCACAGGACTAGTGACTGGAGAACTTCCCTAATACAGTGAAGAAGCTTAAAATCTCAAAGCATAAACAGACGGCCCAATAACAGCTGCGACTGTCCAGCCTTCGGCATCTGACCGAGCTGACCCCCCCTTTCTAGGAGTATCTTTCACTTTGATGACATTTCCAGGTTACTGCTGCTTCTTGCTCTTTCCCTCAAAAATGCCTCTTTCCTCTAGCCCTGTTTTGCCTCTTCTCTCTCTCCTAATCCCCACTTCCACTCAATCTTGTCCTCAAGCTCTGAGTATCAAAAGGAAATGGTTTCGGCCTCTCGTGACTGTTTTAGGAAGTTTTAATTTGGACTTAATTGGTCCAAATAACAATATCAAGAATGTATACAACTGAAAAGTGAATGCTGCCAATGACACCCCAACTCTTCCTTCAGTTGGGAATATCAGAAGCTACAAGGCAGACATACAAAGAACTATTTCTTCCTTTGACTACTGCAGCTGCTGAAACCCAACGACAAGAAATCTGGTTTGAAAAACCAAAAAGACGGTATACCAATCAACAGTTTTTTAAGAGATCAAAATGAGCTGCTCTGACCATTCACTAAAATGAACCAAAACGATGAGCTCTCCTCCTCATCGACAGGTGCCATCTTACAGGACGACTGTCCTGGTTAGGAGTAGATGGCCCTTCAGCTACATTCAAAGACCTGGATGGAATTCACATGTATTACTCTTGTCAGGACCCAACTGTGTCACAGAGGTGGGAGAAAGCCCACACGGGTGAAGTTGATTTCAGAGCTGCCCTATTTAAAAAAAAAAAAAAAGCTTCCCTTCCCAGAGGCCCTTTTTTCAACTTTTTTTCATTTGCCAATTCATTTTACATTTGCATAAAAACTTAAAATTCTAACTCAAGCCAAACATCTTCAGAGTGCATAAAAAAAGATCGAGCTGACTCTTCAGGTGCAAAGATGGTGATTTCATCACATCCTTTGCTAGATACCAGGCTGAAGAATGTATGTCCTGGTTCTAGCTCAAAATTCCTTGTCAGCATAAAGGGGTAAAATCATGTTCTATTCTGCTCGTTCTGTTCACAAAGAAAGCAAAACTAGTCCGCAATGACTAAAGAGAAGAGCCGTGAGAGATTTCTCTACAAACTTGGGTCCCTGAGATGAATATCTATGTCTCAGATAATAAGTCATCTTTGTGTAGGCAACACTTTCTTCTCCCACACAAGCACAATTCTCAAAGCTAGGGGTAGAGAATGTAATTTTTATCTATGGGGATGCCCTAGAGGGTACTGTGAACCCATGCCCACTACTGCTAGTCTGTAACCTGCTCTCACTCTGCAATAAATCTATTTATTCACTGCATACCTCGCCACCCTTTGTCAGATTCTTTAGTAAAGCATGCCCCAGCTCCATCATGCACAGCGATTCTTTGCGTTAGTGTGTCTTCCAGAGGCCTGCTACCAGGGAAGCAGTGCACCCCACCAAAAGCTTAAGTCAATCTCCTCCCCCAAAGGTGGCTCATAGCTATTCAGTACTCTGAGCTGCAAGGCCCATTAATTCCCAGGGAAGCACAGCCCCAACACCATGCATGGCAGGCAGCCAGGTATATTTACTTGTGATTGACATCAGCTGTGAGGGTCTCTGACTTTCCACGTGCAGTATGGCTATGTGGGAATAAACAAGCATTAATGGGAATGAACACAAAGAAAACAACAATAATGAAAGACAATGAGCACCCAAGACACTTGAGTGGCCCACTGGTACTCTGCTATTAATGCTGAAACTGAAAGTAAGGCAAAGAAAACCAAAGGAAAAAAATCCAACGCACAAAGTCATGACGGTGACCTACGTCAGCACGTTCACAGATCAAGCTTGTTGATGCTCATGTGGAATCTGCCGACCTTTTCTCACGATGGAAGCAGGATGGCACCAACAGCATGGAATGCATGTCACACAGAAGAGATTTCATCTCTCGTCTAGTCTAACCCCTGTCCAAATCATGAATCCCACCTAAAAGATCCTCAGCAGGAGAGCTCTTCAACCCTAAAAGACCATCTCCAGCAAAAGGTGCGTGCCGCCCACAAGCACCCCTGAGCAGCCGAGTCACAGTGTGTTATTAGAGTCAGGACTCCAGCGCTGGCTAAGTGTTTTAAACATAAAATATGAGAACTGTGCAGTTTAAAGGCTGTATCTTTTGCATCATTTTATCTGGATCTTGACTACTTCTATCTAGAACGAACTCTGACAAGCCAAAGTATTATGGGTTCTTCATCCAGGAGGGTCAGGGTACATTGGTGGAATGCACTTCCCTCCAGGGCACCTAAGTGTCACACTTAGAACCATGGTGACCCGATTTGCCACTCTTCTGAGACCCCTCTGAGGGTGAGGGGAGCCCCAGTAGGCTCCAGAGGGTGTACGTTGAACAGCCACATTTCTATAGCAGCAAAGCAGCTGCTTCTAAGGAATCAGGAGGTACAGGAATGGGAGAGAGAACTTAAACCACGGTGGAGAATACTACAGAATGGAGATAAGAAGAGTTGAGAGGCGACTAGGTGGCACAGTGAATAGAGCACCAGCCCTGGAGTCAGGAAGACCTGAGTTCAAATTCGGCCTCAGACACTTAACAGTTACTAGCTGTGTGACCTTGGGCAAGTCACTTAATCCCAATTGCCCTGTCCTCCAAAAAGCAAAAAAAAAAAAAAAGAGGAGCTGAACCTCTGATTTTCTTGGGTAAGGGGGACTCCTAGGTGAAGAAACTCTATCAAGGCAAGCTGGCACCTTTTTTGCAACTGAAAGCCTTAGAGGGTTGCCTAGAGCTGTGGTGTCAAACTCAGAAAGAAATAGAAGGAGATCCCTGAGGGATACATACTGACTTAGAAAACCACAAATTAACATTATCTATGTCATGTTATATTTTTATTTTGTTTTGCCAAACATCTCCCAATGACAATTTAATCTGGTTCAGGCTGCATATGGGATTGTGCCCCAGCTTGGGAAGGACAGGCATGAGTCTGACACCTTTGGCCTAAAGCCCTATAGTCATGCTGCCAAAAATGTGTCTGAGATAGGACTCGAACCCAGGTCTTCCTGACTTCAGGACACTTCTCTATCCACCACAGCATGCTGCCTCTTTCACCGCATAAAAAGTACGTGGCATATAAAAAGAAAGTACTTGCCACCTACTGTTTAATAGTTAACTAACAATAAGATGGCATATTATGATAACAAGAGATTCAGGGTAGCTAAATCTTCAACTGGAAAATAATCTATTTTTCTTTGAGGCAATCATCATACACCAATCCTTCACATGAAGAACAGCTCACATCTCTATATTCTCCTTTTTAAGAGAGCAGAAAGTAATGGACTATGTGAAAGAGAAAGGCGGAAGCTGCACAGTGCTAAGGAAAATGCCCGGGGGCACAGAGTAGACAGGAGCCTTACTCACCGAGGAATGGCAGGAAGGCGAGACCCATTTTCATCTATGAAGTGGCCCCCGGCGTTGAGGACCCAGCAATGATGCAGAGACATTAACGCATGCCGCGCAGTTGTAGGGTTATCCTTCCCATTCTGACTGTCTGCATTCTTTAAGGGCGAGAACTCATCTTCCCGCAATACTTCATATACCACAAACTTCCTGCAGCAGAACCATAAGACGAAATTATGAAATAATATGAGCCTGCCTATCTCCCGATATAACTATGCTCTTTATATTCAGCCTTACACTCTCTCAATATAATCCCAAAAGAATGCCACATAAATTAATCCTTATAGATCAGTCTCAATCCTCCACACTGGAAACTTGAGGTTTTTCCTCTCTGATGCAGAACTGAGGTGGTATGTTCATGTCTCAAATCAAAAGCATATTTCAGAAAACTTAGAAATCTTAACTTGAGGAAAAACTATGCTAAAATTTGTTTTGAGCCAAAAGTATCACAAAAAAAGATGCCAAAAGATCTTTTAAACATGTTGATGGAGAAAGCTATTCAGAGCAAGGGAAATGTTAGCTCTTGTTCTCTTACATTAATCAAACTCTTGAGGAGCTCATTTCAAAACAGAAATGTTATCTACTTCAGAGAGCCCTACAGTTTCAAAATTTTGCACTGAGACAAATATTTATTAGTAGATCAGAAATGCCTTCTAAATACAAAACAGTCGGTCCTTCAGCTTAGCTGCCACAGGCTGAGAACCAAAAGAAACTAGTTCAGATAAGGTAAGTGATGAAAGGAGGAATCTATCCCCTGGACAGCTCTAACCAAACTGCTAGGACAGGCGCTTCACACAGGGCAGAGATATTAAGTCTAGATTGAATATTCATAATCAAATAGCCATGTCTGGTACCACAGACAATATTAGTTTATCAAGGGTTTTTGTGGGGCAGCTCAGTGAGTAAGAGATGGCATTACATTTGTTTAATCTTCTCTGGGCACAGCAGAAAACATACTTAGCAAACTGAAAGATGTCAAAGACAAATTTTTCCATCTTTATCCCATTTGGTTTGTCTGGCTGAATGAGCTGCCCCTGGGTATCCACATGTGGAATCTTCTTCTGGGCCACGTGGTGCTGCAACTGTGGCTCATAAATGCTAGGTGGGGAAGAGAACGAAGTCATCAGTTTCCAGACTTGGAATTCTGGCTAATCTGTTTGTATTACATGTGCCACCCAAATTTCCAAATGCAAATTTGCCTTGATCATTTAGAAATATTCAACATCAAAGCTCCCAAGAATGAAATACTAAAAGTATCCAGTACTGTTAAGTTTAACCCACTTCTAAATTATAAAATGAACAAACTTGCCGATTCATAGGCATACATTATTCATAATAATCACATTAAAGAGACCAAAAATATAGCAAAAATTTATGAATCTGACCTCATTTCTTGGTTCTTTGTATGTTTTCCTTTTAACGCCAACTGTTTTAATCAAGAAGAAGATGCCCAGAACAGCAAAGGGACCACAAACAATGTCATAAGGTTGGTGTGTAATGCTACGCTCTTTCCAACAATTAGAACATCATGGGTGAACATTTACTATCAATACTCATTTACTACAAAATGCTAGAAGCTTCTCATTTAAAACACCTTGTTCTTCCTTCCTCTAATACTCCACGAGCACAGGACAGGTGCTCTCAGTATCTTAGCATTAGCAAAGAAATGTCATCTGATGCAAAAGTCCATCTGAGTTAAGATGATGCCTCTTTGCCCCTCCTCAATTCACATTCCCCAGAGGTCTTCTGCTGCTGCTACCTCCGCCTTCACCCCACTTCATATCATGAAGTGGCCCTTCTTGGCAAATCTCTCTACATGAACAAGTGATTCTGGTCCATTTCACCTTCCCTTCTCCCATCTCCCACTCTCTCACTAATCCTCAATCTCTCCTAGTCCATTGGCAGCTTCCCTGTAGCCCATAAACACGCCTATGTCTTTCTTGTCCTCAAAAAACAAACAAACAAAAACCCCTCACTTGATCCATCCATCCCCTGGCAGTCCTCCCTTTTGTAGCTAAACACCCTAGGATAAGTGACTCCACTTCCCTCCCTCTCACTCTCTTACAGTCTTGCTTCTGATCTCACCATTTGCCTGAAAGCTACCAACGATCTCTGCCCAATCTAACGGCCTTTTCTTCTCGATGCTCATCCTTCTTGGCCTCTTTTTCGATCCTCTCTTCTCCAACTTTTCAGGACACTGATCCCTCCTGGGTCTCCTTAGTCTCCTTTCCTAGATCTTCATCCACGTCATGCCCACTAAATGGGTGCCCCCTGTGTCTCCATCTGGGCCACTTCTCTTCTTTTTTTATACTACTGTACTTGATGACCCCATCATGTCCAATGGATTCAATTATCAATGAGCTGATCCAGCCCTAACCTCTTTGCTAACCCTAAGTTTCTAAGGTCCAACTGCCTATTGGACATTTCAAGCTAGATGTCCCCCAGACAACGTAAACTCAACACAGCCAAAATGGAACTCCTTCTCTTTGCCTCTAAGCCCTCTCCTCTTCCCAAGATCTTTCCTATTGTGGAGGTACCACCCTCCTCCCAGTCACCTGGACTCCTCATTCTCACTACCCATATCCAATCTGTAGCCACATTCTTCTTGACCTTTGGAACCTCTCTTATATCCATTCCCTTGCCACCGCTGACACTACCACCCCCTGCAGGCCTTCATCACCTCATGCCTAAACTACTGCAAGTGTTGCTGGCTGGTCTCTCTGCCTCAGGTCTCTTTCCCCCTCCAGTCCATCCTCAAATCAATCTTCCTAAAGCACAGATTTGACAATGTCTGCCCTCTACTCAAAAATATGTATTCCAAGCCCTTCATAACCTCCCCACTATCCCATTCTCCTTACACCTTACAACCCTCATACCCTATGATCCAATGACCCTTGTCTCCCATCTGTTTCTAACACAAGAAACTTTACTTGCCAATCTGGCATTTTCACTGGCTGCCCCCCCAGGAATTCTGTCCCACCTCATCCCCACCTACTGGCTGCCCTGGCTTCTTCCAAGCCCCAGATAAAATCCCACGTTCTACAGGAAGCCTTTCCAAATCTCCCCTTAATTCTGGTGCCATCCGTCTGCTGATAATCCCCAGTATTTCATCCTGCATATCTCTTCTTTGTACAGTTATCTGCTTGTTGTCTCCCCCATCAGACTGTGGGCTCCTTGAGAATAGAGGCTGTGTCTGCCTCTGTATAACCAGGGCTTAGCCTGACATACCGAAGGCACTCAAATATTTACTGACAGAATAACTGACAATATGTTTCTAATACTTCAGTGTTTCAAAAGATCTCTAATCTCACTGATGTGGGCTTTTCCTCTAACAAGGTAGATTATAACCTCTTTCTACCAACAGATGTCATCAAGAGTTGCTGTGGTCAAATTCATCACTGGGTTTTCAATCTCCTACTATTCAGCTCTTCCAAACTTAGCTAAGATGATTCTTACATAAAATAATATCATTAAGTAATAATAAAAATCCTTTACATTTGTATATAACTTTGCAAAACCATTTGAGATATTCTTTATCTCATTTAATCTTCACAGAACTATCAGAGAGGGAGCAGAGTAGGAATAACTACTCTCATTTTACAGAGAAGGGAATGATTTTGGAATGTGTAAATAATTTATCTCCAGTCATATAGCTGGTAAACCTCCCTCCCTCCCTCAGAGGGTAGCTGTAACGATCAGGTGGGATTATGGATACAACAGATGAATATGGTCATGTACAGATGACACAGTGTCAGGGTGACCCTGCCCACAGGCCAGTTGAAGTCTCCTGCCTCCTGATTTGGGTGGTTACTACTTCAAGCTGCCAGGAACAAAAGCTGAACATTAAGGGATACAGAGAGGGGAGTAAAGAGGAAGAGCAAGGGCTATGGAAGGTCCATACTTGACCACATCTCTCAGGAAAGGCACAGTGAAGAAATGATTGGCAATGTTTCCTGCGTTGAACAGCAGCCGTCCATCAGGGCTTCGCCTCTGGGCTGTGGCCAGGGAGATTTCACTGTATTCCACCACCTGGTAGACACCATCAACTCTACACACTACCCCCACAGGCTCCGTAGGATTTGTCTTCTCCACAACCTACCCACAAATGAAAGAAAAGAGAACACACTCAAATGCAGCCAACTTGCTTCGGCATCCTTTACTATGATTTTATTTAATTAGTCTTTCTTTGTTAGTAAGAAAAAAAAGTAGAACTTGAAAGTCAGAGATTTTTAACCCTGGGTTCAAAGACTTTTAAAGAAATTTATTTTGATAATTCCATTTCAAAATAATGGTTTTCCAGGGGCAGCTAAGTGGTATAGTGAATAAAGCATCAGCCCTAGAGTAAGGAGGACCTGAGTTCAAATGTGAACTCAGACACTTGACACACTTACTAGCTGTGTGACCTTCGACAAGTCACTTAACCCCAACTGCCTTGCTTTCCCTCCTCCAAAAAAAATAATAATGAGTTCACTTTGCAATACTATGTATTTTAATTTTTTGCTTTTAAAAACATGATTCTTATAAGGGGCAAAAAGATTTCACCAGAATGTCTACCCTAAGGGGTCCATGACACAAAAAAGACAAAGAATTTCTGATTTAGAAGAATGTCAGGCTGATCCTCAGTCATTAAACATGTCATCCTTTGCCAAGAATAGAGACAGACTGTCCAGCTTAGGAGAACCAAACAGAGATTGTACTCTGTTAGAATAATTTTTAAGAACCCAGGGTTAACGCCACACCACAATGGAACATCAGACCAGTGACATAATAGCACAGAGACAACAAAACACTAGATAATCTAGCTAACCTAAATTAGCTGAATAGCTTTACATGTTTTCATATAGAATACTTCTTAATTTCACATAGAAATGCAGTCTCCTTCCTAGTCAGCTTGTCTAATTAGAAATCTCCAATTAGAAGATTCATTTTTAAAAATACACGTTTAAATACATAAAATTCCAATCTATACATATATGTTTAAAGGAAAGTAGATGAAATAATTAAATCTAGAGCTTAATCCCAGTTCTGACTAAATCTGTGCCTGCAATAAAATTATTCCATCCATTAACAATTTCTAAATCTATCTAAACCTAACCAGAGCTAATCAAAAGATAAATGAAATAACATGATTCTTTGGGATTCACAAGAGACAGGTGCTTCAGGAATCGATACTATTCTCATTTGTTATCCAAATATATATTATATTATTCTCTTCCAAGTACAAAAGTCAATTTGAACATATACTCATCAGTCCCACCTAGCTAGCTGCTACTGTGCAACTAATGGGCTATGATTAGGGTGGTCATTCTACATCACTGGGCCTCAACATCCTTAACTGTACAATGAAAGGTCTGAGCTAGATGGTCTCCAAGGCCCATTTTAATTCTACTCAATTATGTACATGTCAGTTATGATGATGATTCTGTGATTCATAATCAATGGATATTCCAACAAGTAAAGAGTCTCAAAAGCATACAGAATTAATACCAACCAGTTGGATATCCTTGATTCTATCACTGGCTTTAATGTGTGGATCAAAGAAAAATAATTGAATGCCCAACCAAAAATGACACGAAAGTGCCAGGTATTTGGAAGAAGAAAGAAGAAGAAGAAAAAAAGAGCAAGAGAGAGAAATAATGCCAAGAGCATACCAGCATCAAAGCAGTGTCTGAAACATTGTGTGCAACTCTGGATGCCACGTTTTAGGAAGAATCATGCTGGAGTGCTGAAGAAAGGGAGAAACAGGACGGTGAAGGGTTTCAAGTTCATATCGTATGACGATTTGATGAACAAAGTGAGGAACTTTCGAGAAGGGAATATTTAGGGAGTATGTAATCACTGTGTTCAAGCATCTGAACAGCTGCCACAAGATTAGACTTGCTCTGCTTGGATCGAGAGGACAAAAACTTGGAAATCATGAAGAGGTGAGATATAGGCTTGATGTAATAATGATGAAAAAAAAAACTTCCTCACAACACTATCAAAAACTGGAATGAGATCTCTGGGAAAGGAGTCTACTCCTCCTTGGAAGTCTTCAAGCAGCCACTTGTCAGGGCTGCTGGGGAAGGTTGGATTAGATATCCAGCAATATCCATCCACACTCACATTTCTTGCTACCTTTCCAGATCCAATCTTTCCATTTTCTGGATACACATACCCAGCGATTTTGTTCCCAGACAGTAATATCTCACATCTTCTGGTGCCCTGTAGATTTCCAACCTGGGGCTGAAATCCAGACTAAGTTCAGACATTCAATCCCTTTCCATTGTAACAAAATGTTTCTCTGGCATCCTGAATGTCACCGATTTCTTTCACCATCAAACAGGTGTAAGTAAGTAATAAGCTCAGTTTCAGCGATGGGATGATGAAATGTTTTGAAACTGAATTGTTTTCAATTTTACCAAGTATCATGTAACTATTATAAATACATTTTTCTCAATTTGCAAAGTACTTTAAAAATTAGAAACTTTTATTTTCTTTTTTCCATTAGAGGATCAACAAATATTTTAGGGGAAAAAGCAACAGATGTGTATTTATTACTTATTTTTATAGTTTTTTTAGTACCTTGCGCATTTGTAACAGGTGTTCAAAAATGAGTTGGCTGACTGAATATTTCTAGTCCAGACACCTCTGAAAACGTTTTCATTTATTTTTACAATATCTTTGTAATAAGAAAAATAGAGGTAGCTAAAAAGTCAACATATTGATACAAGATAATCAGAAAATTAAGTATTTCACATCTATTTGATGATCTCCCATGACTACCATTTCTAAACATCACAGGAAATCACTTCTTGACTTTGTGGCATCTAAATGTAGAGGAGCCTTAAAGGCCACTGAGTCCCACATCCTCCTTCACACAGAAATCCCTTCCACAGTGTTTCAGAGAGGCGGCCATCTATCCTCTGCCTGAACACTTCTGGTGGTAAAGAGTTCAAGATAGCCCCTTGCACTGCAAGGCTGTTCTGTCAGCTAGTTCTGTGGTAAAGAAAACAGAAAGAGCTCGAGACCGGGGGGCCAGGAGATCCAGGTTTGAATCAAAGTTCTCAACACTAATGTGGGGCCTAGATCAATCAATAACAATCACTTATTGTGTACCTACTAAGTGTTGGGCACTAGGAATATGGGAGGGCAGAAATGATATAATACCTGCTCTCAGGAAGTTTATTTGGGGGGCCAGGGACATTGGAATGTTTACTCTGAGAACTAAGCACAAAATGGGTACAAAGTAAATTTGGAGAAGGAACATTTAGGAGACATTAGGGATGTCTTCATGTACTCCTCCTGCTGTGTTAAGCTTTGAAAGAAGCTAGAGATTCTAAGAGGGAGAAGTGAGCAGGAAGAACAGTACAGGGATGGGAAGAGCCTGACCAAAAGCATGGAGATGGGAGAAAGAGCATGTAAGCAGCAACAAGCAAGGCGGCTTGTCTGTGAAACATGGGAAGAGGGCATGAAGGGGAAGACGCTGCCTGGAAAGGTGGTTAGGTTGGCCTCAGATCAGGAAGGGTTTTAAATGCCAAACAAGGTGCATCTGTGCAGCTGTGAAGCCCTGAGGGAGCATTCTGAGTGACAGTCAGAATATATTCATGTCACTTTGAATCTGAATGGCGGCAGGAGGGGCCAGAGGAGGACAGACCAAACCTTGACCAAATGGAGGATGAGCCTCTGTTTCATCCCCCATAACATGGGAATAATAAGCCTTATACCACCTATCACACAAGGCTGTCATGAGAATCAAATGAATGAGTGAATGAAGAACATTTATGAAGTGCTAACTACATACCAAGTAGATAGGAGGATTCTGAAAGTAAAAATTCACTGGAAACCAGAAAATGGTATACTCAATGACCACAACAAGACTGTTCAGGGGGTGGGAAAAAAGCTAAGTGTCATATACTTATAATAACCAAGTCTGGCACTGAAATACAGCTGAGAAAATGCACCCTCCTCCCTTTGCTGAAAAGGTAAGGGATTGTGGGTAGAGAATACCACACATACTGAAGCACTGGTTGGTTCTGCTGTTGTATCATTTTTCTTTTTTAATCTTTGTTATAAGAGATGGCTCACTAAGGAAGGGAAGTAAGAATTGTATATTCTGGAATAAATATCATGTGAAAACAACAAGGCATCTATTTTTAAAAGGTGTTTTGTGACCCTAAAGCACTATGTGAATGAAAGCTAATATTATACTTACCACATTGAGTCCAAATGCTCCCATTAATACTAGTGCTGCCATCCAGAACGACACAGAGAGGATCTAATCCCTCTTTCGTATGATATAAAATAACGGTTACTGTTATTCCCATAATTATACTGGAACTAACTGATCTTTTCTAAGAATGTATCAATAAAACATTTACTACCACTACTAGAGCTCTCCAAAGTATATATATCATTTTGGTTTAATGTGGCAAAAGACACTGATACATGTAGAATTACAAAAAGTAGAAATGTTAGTGAAACTAGTCTAATCTGAATTGCCTTGTTTCGTAGCCAAGAAAGTCATACGATTTGAGTTAGACAGGCCCTAAGTGGTCAGTCACCCTGCCTAACCCATATAAAAAGGAGTCCTTAATGCATGTTATAACAGCAAAAACAGGTCTGGGGCCACTAATAATAGCTAGCATCGATAAAGAGTCTATGTATTAGCAGCACCCGGCGATGTGTAAGCCCCAGCATTGTCCCTATTTCAAATGAGAGCTTGGGTGATGTATTCAAGGCCTTACAACTAGTCAGAGCCTCCCCCACTAGTGAGGCCGGCACTCTGCACACTGCTCTAGAAGCCCCAGGGCCCCTGGACTCCAATGGCCTGAGTTTCAGTCTCAGCTCTAGCTCTCATTGGGTGACCTTAGAGACAGGAGACATAGCCGAGGACTTGGAGGGAAGAAAGAGCCGAGTTCCAGGGCTGTGACTCTGAAACCCAATTTCCTCATCTGTAAAGGGAGAGGGAGAAAATTAGACCAAATGATTTCTAAGGTCCAGAAAGGCCTCTAAATTGTATGATCCTATTCTGAAGATCCCTTCTAGCCTGAAAAGGCCAGCATGCTACAAAGGATGCTAAAGTAATGTATGGGTGTTAAGCAGAAGAGCGGCACCAAGTGGATAAGAGTGAGAACTACATCTTGTTTCCATTGGTGGACCTTGACACTTCTTATCTAAATAGGGATGAAAAAATCAATTTTAGACCTATGAGGAACAGATTTTAGAAAGAGAAAAAAGGAAGTTTTATTAGTCCTATGAGCTCAGTCTCTCCAGAGACCCCTGGCTTCTATTTGTGTGTGTCCTATTATTTTAATACTTCAAGAATTATAACTTTGTCAGTGAACTTCAAACTTAGATATTTGAGGGGTACTGTGTTTATTAAAAAAAACAACCACCCTCCAGCCACCCTGATAACTGGTATAGGCTGGTATTAGACAACAGTCAGAGTACATGGCCAAGCCCACACTCAAGGCCTTTCCATGCTAGGTAGGGCTCACCAGAGCTTATGTTCTCTCAGTACAGCCTTTGAGAACCCAATAGTGAGGCATGAGAATAGCGCTTTCATGTCATATTGCCGCAAATTTCTAGGTATTCTCTCCTCACTGGTTGGAGTTTATGGTCTTATTCCTCACTGTGACTAACCCTGTTATGGGCAATGGAGTTAGAACTCCAACTAAATGAGTAGACCCACCACTGCCACAGAGTATAGGGCTGAATGCTATCTTCAAACCAAGGTTCCCTTCTGCCTAATATGGCGGGTTATTCAAATCCATGTTGCTCTCTGAGGCAGACAATCAAAAATACGCTGTAAGGCTATTTGTCCCTATTGTGAGCAAAACTAACCCAAGGTCATTTTTTTTCAAACTCAAAGTAAACACACGGTACCACTGGCTAATCAGAATGCATTCTTCGAATATCATTCTAACAAAACATTACATAGCTTTCATTTTCTCTAGTTCTCATAAAATATATGTTCTTGAATAGAATATACCAAGTTCTGTAGGACATGATGCTTATTTTCCTTGCCACGGTGCTTTGATTAATGGCTAGGATTCTCCAAAAACCATTGAAACCCTGAAAAGGAAGAACTGTATGACGTTTAGGACTGGGAGGAGGGGTAGTTTTATACTATGTATGTTTAAACATAGAGCGTATATAGTACAGCGACATATGACATACATAAACATTTATGTGTATTCATGTGTTTATTTACGTGTGTTTAATAAATTTATGTGTTCCTGATTCAAAGTTCAATGGAAATAAGTCTGGTAAAATGATGAAAAGTCATCAGTCCTAGCAGCAAAAGACCAACTCTACTACTTACTAACAATATAACCACTGGCATCACTTCTGTAAAATAGGAAGAAGAATCCCTGGTTTATTTGGCACAGGGGGTAGCCGTGAGGTTAGTACTTTCTAACTCTTTAAAGCATTCTGTGAATGTCAGTGATTATCATTATCTCAAACCACTTCAAGAGGCAAGTGAAGACTATTCAAAACAAATGGAAGGAAGGCAACTCAAGCAAAGTTCTTAAGACGGAAGATCAAACCAATCCTTTCCATAGCTACATTTAGATCGCCTTTTCTTCCAGCAAAAGGGCTCATAAAATCTGTCACCTCTCACCTGAAGGAGACACCTAACCAGGCCAGCACACCAATCCACAATGAGATGCGACATGGTGGAGAATAGAAATGCTAGTCATTCGAATACTCCAGTGGAAAGGGTGCTGGGGGGAGGAGGCAAACATCCTAGACATGTCAATCCTGAGCCTCTGGTCTTGCGAGCCAGGTTTCCCTCCTCTAGACCTGGTTCCTCAGCTATAAAATGAGGGGAGGGGATCAGACAATCTCCACCCCAGAGATAATGACTGAAGATCTTCACGAAGTCCCCTCAGCTGGACAAGTTTAAACCTAAGACGAGTGTTAACATCATCCTACTGATTCACAGGGGTCAAAAATCAAGACTCCCATAGTTAATCTAGGCAGGACGTTACCTTTGCTCCACAGTCTGCTCCCTTTTGAACGCAGAATCCAATGAAACGTGGGTCTGCTACTTTCACCAAGATGTTATCAACACAGTAGACATGGATTCCCCAAATGCCCCTTTTCTCCATATCTTCCACAATGCCATGGGCTGCAAGGGCTCGGTAAAGACCACCATTCCCATCTGAGAAGTAAAACAGTTCAGTAACGAACCAAAGCCCACGGAATGTTACCCAAAAAGTCGTGCACATTTCTTAGCTGATATGAGGACTTCTGGAAACCAAAGTTTCACATGGTAAAGTCAGAAAATCAAATGTTCCAAAAGAGAAAGAAGACAAATGCTAGATGATGATACACTTGTAAACAATGTTTAACCAAAATAACTAGGATATCATCTAAGGAACTTGGATTTTCTACCTCTTTTCTTTATTCAGTTCCCTCAAGTATGTCTTATTTAACAAACTTGTAAAATACCACATTCCTTAAAAAGTAAATGTTATTTCACACGGCTTCCGATTCTATTAACATCGCCTTGAAATAAGCCAATTATTAAGTTACAGCCCCAAAGACACATTCTTCAGTCTCAAAAAGAGGAATATGTGAAGATGTTACTCAAAGTCCCTCGCCAGTGAATCAGGCTGTTGTACTTTACCCTAACAGGATGTGAGTGAAAATAAAATGGCATCTCTTAAAGGTCCCCTCACCCCAGGCACTTTCATGGGGAGTTTTCACATATTTTTTCCCTACAAAGCTGCAGGTGACTTTAATAGGGAGCACCCATCACATCTTTTCACAAAATAATGACCACATTAATTAAGGTTCTTTAAAATCTAAAACAACCCTCAAAGAAAGGAGATTTAGGCCTGTCTGCCTCCAGGTAATCACCTACCAGCTGCCCATTTTCATCCCTTTTGGGGGAGGTAGGGGTAGAAAGGAGACAATCATATCACTGTGCTTCTCAAAGCAGACTGTGTTAAGAGGCTTCCTCAAATTATCTGATATAAAGGGGGAGTCAAAAATGAAGTTCTGAAGAAAATGGAGAAAAATATTCTATTCTAACAGCAAGAACTCACATTTATATAGAACTTCACGGTATGTAAAAGACTTTCCTCCCAATAACCCTTACAAGTAGGTGGTTGAAATATTATTTTCTCCCCTTTATAGATGAGGAAGCTAATTCTCTTAGTGGCGAAGTGACTCAACCATGGAAACACAGTTAATAAGTGTCTGGGACAGAATGAGAACCCAGGCCTCTTGACTCCAAGCCCAGCATTTTTTCTGCTACATCATGTTGCCTCTTGATACAGACTGGAGATTGTCAAAAGTTATTAGGTTCAGAGTACAACTATTAAATCTTTATGAGAAAACTTAATATGCATATGTTGAGGGTTTCTTTAATGTAAACAGGAGAAGGAAATAGGCAGGGTTTTGTAAATTATGTTCTTCAGCAGACCGTAGCTTCATAGTCATGTAACTAAGAGTGGTAGAATATATATGATTTGATGACTTTTAAAAAAAAAAAATCCTGATTCAAGAGAGCAAAAATGCAAGCCTTAAAGGCTTCCAATAGGGTATGTCATACATGGACATTATGTTCCTATGACTTGCACATAGGCACACAGCTACTCAGCCTCTAAGAGAACTTGAGCCCCAGGAGTTTACATACTGCTGGATTACTGGGATAGGCAATGAGATCACCATCTCACCCCTATAGAGAGCCAAGGCGCAAGAACATTATTGCCCCAGTAGAGTAGAGAGGGATGAGCTTCAGGCAGAAGGTCTAGGCCTAAGATCAAAAGCTTGTTGGGGAAGATGAAGGAAGAGAGCAACTGGACGTAAAGATCAGGAAAGGAGATCCTGAGAAAATTATTAAACCAAAAGTTTGACCAATTTTTTTTTTACCAAAAACTTTACCAAATTTTACCAAGCTTAATTTATTGTTTGTGACTGAGATCCATGTTAATTCTGGAATAAGAAATGAGCTACTAGCTAACAGGCAAATGCAGCATATTCCAGTGGAAGGAACAAAGGCTCTGTGTTCATAGGCCTGGATTCGAATCCTCCTTCTGTTGCCTGCTGCCTGTGTAGCTAAGAGCCTTGGTTCCTCTTGTAAGCAGTGAAATCAGACGGCCTCTGAGGTTTTTTCCAGCCTATACCTATGATCTTCTGATTCAAATAAGGATAAGAAAGACTAGCTCCAGCTACAGTTATTTACTCTGTCTGATATCATTACATGGATCCACGAAAACAAAAAATTACATGAATGAATGTTATGGGAAAATTAGTTCCATAGAAACAATTTTTAGGTGCACATTGCATTGTGAAAAGCATCCACAGACTAGCCTCAGGCACATGAATGCCCCCAGGGCTGCCCCAATGCCGGCTCCTGTCAACACCATGTGAGAAAAACTGAACGAGATTACAAGGGATTTGTGCCTCGGCAGGTTAAAGTTTACTGTGAAATGATATTGGACAGGACATCTTTATGAGGGGCATTCATGAAAGATTGGATTTTATTTAGAATATTTGCAACAGGAGCAGCTAGGTGGCACAGTGAATAGAGCACTGGCCTGGGAGTCAGGAGGACCTGAGTTCAAATCCAGCCTCAGATACTTAATACTTACTAGCTGTGTAACCTTGGGTAAGTCACTTAACCCCAACTGCCTTACCTTCCCCCCTCCAAAAAGAAAAAAAAAAAAGAATATTTGCAACACTGTAAGCTTCCCCTACTGTTCTATAATAGTAACAACAATAATAATATTTGTATACTGAACTGAAGCTGGGTCACACAACTAAGTCTGAAGCAGGAGCTGAAGTCAGGGTTTCATCCACCAATTATTTCTTTGCCATGCTTCCCAGTTAAGCCCCTCTGAAATATCTAAAAGTAGGAAAGTATTTTGGTTTCAAAGTAAAAAAAAAGGTGAAAAAATTATGTGTTCTTCCTACAAAATAAACTGAAATGGAGGAAGCCAATAAAAAGCGAAGGGTACCAACAAGGCACCAACATATGGCATGAGTAACAAAGTCTGATGGAAAACGAATGCCAGTGTCAGAGTGGAAGGGAAAGGCAAGGTGGGGTGACAGGGGGTCCCAAGACGTGCTTCCTGTGCCTCATCTCCACCTCTAAAATCTCTATGTCTCCATCACTGAATATTATGCAGCCAGAAGCCAGACACGTCACATTATCATAAACAGGCATCGAGACACAACTTTTCCCCAAGCAGGGGAGGTGTATGTGTGCATACACACACATTTTCTCTATGTAAGCATGCAGACATTCAGGGGCAATTTAACCTTGTGAAATTAAAGAGGCATTTAACAGAGTCCCTGGCACATACTTAGGAGGGAGCTTTACATATGAAGGGCAGTTAGGCAGAGGGAAGAAAAGGCAGGACTTGGAGTCAGGAAGATCTGAGTTCAAATTCTGCCTCTGACACTTAACTAGTTACGTGACTCTGGCCAAATCACTCAATCTCTGTGGGTCTCAGTTTCCTCATCTGTAAAATAAAGGAGTTGGACCAGAAGGTATTTAAGGGCCTTTCCAACTATAGCTCTGTAATCTTACACTTCTTTGCTCTGCTGTCCTGAAGTCTATGACATAGGAATGTGACCCTCAGAATTCCCTTCTTTCACCTAAGGTGGCAGAACTGACATGTTCACTGATGGGGTTTCCTAAGTTTGCTATCTTGGACATTAAACTGGAAAGCCTCCCCTAGCAAACTGACAACTCACAGTTAGAAACCTGAGGCATGCAATGCTCCAGGGGTTAAGTGAAAGAAAAATGGGACCGAACATAGCGCTTGGACAACACGCCCGAGGAAGATGCTGGGACAAGCACTAAGGTGGTAGTTATGCAGTTATGCACACACAGGCTCTCTATTATTGCTCCAAACGTCAGAATAAGTTTGACTAAATGGAAGTCTGTACATACTTACAGGGAAAGGGACTAATCTGTGAGATAGTCAACAGAGGGAACTTCCAGATAAAGGAACTCCCTCTCCTAATGAAAGTTGGCACCTTTTCTGCTCCTTCTAGTCTTAGGGAGCTTCTTGGAGCACTGAAAGTAGACTAGAGCATTCTACTGAAAACTTTAATGAGATTGTTTGAGAGAATCCCCTAAGACTGCAAGCATCAAATAGAGTCTTCTAGGCCCTAGAGGACATCTTAGCACAAAACCAGAATCACAGAATCTTAACGTCAGAAGGAATCTCAGGTATTACCCAATACAATCATCCCCTTCACAACATCTCTAACAGTGAATAGCCTCATTTGAACACTTTTAGGGACAGGACAGGAAACTCCCTAACTGAAAGGTAACCCATTCCATTGGCCACTATGTTCCTCTTAAGATGCCCTAGTGGACCCAGACCTGCAATCCACACTTCTCATGCTTCCCTTTACAGTCCGAGCTCAGAGAGGCCCTGCTTCCCCCAGACATGATGCTTTCCTTAGAAGGTTTCATTAAAATAATTTCTGCCTACGTCATCAGATTTTCATTAGTCAGAGCTTTCCAGGTTCCATGAGCCTCCTTCGCTTTCAGAATCTCAGCCCATGTCATCATCCCTAGCTTTCTTCTCATCTTTATGAAATCTATTTTCTAAAAGGAGAAGACAGAGATGAGGCCCAGCATTCTCTTCCTTCCTGATCCAAGACAATGGGGTTATCTGGACTTCAGAGATCACTGTACTCTTCCTTACTGGTCAGCATGAAGCCCAGGGAAGTAGGCTGAGTAGTTTTTTCAATCTTTAGAGATAAAAATCAATTTGATAGGTGAAGAATTAAATTAAAGCTTTTCACAGAATAAGACTTTCATCAGATTTCTGCAGAGCTAAAGACTCTATCTCTTTCCTCTGCGCTAGTCTTACTTATCTGTCTCAGGAATGTATTATGTGTATGTTCAGCTGATCTTCCCATAAGAATAACACCTTTTTTTGCTCTTTTTTCATCTCCTAATCATCTCTATCTAACAGGCTTCCAAGCTCTGGTTCAGTTTCCAAATAGGCATAATATACTTACTTAACAATCTAGGCTGACTCACTCCTTTTGTTATATAAATATTATATTATTTCCACAAAGTATATTTCATATTTCTATTTTCTAGTCATGAGTTCCATCCCACCAAATCCTGATGATACTTAAGAGACCCTTTCTACCTTTCCTGTGCTAAAAACTCAAGTTAGGTTTGTTTCATTACTCATATTCTATGCAATGATGGCCCTAAGTCTTCCTGTTCCTCTTCCCTACTATTTTCCCCTAAGAATTACTGTGTACTATCTTCATTGCTGTGGGGCAGAGGGGAGGGGAGCTACTATAATACACCTCTAGGCAGGCTCACGCCAGGTAGAAAGAACCACAGGAAACAATCTGGACCAGCTTAGCACACACTTCCTCCAGAGCATCCCCATGAAGTGATCACCTAGAGTCTGCTTGAATACCTCAATGAATAGGAACTTATCTCACAAGGCAACCCACCCCACTTCTGAAGCTTTATTCTAATACACTGCTGAAATCTACTTCCTGTCATATTCCACAGAACAATGTATATCATTCAGACACCTCTCAAACCCAGGACCTGGCCTATCTAGAAAAGATCCTTTGCAGACATTCGCAGACTTTCCAATCTGGGTTTGTCCTAAGAGAACTAAAGGTTCAAGGTCATGGGTTCATCTACCACTAGATGGTACAAGGGTCATGTTGCAGGAGGGCAGAGCAGGGAACTATGGGCATAAGTAATCTCTCCCAAGTAAGAACAGACATGTCATAAGAAGATTCATTATCCCTCTGCAAGTTTTATAACATCCATAACTTTGTATATGACTTCTCACATCCATAAACCACTTCTTAACATTTGACAAAATCACAAAGAATGGTTTGAAAGATGTTTCAATAACAATGACTCCAATGATGAGAAAGAACTGAATAGAAATACTGGCTAACTGTGAATCTTTGAGAATGAAACTCTCTAAAACAAATCTCAAAACTACTGGGTGACTATACAAACATTTTCATTTTATTAGGCAATTTATATTTCTGGATTTTTAAAGAAATCAGTCCTTTGAAGATCATTCCTAATGATCATGTCTGTTTAAGAAAGTATTACCAGAGTCTGATTCATTTTTACCTCGAGAACAATTAAGGCTCACTTAGTTAACTGAAGTTTGATTATTCAGATCATTAGCCCCTCTAATCGCATTAGACAGTAATCAACACAGACCTGGAGCCATGGAAACTTTGCTCTTCTCTTCCAGAATAATTTTCCCATCAAACTGCATAGCAGGTAGCATTCCTTGTTGAAAAAAGATTATGTTCTCCTTTTTTAAACCAAAGTACTTGTGCTTTGAGAAGAACTCCTTTGTAGATTCCATTGTCCTGCCACTGGTCATAATGTACCTGGCAAGATAGAAGGCGTATCCAAAAATCATGACTCTCTATGAACCAGACAATAGGAAGACTGTCTGTCCCTGCACTGACCTACAGCAGAGTTTGGGCAGTGTCAGACTATTCTGGTCGTCTTATCTTTCATCTTACATAGTTCCTATCAGTTGCCTCCCAAGCACAGAGAATCCTCAGGACATTTCTCAATCAATCCCGTACTGAACCTGCTATGAAATGGAACCAAGGGACATGTTTAAAACTCTCAGAGAACCTGAACTCTTCCAATTAACCTCCACATACATTTTATGTTATAAAATATATTCTAAGTCACTGCTAGACATTCTACAGGAACGAAAGAGTGGAAGCAACATTCAGTCAAATGTTTAACTGAAGATATTTTTTCTTTAATTCTGAAATAGAATTAGAAATATTTTCTTAACACTTCTACTGACTTCGCAAATATAAAATGATAAATAACCCTCTAACTTGACTGGCACAAGGGTCTCATATGGAAATGACCCATTTGTTGCATATACATATACATACACACATACATATATATATATATACACACTCAGTTCTAGAAATTTACCTGCGCAAATGATGATGAGTGCCATTTTATGAGATGGACACATATTAGAACAGCATAGAAATATTCAATCGAGATTGACAATTACCCTCAACATGGTGTTGTAGGCGTCAGAGAATTCTAGAAGGGGTATTTTCAAGATAATACTGAAATGAATGACATACATTCCAGGAAGTTTGGAAATGCATAGAATGACAGATGTAATTCAAAACTTCAAGCAGAAAAATATAGTTTCAGTTGTATTAATATGGTTTTTTAAAAAGTACAAAGGAATAAAGAAACTTAGTTTCCCCTGTCCCAAAAAGGAGAAATGCTGAAAAAAAAATTAGTAAATCTGGTGTTAAAGGAACCAAACTACTATTAACTTAAGGAAATTATTTTTCATACTTACCACAACTGCCCTTCCCCAAAGTGTGGGAAGAGTACACCTAAACAAAGGCAAAGTGCCTCCTTTGATTTATAGGACAACTGATATCAAATGAGAAAACCCAATATAAAATGAATTGTTTAAAATATACTATTTATAAAGCACCAATGGTAAATTCTCTAAAGTAAAGAATCTTTTATATTAGTTAACCTAAAGATAAGATTAATTTATCATATTTATAAATCTTGATTTTCAGATATTATCATTGCCAATCACAAGGCAAACTCCTTAGGAGAGTAACATAAATGTTCAGATTGAGATGTTTCATTTATTCAGTATAGCTGATCTCTATTCAATTCCTACTACTTGGTTTTCTTTTTTATTCCTAACCCTAGGCAGGGTGTTCAAAAAACACATAAGTACATCACTCTTTGAAGCCACAATGATTAGTGAAATATGGTTGGTGAATTATTTGATGATTTTAATGTAGATATTAATGCAAATGATAAATTTAGGTTGCCATAATGTCCCCTTCTCCCAGCAACATCAGGCAAAATGTCTGACTGCTATAATCAATACGCATTTTGTATATCACCAGCCAATCGATATTTGGAAATGCTAGCCAAAGGCCTTTTTACCAAGGAATGATGCACTGGCTCCCATGATGTTTTTCAACTAGCTGTTGTAGTTTCAAAATGCGCTCAGCTTGGATCTGGAAGAGAGTTTTATGCGATGGCAAACCCACATCATACATTCCTTTGGGATATGCCACACCAAGTCTTGTGCCCTGACCACCAGCCAGGAGAAGAACTGCCACTTTGTTTTGGGAAATTTGAAGAAGCCCTAGAAGAGAAAAAAAAAAAAAAGGATTGATACCAACTGGTCACAAAGTTGTCCAGCTGCATAGCTCTTTCTGTCTGTATGGATCTAACTTCTTTTTTTTTTAAAAGCAACTGTTCCCATATCCAACACACATATGCAGGTGAAAATGGGGTGCCAGTTGCATGATTTCTAGCTTTAAGGTATGAATGATTAGGAATTAGCATAGACTTATATTTATAAGCTTTTCTTAACTAATTAAACTGAAAGAGAAGCCATGTTTAAAATATCACATACTTCCCATTTTTTACTCATTTTCTCTCTCACTTCCACCTCCCCAACCCCACTGAGAAAGGAAAAAAAAAAGGAAAGAAAAACAAAACCCTTTTAACAAAAATGCATAAGCACGTAAAACAAATTCCCATATTGGCCTTCTCCAAAGATGGATGTTTTGTTCTATGTCTTGAGTCCCTCATCTCTGTCAGGAGGGGGAGCACTCTCCATGGTTGATGAATGCACTGAGCAGAATTCTTAAGTCTTTCAAAATCATTTGTTGTGACAGTATTGCTGCAAGTATGTACATTGTTCTTGTTCGACTCACTTCACTCTGAATTTGTCCATACTAGTGTTCCTAGATTTCTCTGAAACCATCCCTGTCATCATTTTTTTTTTTTGCTTTTTGGAGGGAGGAGGGCAGGGCAGTTGAGATTAACTGACTTGCCCAAGGTCACACAGCTAGTAAGTGGTAAGTGTTAAGTGTCTGAGGCTGGATTTGAACTCAGGTCCTCCTAACTCCAGGGCCGGTGCTCTATTCACTGTGCTACCTAGCCACCCCCCTTTCATCATTTTTAAAGAAAGACAGTCATGTCAATGAACAGTTAATAAATGCCCACTATGTGCTAGGCATTATGCTAAGTGCTAGAAATACAGAGAAAGGAAAAAATCAGTCCCTATTCTCAAGGAGTTCATTCTAATGGGGAAGACAACATGAAAACCACTATGTACAGACAAGAGATGCATAAGGCAAATTGGGGTCATCTTGTAGGGAAGGGACTCACACTAAGGAGGTTAGAGACATTCATATACCATGTTTTGTTTTGCCATTCCCCAATTCCTGGGCATCCCCTTGCTCTCCAGCCATCTGATGGTTCAAAAAGAGCCACTATAAATAGTTCTTTGCACATAAAGGGCCTTTTCCTCTTTCTTTGATCTCTTTGGAGCAGAGACATAGCTGGGTAAAAGGGGATGCACACAGTCTAGTAACTTTTGGGGCACAATTGCAAACTGCTTTCCAGAATGGATCGAGCAGTTAACAGCTCCACCGACAGTGCATTAATGTGGTTTCCTGCTGCAGCCCTTCCAACATTCGTCATTTTCATTTTTTTGGTCAACTCTGCCAAACTGACTTCTTTCCTTGAGAATTCTCATCCACATCCTTTAACCTTTTAGCAATGGGGGAATCACTCAGGCAGTCAACAAACATTCATTAGGCACCTCTACCACGTTCCAGGCCCTGGGGGAAGCGCTAGGGATACAAGGAAAGGCAAAAGGGAGTTCCTGATCACAAACAGTTTACAGTCTAATGGGGGAGACAAGGTACAAACAAGCTAGAGACAAGATAAAGCACCGAAGATAATCATCAGAGGACAATCATTCAAATTATGGGGGATCTAGAAAGGTTTCCTGTAGAAAGTGAGATAACAGCTGGGACTTGAAGGAAGCCGGATAAGCCAGGAGGTGGCGATGAGGAGGGAGAACATTCCAGGAATAGGGGACAGCCAGTGAAAACGGCTGGTGTCAGGAGGAATGTGCCCTGCAAGGATCTGCAAGGAGGCCAGTGTCACTGGATCACAGGGTATGAGGGAGGCTGTAAGGTGTAAGAAGAATGGAAAGGTAGAGAGGAGGGAGATACAGTTATAAAGGGCTTTGAATGTCAAATAATGCATTTTGTACTGAATCCTGAAGGTGACAGAGAGGCACTGGAGTCTACTGAGTAGAAGGGTGACTGTCAGACTTGTGCTTTAGGAAAATCAATTTGACATATGAGCAGAAGATGGACTGAAGCAGGGAGTCACTTGTGGCAGGGAAACCGGCTAGCAGGGTACTATGACTGTCCAGATGAGATGTGAAGTGATACAGGCCAGCACTAGGGTGGTGACAGTGTCAGAGGAGAGGAAGGGGCATGTACAAAAGATGTTACAAAGATAAAATGGCAACAGGCTGGACATGGTGGGAGGGGAATGAGAGAGACTGAGGAATTGAGAGTGACACCCAGGTTAGGAAAGGGGGTGATCATGAGGATGACAGTAAGACAGAAAAAAGGAAGAGGGAGAAAAGACGGATACAGTTTGTGTCACACTGAGTTTACGATGTCTATGGAACATGCCCAAATTTGGAAATGCAAAACTGGAAGTCAGCAGAGGGCTCAGGGCCAGATAAACAGGTTTTAAGAATCACCAGCCTAGGGGAGGCTAGGTGGCTCAGTGAATAGAGCGCCAGACCTGGAGTCAGGAGGACCTGAGTTCTAATCTGCCCTCAGACACGTAACACAAAGACTAGCCGTGTGACCTTGGGCAAGTCACTTAACCCCAACTGTCCTACTTTGCCCCCTCCAAAAAGCAAAAAATAAAAAAAATCACCAGCCTAGAGACGATGACTGAACCCCTGAAAGACCATGAGATTACTAAGTGAAAAAGCACAGAAGGAGAAGAGGGTCCAGGCTAGAGCCCTGTGGTACACCTGCAATTAGCACACGTGACCTGGATGAAGATCTAGCGAAGCACACTGACAAGGAATGCTCAGACAGGTCTGAAGAGAACCAGAAGAGAGCGGTGTCACAGAGACCAGGTGAGAAGAGAACAGTAAGAAAAAGAAGGCAGCTGACGGCATTAAGGGCTGCAAAGAGATTAAGAGGGATGAGGACCAAGAAAAGGGCATTGGATTTGCCAATGAAGAGATCACACTTTGGCGAGAGCAGTTCTGATGGAAGGAAAAGGCTGGAAGTCAGTATGTAGAGAGTTAAAAAGACAGTGAGATGAAAGGAAGTGGAAGAACCTATTTCCAATGACTTTCTCAAATAGTTTAGCCACAAAAGGGAGGAGATGGAATGATAAATAGTGAGAATGGATGCTCAAATGAGGGTTTGGGGTTTGTTTGTTTGTTTAGGATGGGAAAGACATGGGCATGTTTTTTATAGGCAGTAGGGAAGCATCCAGTAGACAGGGAGAGCTGGAAGGTAAGTTAAATGGGATAACAGAGGCAGCGATCTGCTAGAGAGGACAAGATGGAAAGCATCACTTGTGCATGAAGAGGGGTTTGCCCTGGCAAGAAGGGCTACCATATCATGTGAGGCAATTTGCCTCCCTGAAAGACTGGAGAGAGGGAAGTTATACACAATTTGAGAAGGGTGGTAAATGGGATGATGAGTTGATTAAGGAGATGTAAAAGAATTGCCTTGCTGTAATGAGGGCCCACTTAAGATTTTACCATTAATTTGTAATGGATACAGTCCATATGATTCTGTGATTTTTTCCAGCTTCATTTCTCCAGCAAAAAATAGGAGTGAATGCAGTAGATGGTGGAAATAATCCAGGGCTGAGGATTATGAAAGCAAGATCTAGGATAGGAATGGTTCTTATTGTTAAAAATTTAAATTAGCTTCTTACATATCTTGGAAATGAGTCCTATTTCAGAGAAACCTGATACATAGATTTCTTTTTAACTGTTTCCCTTCTTATTATAGCTATATTGGATTTGTTTGTGCAAAACCTTTTAAATTTCAAATAAAATTGTCCAGTTTACCTTGTGATCCTCTGTATCCTTCACTTAAATCATGAATTTTTGTTCCTCTAATTTTATTTATTATGTGATCTTTTATTTATGTCATGTATTCATTGGGAGTTCATTTTAGCATATGGTATAAAGGCTGGTCTACCCCTAACCTCTGACAGACTGATTTGCTATAGGTCTTTTACTTAATCTTGCCTCCTTTAAAATCTACACTTTTTTTTTGGAGGGGGAAGGCAAGGCAGTTGGGGTTAAGTGACTTGCCCAAGGTCACACAGCTAGTAAGTGTCAAGTGTCTTGAGGTCATATTTGAACTCAGGTCCCCTAGACTCCAGGGCAAGTACTCTATTCACTGTGCAGCCTAGCTTGGTTCTAGAGGGAGTTACTCTTCTCTTACTTAAATGTAATTTAGTCTCAGGATTGTTAAAAACTTCCTTTTGCCTCAGGCCCTGGTTGCCTCCACCCTTTCTTCTCCAGGAAGAGATGTATTTGCTTCTCCAGCTTTGTCCCTCAGAGAGAAATCCCATCTCTCTCCAGAATTTCCCTAGCTTTCTCAAGTGATATGAAAAATCAAAGACTACCTGCCAATAAAACCCTAAACAATCTAAATTCCTCAGTATAGAAGAAATGCTCCTTTGAACATCACAACTTTTTCCTCACGAAAAAGAAACACTCTCAAACCTTAAAAAAAAGTCAAACATTGGTCTTTCAGTTTACTTGAAAAGCCAGCTGAGCTTTAAATTTCAAAATCCCCAATTAAATTAGTAACTAAAAAAGTATTTTGAAAAAATAAATTATAAAACAAACCAACCTATAAAACGAAGGAGGAAATTAAAGAAGACTTAAAATGCTTCCTCACCCTGAGGAGCATGCTTGCTGAAGTAAAAAACAAAACAAAAAAGCTAAGATCCTGGCCAAAAATAAAAAAAACAAATAGGAAAAACTTGTATTTCTGGTGCAATGCTATCCCGCGCTTTATTAAACCAAGCTGCTCTTATGTAATGCAAACAACAGGGATTAAGAAACATGGAGCCTGAGAGTCCCCAATCTGCTCTCTAAATGGTGGCAAAGATGCTAAAAGACAGTGTGTGTATCTGTGGCCAGTTGTGCCTCCTCACCTTTTTTTTTTGACATACAGACCTTTTACATACATTTTTTTTTCATTGAGGAGGGACTCCCTATCTCAGCTTGGCTGTCTCTTCCCAGAAGTTCCAATTCTTGGGTCATTCTGGTATTCCTTGTTAGACCACTCTTACTTCTATCTACACTCATTCTAAGTCAATGATCTCTCAGCTTCCCTGATCAATGAGAAAACAAGGTTTAAAGCATCTCTATAGGTCTAAAAAAAGTGCATTTCCCATCTAGAAGCAACTGGGGGGCCCTGGTCAATTTATCACCAACTGCACCTCCTAGTAAGATCTAGTTGGCAATAATGTAGATCCAGTAATAAAAACCACTGGAATATTTATTTAAAGGCCTAAGCTATCCACTTCAACCCAGGCTGAAAATGATCTCCTTATAGTTGCCTAAATTTTGACTCTGGCTCCTTGATTTGCATAAGTTTCTCCATGTTATTAGCCTTTTTCCTGGCCATGGTCAACTCCCCCAAGCTGTTACTGCTTTTCAATCTTTGTGATGCCTCATTTCCTCTCAAAAGTTTTTTTTTTTTTAATTGAATACTGCTATGACTCACTTACCACAAAGTTCTCCAATTTCTGTCTGGATTTTCTGAGCCCCTTCCTAGAGCACAGCCACCAACTACCATCTCTTACTCTTCCTATCTCGGGTCTCCACAGGTAACACCTAGGGCATGACTAATCCTATAATAGCATCAGACAGCCAGTACCCTCCAGTAAGAAACCATTTTATAAACCTGACAGTGCTATAGATAGAAATTGCTATGAATTCCTAGAATTTAAAAAAAGAGAGATTGCTTTCTTTCTCTTATGCATCTATCAATTTTCTCACTCATCAAGACAGGCCGAATACTGTGCTCTTGGTCTTAGTAGAAGACACCAAACTAGGGTACGGCATATATCTCTCCACTTGTGTGCAGCCATCACAAACAATGCATAATCTTGACGTCCTTCCTGAAAACTTCTACGGCAAACAGTGCTGAGTAGTTATAATGATGTTCCCAAGGTCAAATGCTTCCTGAATAACTTCCTGCTTGGACTACATTACCTCAAACACATACAAATTCAGACATTTGTTTGAACACTAATGCTGGTGGTGTACTGAGACAGCTAGAGGTTTTTCATTTTATTTATCAGCAACCTGAGATGAAGGAATTGGGAGCACAAGCTATCCAACCAGAAAAGGAAAAATAAAACAAAACCCAAGAAACACTAGGATGAGGCATTTTTGCATTTTGTAATTGAAAGTATTTCCTATGTAAATATTTTCTCAATATGTAAGTCTCTTCACGCCTGTGAAATATTCACTCTTCCTAGTCTGCTAATTACCTCTCAAGCTTTCAGTCTTATAAGGGCAGTTTCTGGCTGTTTTTCTGAACATTTTACAGAATAAGCTTGACTGTCTGAGTTGATGAACATTACAAAAAAGACCTCAAACACAAAGAAAACAGGTCATTTAGTAATAAATAATTTTCTAACTTGGGGATTAACAGCAATCATACTGTAGTTATTATACCTTACCCTCTCTTGAAAAAAGGCTGCTCTTAACACATCTGCCTGGGACCTAGTCAGTGGTTAGGAATGTACCTCTCTGAATATACTCATCCAGAGGGAACACTACAATACTGTTAAGAAGTCCTTGCCCATGAATATATAATCCTTCTGGGAGAAAAAACAGATATTTAATGAAATAGAGGACTTTCAAGTATCTCTGATGAAAAGACCAGAGCAGAATAGAAAATCTGATATTCAATCACAAGACTCAAGAGAAGCATAAGAAAATAAACATGAAAAAGTAATCATAAGGGACTCAATAAAGTTCAACTCTTTACATTCCTATATGGGAAGATAACACAAGTAATTCCTAAGAATTTTATCATTATCAGGGCAGTTAGAAGAAATCTATATAGACAAAGGGCACAGGTGTAGGCTGAATATATTGTGCTGCTCTCAAAAAAAAAGAAGAAAAAGGGAGGCACCAAGAGAAAGGGGGGAAGGGAGAGGCAGAATGGGGTAAACTGTCTCACATAAAAAAGGTACCCAAGGAAGAGCATGCATGTATGTATGCATATATATATATATGCACACATGTATGCATGTATGTATGTGTGTACACATGCATGCACTCCCTCAGCTGGGCATAGAAATGTATCTTACCCAACAGAGAAATAGGAGAAAAGGGGGATAAAGGATATGGCGGGGTGGGGTGAAGGTGGGAGGAAGGGTTAATAAAAGGGAGGGCAGATAAAGGGAGCCAGTGGTCACAAGCAAAACAGACTTTTGAAGAGGGTCAGCATAAAAAGAGAAAGGGATTAACAGCAGAAAACAGAATGGAGGGAAATACACAGTTAATAATCATAACTGTGAATGTAAATGGGATGAGCTCACCCATAAAACAGAAGCGGACAGCAGAATGGATTAGAAACCAGATTCCAAAAATATGTTCTTTACAAGAGAAACATCTGAAACAGAAAGACATACAAAGAGTTAAAATAAGGGGCTGGAGCGAAGTCTATTATGTTTCAGTTGAAGTCAAAAAGGTAGGGGGAGCATTCATGTTCAGAGGTAGCAAAAGTAAAAACAGCCCTATCTTAAAGAGATAATCATGGAAACTACATTTTACTAAAAGGTACAATAGATAATGAAGTAATATCAAAAAATTTTACAGTAAGTTTCTCTGTTAAAGGCCTGTTTCTCAAATACAGAGAGAACTGAGTCTAATTTATAAGAGCCATTCATTCTCCAATTGATAAATGGTCAAGGGATATAAACAGTCATTTTCTAAAGAAGAAATCGAAGCTATCTAAAATCAGATGAAAAAAATCTCTAAACCACTATTAATTGGGCAGCTAGGTGGCACAGGAGATAGAATGCCAGGCCTGGAGTCAGGAACATTCAAATCTCTGAGTTCAAATCTGGCCTCAGATACTTAGTAGTTGTGTGACCATCAGCAAGCAAGTCACTTAACCCTATTTGCCTCAGTTCCTCATCTGTGAAGCGAGCCAGAGAAGGAAATGGCACACAACTCCAATACTTTTGCCAATAAAACCCCAAATGGGGTCACGAAGTGAGTGGGGACATGACTGAAATGACTCAACAACAACAAATCACTACTGATTAGAGAAAAGTAAATTAAAAAAGCTCTGAGGTACTACCTCACACCTATCAGAAATGACTAATGCTAGAGGGGTTGAGGGCTAATAGGTACATTAACTAAACTGCTGGTATAGGAGTAAACTGATCCAACCATTCTGAAGAACAATCAGGAACCATGCCCAAAGGGCTATAAAACAGTGCATACCCATTGATCCAGCAATACCACTACTAGGTCTGTATCCCAAAGAGATCAAAGAAAAAAGAAAAGGATCTATATTTTATATATATACAACAATATCCACAGCAACTTTTTTAGGGCAGCAAAGAACTAGAAATTGAGGGGATGCCCATCAGTTGGGGAACAGAAGAACAAGTTGTGGCATATGATTATGATGAAGTACTACTGTGCTAGAAGAAATGACAGGGGGAAGGGGGTTGGTTTCAGAAAATATGGCAAGACTTCTATGAACCAATGCAAAGTAAAGTGAGAAGAACCAGGAGATCACTGTGCACAGTAAAAGCCATGTAGTAATTATGATTAACTGTGAAGAACTTGGCTACTCTGATCAGTATAATGATCTAAGACAATTCCAAAGGACTCATGATAAAAAAAAAAAAATGCTATCCACCTCCAGAGAGAGAATCAATGAACTGAAGGCAAACTGAAGTATAATTTTCTCACTCTTTTTTTTTTTGCTTTATTTTATATATGGTTAATATGGAAACATGTTTTATATGATTTCACACCTATGACTGACATCATATTGTCTGTCCTTTCAGTGGGTAGGCGAAGGGTGGGAAGGCAAGTAATCTAGAACTCAAAATTTAAAAACAAAGAATGTTAAAAAAAAAACCAAATAAATAATAAATTTTAAAAATTTAAACATAAAAAATAAAAAGATCCTTGCCTATTTCTTAATTAGTCATATTTATAAATAAGCCTAAAACAAAGAGATATACTTCTATACTGCTTTAAAACTGACACCACTATAAACATTTGCTATTTATTAAAAATATACCATCTAAAAATTTTTCAAAACAAATACACCTATGCAATCCTTTTTCAATCCTCACATAATCAACTTTCTTTCCCTTTGAAAATTTACTACCTGCCACTTTGTTAAAGCCAACTTTCAAACACAGAGTAGTTTAAGTAACACAGAAATGTATGGGCAATTTCAAAACTGACCACTACGCCCAGTCCTTTAAACTAGAAATACATATTATTCACAGGTTCTCTGTCTAAAGCAGATGAGTTGTACCTGTTTAATTTTTCTGTTGTAAAGCAAAGCTGTACGTCACTCTCAATTTTATAACACGAGAATGTGAAAAGGGCATCACAGCAAACTCTCACTGGTTCTCCTATCAGGACAACCTGAGCCTTGGGCATTCCATTTCTTTTATACTTCAATTCTCCATGATAAGACCAAAGCAGGGGATGCTTTTAGTTCCTACAAAGGGCAATGCTATCTTCATTCCAGAAAGACTGACTGGATTAGAGCATGAGATAACCTTGCTGCACATATTGATACCGATAAACTCTAGCATCTGCCTGACTTCACAGCTGGGCTTTGAGGCAAGCGATCCCTTTAAACCACTGTACAACATTCAGAAGAAACAGAAGCAGCCACAACTGAGGGGCAGCAGCAGTGTGACGTAGTATAAAAAAATGATTTCTGGTTAGAAGATCTGCATTAAAACCCCATTCCTGGCATTTCTAACTGTGAAATCATGATAAGTCACAAATTCTCTGAGTTTAACATTCCTTACATCTATAAAGTGGGGACAGCAAGGTTGTTGTGAGGATCAGACGAGAAAATGAACAACTTACAAACTGTAACATCTTTTACTACCACAAGATATTTTCAATAGGGGCCGGGAGCATGCTGTGTAACTCTTGCCTTCAGGTAACAGTGCTTTTACAATCAATATGTGTAAAGAAGAGCCCACACAGAGTCTAAGACTGGGACTCAAGGTACTATCTGAAGATATCTGAAGCACCCATTTGGAAATTACTGTTTCATGCCTTAGTGAGAGAGCCCCAAGTGCCATCAGAGGTGGCTGTGGAAAACTCAAAGGCAGAGGTGCCAAACACATTGCTGGTAGGACGCCTAGTCACAGCACTCAGGTCACAACACTCCTGAGTACGGCATAAACCAGATTTAAGAAGAAATTGGGAAATATTTAACAAAGTAAATAAAAGTACAATAGATCATAAATCATGTTGATATGCAGTTTTCTAAGTCAATGTATAGCTGCAAGGATCCCCATAGATTATGTAAGGATATTTTATATATATATACATGTAACATATGTATATGTGTTTATATGCATATATATATATATATACATAAACATATACATATACTTATGTATTCCAAGTCTACGGATGAAAGAGAATTATTAACCATAATTACAAGTTTCATCTGCGAGACTTAGTATTTTTTTCTATTAGAATGCAAATAACTGCTGGCCCCTATTTCTATTTGAGTTTAACATGACTGCTATAAAGCAGGATGGCTGCCCATCTCTCTATAAAGCTAGAACAATTAGCAGAAAAAAGAGGCAGGTAACAAAAGGGGATGTGACCAAAATGCAAGCTTTTAATGCCGAGCAAGAGGCCGGCAGAGCTTACAAGGACTACAGCAGTGTCTGGCATTACAGGGCTCAAGGGACTTCTCCAGCCATTTGGGCTACATTTGGCTTTTTAAAAAAGCATTAGGATTTTACATAAGGAATTATGATTTTGTCAGCTTGGGAAACTCTTAGGATGAGAAATCAAAGAAGAGAAGCCCTAGAGAATTACCTGAGAAAAACAGAGGTTAAGAAGCTTTCCCAGGATCACACAGCTACTATATGGTAGAAGGGGGATTTGAACTCAGATCTTCTGACTTCAAGTCCAGCATTCTATCCATTAAGCCAGGCTGGCTGCTCCTAGGACTAGTTTAAGTAGTAGATTTTACAGGAAGAACAAATGGCTGGGCAATTGGTCTCTCAGAGATAGCAGAATTCAGTCAGTATCAGTCAGACTAGATTGACTTCACCTATTCTGTTCAGGCTGCTTTTAGCAATTTTATTAAATCTTAAATGCCAGTCTTGCAAAAGTTTATGACATGTTAAATACCTTCCCTTTCCCAGTGCTGGATCTGCTCCTGGTCCCTTGTGGCACTGCCCAATACTTCTCGAGGAACAGGCTCCATCCGCGCATCTACCTTCTCCTGACAAGAGGACTGATTAAATCCTTCCATGGCCTTTTGGAAAAAGCAGTTCAGCTCCTCAAAATTAATAGCTTGTAGTTCTTCATAAAGTTCCTCCTGCTGGCCTTCTTCCAACTCATCCCAGAACTGTAGCAGGTGATCCTGCCCAGCCAGGGACAACCGACCCTTGAGGTCATTCACATTCATAATGTTTCAGTTTCCAAGTCTCCTAATCAAAAGGCTGTAACAGCTATTAACTGTAAGGATGAAAGAGAAGAATCATTAACGATAATTATATGTTTCATCTGCAAGACACAGTATTTTGTTCTACTAAAATGTAAGTAACTGCTGTTTTAAAAAAACACATTAAAGCAACTGGCTTCCATCTTTCAGATACCATATATTTTGTATAAAGGTCATAATGTAAACTAACAACCTAGAAGATGAAAGGAAAATAGTGAAACAATGTAGCATTCCCCAATGGATAAATGGTCAAAAGACATGAACAGTTTTCAAAAGAACTGCACACTATTAACAACTTCATTTAAGAATGCTCCAAATCCCTAATAATAGGAGAAAGGCGAATCTGAATAACCTTGAGGTTCACTGCACACTCTGCAAACTGGCAAAGATGACAAAAGATGAGAATCACTAATGCTGCAGGAATACTAGGAAGATAGGCACACTTGTGCACTGTCTAGGGAATTGAATAACTATGGTCATTTTGTAAAGTAACTTGGAATTATGCAAGTAAAGTAAATTTTAAAATGTCCATACCCTTTGACCCAGAAATTCCACTATTAGGCCTATAACCCCATGGAGGCCACTGATAGGAAAAAAAAGGCACCATTTGCACCAAAATATATTATAGCTGCACTTTTTAGCAAAAGAACTGGAAACAAAGTAGATGTCCATGGAAATGTCTCTTCTACTTAATACTTGTATGACCTTGAGCAACTCACTTTGCTTCCTATGCATCAGTATCCTCACCTGTAGAATTAGCAGGGTGAGCTAAATCAGGGTTTTGTGGATAGATTTTAAGGGGGGAAAGGACTGTGAACCTGGATAGGAAAAAAAAGACCACTTTATGTTCACTAACTTCACTAAATTCCTTCAATTATCAATGTAGTAACTGAAAATCCACCAAAGTTCCCAACAAACACATAATGAAACATCACATCCCTCCCTCCAGAAAGGCAGGAAGCAACTAAGTCAGAATCCTGCATATATATATGGCCAGAAGCAGTCATGGAATTGAATGTCAGTTCTATAAGGCTACCATCACAAGGAAGGATTCAGTGGGGAAGGTGGAAATTCCCTAACCCCACAAATGACAGGGATAGGAAAACAAACATCAATAAAACATTTTTTCTATGTGGTGGAGATAGAATAAACCAGCAGATAAAGGAAGTAGTATCACAAAACACACAAAACAGAATGAAAGATTAGCAATGAAAAGAGGTCCATTCAGACCATTATCATTAGTACTGGATGTGTTTCCAATTGATAATAAACTAAGATGCTAGATAGCTACATAAGAATGAAAATGACTTGCTACACACTCTAGATAAACTCTAACCAGACACCTGAAGGGCCCAGGGAAGGCTAAATGGAATGGGTGGTCCCTGAGCTGTGTCTGGAAGGAAAACAAGCCTTCAGAGAAATAGTGGTGGGAAGGGCCAGTAGGCCAGGCCTAAGGGAGAACTTCTAAGAGGGCACAGGGAATGGCCTGTGGGTTTCTGGGAATATAGAGTAGTCCACTTACCAAGGCTGGAATTTACAATCAGTCTAGCAAAGTGAGGAGGAGCCAGAGTGTGGATGGCTTCCAGTGACAGCTAAGGAGTTTGGATTCAGTGTTTCAGACCTGTGCTTTAAGAAAATTCTTTTACTGGCTGTGAAGGGCAGATCAGATAAAAGAGAAGCTAGAAATAAGGAATAAAAGGAGGGGGACAGAAGCCATGAGGATCTGACCTAGGCTCAGGCCTACATGAATGGAGAGAAGAGATCTTAGGGGTCATAGATCTAACACTGGAAGGGGTATAAGTGGTCAACGAGTCCAACTCTCCCATTTTAGCAAGATGAGAAAAGCAAGGCCCAGAGAGATTAAATGACTTGACCTAGGTCACACAGCGAACAGATGTCTGAATCCTCAGGATTCAAACCCAGGTCCCAATGCCAAGTCCAGAGTGCTTTCCACTACCTGCTGCTGCCTCTCTACAAGAGGTATGGAGGTAGAATCAACAAGACTTTGCAAGTGATTCTCATTTCCTGACAAAAGAATGGAGCTCTAAGCAATTTTCCAGAGAACTGGGTCTTTTCTAGGTGTCATTTATGTTTCTGTATCCACAATAAGGAGGAAACATAAAACATAACCTCATTCAAAAAAGTCACTTTTAAAAGGCACCATTTTCATGCTAAAGCAATTAGATAACTAAAAAGAAAACATGTAAGTTACAAAGAAAAATATTCTTTTCATCATAAAAAATAATTGTCAAAGTACACCATGGATAGTCTGTGAAAGTCCACAACATACTGTGGGCCGATTCCTCCCTCATCTGTGTTCATACTACGCCTTGCATAGACTACTTGGGGGAGGGGGAAGGGTGTTAAACCTCCACTGAAGTCCTACTCTGACCTGGATGGAGGGCAGAAGAACACAAAAGTGGAAGACAGAAAGAAGACATCTAAAAACTTGAACTATGAAACCAGTGTAAGGCTCTTCCCAAGGAGGGAGCTCCAAGCCCTGAAGGTCAAACAGCTGTTTACTGTGCCAGGAGCAACGCAGTGGCTGCACAGCTGTTATCAGGGGACAGTTCACCCAGCAAGAGATAAGAGGAAGGGACGCTGGCAGAAAGAGCTGAAGTGAAGCAGCTCTCCATCGGCCACAGGGGAGCAGGCTTCCTTCCAGGTCCTCCAGACACGCCCACCCAGATAACACCTACACATTTCAGTTACCCTAGACGGAAGGCAGAAGATCTGTGACAGGAATATGGCTCTGGAAGAATATACCTAATTCAAAGCAAACAGGATAGATTTTTTTAAGGAGACACAGTTTAGGTGTATTACGTGCCTTATGCAGTATAAGACATACTCATGAAAAAATCCTGAAATAAGAGAGAACAAGAATGGGTAAAGAACACAGGGAAGGCTAAATGGAATGGGGACCCCTGAGCTGTGCCTGGAAAGAAAATAAGCCTTTGGAGAGATAATGGTGGGAAGGGCTTGTAGGCCTTGTCTTAGGGAGAAGATGAGTGTTAGGAAAAAGAGAAGCAGTTTTATCAGCAGAGAGTACTACAGAGACCACCAGGACAGGAGGAGAAAATAGATGAAGAGATTGGGGAATAAATCACGAGTTCTGGCATAGAGGTATGATACAAGAACAAGGAGAGACTCTGATTATTTTTTTAAACTTTAATTTTTTTTCAATTAACAAAATGCATTTTCTCTTCTCCCTCCACCTCTACCCCAATGGAAAAAAAGCAGAAAGAATACCCGTCTTACAAATATTCAAAATCAAGAAAAATAAGTTCTCACATTAGCCATATCCAAAAATATGTTTCATTCTGCATGTTGCTTAAGTCTTTCAAAACTCTTTGTCTTTACAGCATTGTTATTGTATAAATTATTCTAGTTCTGTTCACTCTACATCCCTTCATATAAGTCTTCCCAGTTTCCTCCGGAATTGTTTGTCATATTTTATGGCCTAACAGTACTTTATTATAGCCATATACAGTATTTGGTTCAGCCATTCCCCAATTCATGGGCACACCTTTACTTTCCAGTTCTCTGATGGAATAAAAAAAGCTACTCTAAATATTTCTGCACATATAGGTAAGAGATGTCCATCATCTGGACATCTACAGCCACTCTTTCTCTGCCAAAAGCAGAAAAATTGTTGACTTGACCTAAAGATAATTTTCTCCTCTAAAAGATGGAGGAACATCCAAAAGGAAATTATTTTCTGGCTCTAATACTTAAAACAAAGAGGAACAGGCTGTTTGCATGTAAATGATGGAAACCTTGAGGGATATATAGGCTCCTTCTTACATCTTATATAATTTGTAACAGAAGATAGGAAAGTCAGGCATAATTTGACATGTTCCTTGGATTTTGAAAATTTCAAAGGATTCCAAAAAATAAGTGTTCCTATACTAGAATTCCAAATGGAGAATCAGCCCAGAAAAGATGAGAAGCTCTCCAGAATGAAAATCTGAAGATACAAAAGAAATGGTACCTAAAGACTTATATGGATGCAAAAGGTTCCCCCCAGCCAAGTTAAATTTTTAACAAGATGTATGGAGAAGATGGAAACAAGAATAGTGATAATGGAGGATGAATACAATGCATGGCTCAAGCACATAAGGAAGTGGCAGGAGAGCGAAAGTTGAGAATAAGGTAAAGATGGTGAGGAAAAGTAAGGATGACAAGGAAAGCTGTTTTAAGTTAAAGCAAGGCAAAGAGATGGATCAGAAAAAGGACAGGATGATGACTGACAGAGAAGGCAAAACTGATCAATTCATATTTTATTTCTGCTTTCTCTGCCAAGGTGATCTCTGAACTGGAAAGAAAAGAAGAATAATGGATAACAGAGCTGGCATCCAAGAGAAGTAACGAGACAGTAAGAGCACCTAGTTATCTATGATGAATTCAAGTCACTCAGCCCAGAGAAGGCAGGGTATTTACTCTGCTGGAAACTGGGCGGGCTTTGAGGCCAAAGGACCTGGGTTTAAATTCTTTCCCTGCCACTTAATATGTGAAACCTTGGGAAAATTACTGACTTTTTAGGGGTCTCACTGTCCTCCCCTTAAAACGCAATGACCTCTAAGGCCTCTTTCAGTTCTGAATCTAATTATTTACATTATAAATTACTAAGAGAACAAGCAAAATGGATTATCAAATCACTATTAGCACTCTGTGAAAGATGGAAGGTAAAAGAAGTAGTGCAGTACTGGAGACAAGCAAATGCCATGACTTTATTAAAAATGGAGGAGGACAGAGCCTGCACACCAATACTTCTAGCAATTTTTCAAACATATTATTCAAGTAGGGTTAGAGAACATCTAGAAAAGGTAATGATAGCAGAAATCCAAGACCACTACTGGATCTGTCTCTCAAAGAGGGTGGTCAACAGTACTAAATAAATGCAAAGGAAGTGGGATGACAAAAGGTCAGGGAATTAAGAGACCACTGGGAAACACAGAAACGGCAGCTTCAGCTGGGTGATAAGGTCATAAGCCAGTCTGCCAGGAATTCGGGACTGAATGAAAGGACAAGAATTGGAAATCACAGGATAAAAATATGCAAAGCACTTTAAAGTACTAGATACATGTTATCATCCTTGTGGCTTTTTTCAGGAGTTTCATGAAAATGAAGAGTCATGAGATGATGGTTTGAGGTAGGAATGTTATGATCAATTTTGAGATCAAACATATTAACCACTGCTATGTATATATAAAATTGCTAAAGAAAACTTACAAGTCCCAGGCTTTGAAGAGATTGACAAACTGAGAAGTCAGAGGTATCTGAAGGGCCATTAATAGATATATTGAAGTCCCCAAGTAAGGGTCCCATGGTAGTGGGGAAGAGCAATGTGGAGTGCCAGGTACTAAACACCTTAAGAAAGAAGGTCCCAAAGACAACTAGAATCAGGATCTACATGGAGTGAACCCCAAAGTGGGAGACGCTTGTGAATCAAAGGGAGCAGAGATATAAGGGGAGCAAGAAGAATGCCTGTCTTTCCTCCTGGCCCTGTATTTTGGGAGGAGTTTAAGGAGGGCATGAGATAAGATGCTCCAAGTAATAGAGACAATAGCCAACAATACAGTGTCTTTCATCATGAGTCTGATTTCTGTAAGGTCAAGAAAATGAAAAGAAGGTGATGGGGGAAAATCCGAATACTAGAGAAGCCAGGCATCCAGGAACAAGGAAGGGAGAGTACTCATGGACTGTCATGGACAAAAAAGATGGCTTTTAGTCTTGGGCACATTTCAGAAAGGGCACTGACAAGCTGGAAGATGGTTAAGGACTCTGAATTCCTGCCATATGAGGCTCATTTTAAAGAACACAGAAGGTTCAGCTTGAAGAAAAGATGACTTGGGGGTGGGGAGAGAGGAGACATGCTACCTCTCTCTATGCAGTGAGACAGGGAGTGGATTTGTTCTTCTGGCCCAGTGGGCTATAGACACAAGATACAAAGAAGGAAATTTAGGATGAATGTGAGGAAAAACCCAGTAATAATTACAACTGTCCGAAAATGGAATGGCTGGTTCAGTTTCCCCTCACTGACAGTCTTCAAACAAAGGTTTGTCAGAAAAGATTCTTGTTCAGGTATTGTCTGATTATGTGGAGCTCCCTCCCAACTCTGAAATTCTGGGATTCTGTGAAAGAAGATGTAGAGGGTTTGAAAGCTACTTTGGGGGAATCTCAGATTTAAATTTATTCCTAAGAGACAGCTATTATATAATAGTTCTCACAAACATAGGACTAGTCTTTGCATTTCCATCAAGCACTCTGAAACACAGAAGGCACTATAAAAATTCTTTTTGCCTTCCATTTAGGAACCCCTTTCATTTCCGTTGAGATAGGAGCATTTGGCAACAAACAGCAACAAATAAGAGAGTTACTCCAGGAAACTTTTGGCCTGCATAAAGTGCTTTCCTAAAAGCAGATTCTGGCTAATTACTTTGGGGATGATGCAGAAGATACAGGTCAAACTAGAGCTGGAAGGAACTACTGAGCTCTGTCCAAATCTCTTTTCTTATAGATAAGGAAAATGAAGCCAACTATTTTTCCCATCCAAATACTAATCAAACCCTATACTCTGGTTAGCTTCTAATATCAGATGAGACTGGATACATTCATGGCTACAGATAAGTATTTTTTAACAAGGTCACATAGATAATATGTGGCCAGTCCTAGCATTCTTTCTAAAAAGTTTCTGAGACACTTCCATCAAAAGAAACTTTTTGCAACTCTGATTTCTAGAATTCTGCTTTTCAGATTAAAAACAAACATGACACTTATGAAAATCAGGACACGATCTGATATGGTCAAGCAATCTAATGTCTACTTTTTTTCCTATTGTCTATTTTTAACTTGTGAAATTTTACCTTCCTTTGGTTCCATCGGTTGCCATAGCCAAAGGATTCATCGCCAAAAGGCCAAGTGACAGTGTCAAGATACATCCAATTAAAGGAGAGAAGAGTCACCCCTTCCTAACCCTATCCTCAAGAAAAGGCTTAGAAAAAAGAGCCATCAGCTGGAATATGGAAAAGAGGTCTAGTACTTCTCTTCTTAACATTATATTTGTTTCTAAACTGACTTTCACAAACACAGAAACAAAACTTGTGACACCTTCCAATCAATATCTGTCTCTCAGAGAGAGTTTAAGTAGTCCATTCCTTTATTAAGGATTATAAAGTTATTTCCTTTAGAAGTGATATGTTATTATTAAGTAATCACCAGTACCCAACATACAGTAAGCATTCAGACTTTAAAAAGTTGTTAAAAAGATAAAGCAAGAAAAATGACATTAAATATGAAAATGAGTCAAAATTCTCTTGGGCAATCATTGGCTAAGGTTTAAGCCCTTATTGTTTTGAAAACTATTGCTGGAGAACTGACAAGGATACTTGATCCTGTAAATACTTGGCAACATATTCTAGGAAGCATTTCTTGGTCACTGCTAAATGAGCCAAAGGACTAATGGATAAGACTTGGACAATTACATTCAGTTTCTTCCAACTCAATTCTTCACCCCACCCCCAAAACACACAATAAATCTCCCTAGGACTTCCTTAAGCCAAAGGTACCATGTAATCATATCCCTATAAAATCAGTCAAATACCACTACTGTGTCATTCACCGAATTCCTTATAAACTATTGACAGGCTTGACACGGTTTCTGCACAAACCTGATACAAAATCAGCAAAGCCCCATGTCCAGGATGCAGGACCCCCTTCCCTTCCATTCTTCCTTCGAAGTCCAGACCTCACCCAAGAAACATCATCAACAACCACTCCTCGCCTCCCTCCAGGATAAAGCTTTAGAACGAAGGAAACACACATACACACGAAGAAATCAACTGCTCGTCCTCCCCAGATAGGCTCTCCTACCCACCTGCCAGAGGCAGCTGCATCAGAAGCCCCCTGGCCCCCAATGCCCACCCTGAGCTCACTTCTGATCATCTCCACTGCCCCTTTCCCCAGGCCAATTCCCACTTCTAGCCTCCTCCTCCCCAATCCCTTTATGCCACTGGCCGGCCAAGGCAAGCCCTCATCCGTCCCAGGCAAGCCCTCATCCGTCCCGGAGCCCCCTGACCTTCCCCTATCCCCAAGATCAAAAGGAGATGTTGGTTACAGAGCTTGCCTGACATACGACAAGCGCTTAATTCGTGCTTATTCCCTGGCCGTCGCCCCCTGACATCCTTCTCCCTGTAACCTCACTGCCTACCCTATGCAAAGCAGCCCAACCCGCTTAACTGGCGAGGGGAAGGGAAGCTGGCAGGGCGTCCAGGCACACGCGTGCCCATCTGCGTGGACGGAGCCCGCGTGGACAACACGCGTGTGTCTGCGCACCGAGGTCTGGGCAAGAGCTGCGAGGTGGGTTGTACGCGTGCGCGATGGAGTCCATCCTCTTGTAGAGGGAACCCGGGGGGCGGCCGGCCAGTAGCTCACCTCCTCCAGCGAAGCTCCGCGCTCTCTGTCCCTCGGCCGGACCGCTAGAGGAGTCCAGCGCAGCCCCTCCTTTATAGGCCGGGCCGAGCCTTCGGCCAGCCCGCCCCCGTCTGCCTGCGAGCGGTGGTTCGACCTGGCGGGGGCGGGGAGGGGGCGGTGCTAAGGGGCCACGCCCCCTGGTCGGACACGTCAGCACCTGGCGCGCCGCGGCGACAGGGCCGGCCCTGAGAGGGGCGAAAGGGGTCGGGACGCCCACACGTCACTCCCTCGGGGTGGCCCAATGGGCTTGGACGTCCCGGAAAGAGGCGGGCCCCTCCCCTCTGGGTCCTGGACCAGGTGGCAATTGCGTCAGCCGGACGGGCGGGGCGGCTCCCTGGATGCAACCCGGGTGACGCGGCCTGTTGCTTGGAAGTGGTCTCTTATGGAGGGGCTGCCAAGCCAGATAGGCCGTTCCTCCGACACTCCCCTCCCTCCCGGGCCGGGCTCACGCCCTTCTTTGCCCCTGACAGGCCGGGCTGGATTCGAAAGGATGCGGGCATTCAAGGCTCCTTGAACCTGGTACCACCCTCTACTGGTTCCTACTCTCCTCCCGCCTTTGATGGCCTCCGGGCGTTTTCTTGAGCCGTGCCTGCCGCCTGTTGTGCTGGCCAAAATCCTCCCCTCCCTTCGAGGCTTAGTTCAGGAGTCTCCTCCTCCGTTCAGCCTTCCAGGATTCTCCCCACCCCCACAAAAAAATGAGTTCACAGGAATTAAAGCTGCCAGGAGTCTGGCCCAACCACTCCCATTTTATAGCGAGAAAGTGAGGCCCTGAAAAAGGAAGTGAAATTACAAGTTTACTATATAAAGTGTCACTGAAATCTTTGGAGCTGAAAAGTACTTTAGCCATCTGAGCTGTCATTGTACAGATTTGGAAACTGAGGCCCAGAAAGCTCAAGTGCCAACAAAGCAGGGACAGAGTAGGGATTCCAGCCTAGACATTCCAACTCCAAGCGAACTCCCAAATTAACCACAAAGTCCAGAGCAGAACCTTTTTTGTACCAGAGACACGTAAAAGATTCCTGGTAATGCCTTGGAGAGCCCTTGGAGCATGCATGGATGACCTGTTATAATCCTGGTTCGAGAACACGAAGCATTCCTTTAACGGGGAGGAGGGCTCCGGGAGTTGGCTTTAAGATGGGGAATTGATTGGGACTCAGGGGGATGGACTCTGTGATCTATAAAAATGAGCAGCATGACTAACTCAATTTCTCTCTTATCTCTGTCTCTGTCTGTTTCTATCTTTGTCTCTGTGTGTCTCTCTCTCCCTCTCCCCCTTTCTATTGCATTTCTGCTTTTCAGTAGGCTGTATATTGAGTAATTGGCTTCTTCTATCCCAAAGTCAGGCTGATACACCTCTTCCCCAGGGTCCTCATGCTGCACCCAAGCTAAAAGAGGAAAACCATTTGTAACACACGGGGCAGGTCAGGGATGGAAGGAATTACAGGTTTAGTAACTCCCAAAGTAGGTTTACTTTCTAAGAGGGATCTAAGTTCAGTACTATATTCCTGTCTTCGGAGAGGAAAAGAGAGACTAACAAGACTGTTAATTCCTCAATAATAATCCTAAATTCGGTTCTCTTCTGTGTGAAACTGATGGATTATTTGAGTGCTTTATGGATTTTTCTGTTTATAGGGCAGCTAGGTGGTGCAGTACTTTACTTTGTCTCAGTTTCTTCAGCTGTAAAATGAGCTGGAGAAGGAAATAGCAAACCATTCCAGTACCTTTGTCAAGAAACCCCCCCCCCCAAAAAAATGAGATCACAAAAAGTCAAACATGACAATGACAAAAATAACTTTATGGGCTCCGAAGAGTGCTTTTCATCTTACACATTTCCTGTGGGGTTAAATAAAAGCTAATCCGCATCTTGTATGCATTGCCAGTTGAGTGAACCCCTTTTACCCACATTTGGGCTTTTGAAAGTAATATGATATTTCCCTAGAGAAGCTCTACATGGGGGCAGTGAGCCAAAACAAATCTTAAATCCTAAAAGACGTTTTGAGGGTGTTGACCTTATAAAAAGTTTGGTTAAAAGAGACAGACAAATAGTAATATAAAATTACAACATTTATTCCCCCAAAGCTAGCAGACTTGTACAAAGGAGTGTAGGAGCTGAGTCCTGACTGATGAACAGATGAATCAGAAGACTTTTTATACAATTTAGAACCATCCCAACTCAGGGTGACTGTCACACAATTTTATAATCTCCATTTGTTATCTTCTATATGTGAAAAAGAGTTCCTTGGTTGTAAATACAAATTGTCAAAAAAAAAAAAAATGGAGTAGGGTCCATTGACATTTTATGGTCTCAGGATGTCTGTTTTCCTCCCATATGGAGCAAGTCCCAAGGAAAGGGGAATCTCACCTCTGGTCTCTGAAGTTGATGACACAGGAAAAGGCATTTTCAAGGCAAGGGAAAGCAGTTTGTTTAATTCAGACTTTGGCCAAAATATGATATGTAATGATTATCAAGGGCTACCCTTGTCCCCAGAATGAATGGGGTCTATGTAATCTCATTCTTCAGGGGTCCACTTTAAGAAAGTCACAAGTTATGTAAGAATCATATTACTATTCAGATATTTATCAAGCATTTTTGGTATGCTCATTGACTTTATTTGGTATATTTTAGTAGCAATCATATAGTTTGTTTAGTTTAACTGTTTATAATATTTGTTTAGTATATATTTATACATTTTACTAAATTTATTTAAAGCTAAGATGATATATCAGTTTCAAAGAATTCAGAATGGTATAATGCCAGTAATTTATCTTCTTTTTCTTAACATCTCCTTCCCAAAGAAAGCCACATATTCATATAACATTTTTTAAAGTACCTGTTGTATATAAGTGCCCAGCACCTATAGCAAGTGCTGAGTGAGATAGAGAATAACAGAATCTCTGATTTAGAAGTGTTAAGGGGTCCCCTGAAACTTGTCTTTTTGAGTCACCATATTTTCCAGAAACACTGGACCCAGAGCATGCAGGAGGCCCTGACTGTGTCAAGAACAAAGCTCTCCCTGAACTGACATAATCTGTTGTTGGACCCCAAGCAGGACTCCCTGGGTGTCCTTGGGAGGCAAAACAGGAGCCAGTCAGTCTGTGCCAGGCTGGAATAATGCTTATGCCCCTGGGGTCCTTTGCAGATAAGCAGACCCTCCTATCTTTGTAGCCTAGTGGTTCCCAAAGGAAAAGAATGAGACTTTTTGGTCATAACTTGGCTCCTCCCAAGTCCCATTACTGATTGTGGGTGGGCACATCATTTTGTTAATAAACATTAAGTGCCTGTTAAGTTTCAGGCACTGTGCTAAAGGCAGTGGTTACAACGAAAGGCAAAAGACAGTCTCAGCCCTCTAGGAGCTCACCACAGAATGGAGGTGACTGCATATAAAAAGAAGCCAAAAATCAGAGGTGGGGAAGGGTCCCCAGCTCCAGGGCATGAAGTCCAGGATGGCAAATGGGAAACTATAAGTGTCTGCCCTGGACAGCTGACTTCAATGAAGGATATGGGGAGGAGTTGCTGTCCACCCTCTACCTTCTCCATTTGGAGGGGGAGAGACACTAGAGGGCTGGACTACTGAGGAGGTATGGATTCCTATCAAGGAAAGCTTCATGGAGAAGATGCAGCATTTGAAATGGACTTTAAAGGATGAGTAGAAACTTAAATGGACAGACAGAAGAGGGAAGAAGTTGTCAAGGTAGGAAAAGCATCCCAGGAAGTCCGAACTCCATGAGTGAAGGCATATATGGGGAAAGCGAGTCATATAAATCTATTTTAGCATAGAGAGCATACAGGAAAGATAAGGATGGTAAGACTGGCTGGTATAAGACTGTGGAGGGCCTCAAATTACAAGCTATATATTTTAATTTTATTGGCCAAAGGGGAGCCATCTTACTAGCAAATGCACAATATGACCAGTACTATGAATAAGGGAGATTTGTCTGGTAAAAGAAGCCAAGATTCCTAAAAGCTTATCTCATGCTACTCCCTCATTTTACAGAGGAGTCCCAGAAAAGTTAAGTACGTTGCTCTGTCAGGGCAGGTACTATTTCATTTTTGTTTCTGTATTCCCAGAACCTAGCACAATGTCTGGCACGTAGTAAGTGCTTAATAAATTCTTATTGATCAACTGATTAATAGCCCCAAAACAGACAGATAGTTAAGTGGCGGAGTTGAGACTCAAATCCAGGCTCTCTGACTTCAAAGTTAGGACTTATATAATATTGTCCTTGCACTTTTTTGCCTTCACCTGAAGAAAACAAGAAAGGAACAATGCTAGAATTCTAGTAGGGGAATTTTTGGTGAAGGTGAGGGCACCTTTAGACATCTCCAAATTCCCAAAGGCCTCCTTACTATTTCTTGTTCCTTGCGGACAGAGGGGCACTTTCAAAAGATGGTGAAGTCCTGGCCCCACCTTGGCTGCAGAGCAACCAGGCTCATTTCCCAATAAGGAATCATATCTGTATTTTGAGATGCTTACAACTGGAATCCTTTAATAGTCTTAGAGAGAGCTCTGCCATGCTCTTATCTGGTGAAAGGAGAGGTCAGTCCAAACCAAAAGAAAGTTCCTAAACCAGTGAGGAAAGGAAAGTACTAACCTTTAAAAAGTTTAGTTAAAGGAGACAAACAAATAGCGATATACAGTTATTTCATTTTATTCCCTTAAAACTAGCAAACTTATACAAAGAGTCAGACCAAGGTTGACTGCTGAACAAAAGAATGAGAAAGCCTAAATACATTTTAGAGCCAGCCCAATTCAGGGTCAAAATTATGATTACAAGAACAGGATTTGCCACAACATAATACATGCCCACAAAATATTTAGATAAGAAAAGATTCCATTATTCAAGATAGTATCTTAGGTTCAGAGTCTCATCCTTGGCAGAAGAAAGAATGCTCTTAAGTTAGCCCTGTCTGGGGTTATTTACATAGGAAGAGATATTCTCTGAAAGAAGCTATTGGGTCCATTTGGAATTCTATGATCTCTGTTTTCCTCCTGTAAGGAGTATGCCCCAAGATAAGGGGAAATCCCACTTTCAGCTCTATCTGGTTTCTGGAGCCGCTGACACAAGAAAAGACATTTTAAAAGCAAAGCAAAGCAGTCTGTTACATTAATTCAGACTTTGGTAAAAAAAAAAAAATAGGATATTTAATGGTTATCAGAAGGCAAACACACCAAAGAACACAGTGATGTATTTGTCTGTCACGTGCCTTATGACACATTGTCAGAATTCCCTTTGTGGAAAAGTTCCGTCACCAAGATAAGACTGCAGCTTCCTTTATGTTCTTTGAAGTGACATACATGGGGATGCTCATCCTTAGAAATGAAATATTCCATAGGATCATAGACTTAAGGCCCCAAGGAATCTCGGAGTTCATCTAGTCAACCTTTTTTATTTCATAGAAGAGGAGACAGGCCTAGAGAGATTAAGTGGTTCTCTGAAGGTTACACAAGTAGTAACATCAGAGGTAGAATTTGAACTCCGGTCCTCTGACTGTAAAGATTACAGGAAGCTATTTCTCTGATTCCCAACCTTACTACTGAATAGGTATTAAATAATGTAGCATATATTAAAGCAAGAATAGAGTATGCTAGAAGTAAGTATGAGACTGCTGTGGCCTTTACTGTGTCCATAGAGTGGCTTGGACTAATACCTACAGACTTAACTGGTTTATTTTCAGGATTCAGTGAATGAGTCTTTCATTTCGTCAGTGCAAATTGCAACCCTTCCACATCTCATATTGTGTCATTCTTGTCCCTGTTCCTTTAGTAAATTCTTCAGAAATGACCTATCTAATGAGCTCGAGGCCTTTAATCCATAGCTCTTGATAATGCAGCTAGACATTGATTTGGACCCGGAATTTAGGAAAGGGATGAGATCAGGCTAGATAACATTTGGAAAATTGCAGATCCTTTTCAATGCTCCCAAATTGTTCACTGTTTCAGAATCCCAACTTTTCTAGGGTTCTCCTAGTGATCCCATTTAGTTTCTGGTCAGAAAAAAACACCATAATGATGAAACAATCAGAGTTAGAGGTCACCTAAAGGGCAATGAAACAGTACATATCAATCAATCACCATGCCTTTATTAATTGCCTACTATGTGTCAGATACTGGGGATGCAAAGACATAAAGGAAATGTCACTAAAAGCTAACATTTTAATAATGCCTATTATATTTTAGGCACTGTGCTAAGCACTTTATAATTATCTCAGTTGATCCTAACAACATGTGTAAAATGGGGCTAACAGCACCTACCTCTCAGGGTTGTCAGGAGGATCAACTGAGACAAAAATGGTAAAGCACCTAGCACACTGCCTGGTACGTGGTAGGATATATTAAAACATTAGCTCTTATTATTATCGCTCTCTCCTTCACTTCTTTCACATGAAGAGGTGGTCCTCCTCCTTGCCAAGGCAAAACTCTACATGCACAACTGATCTCTTTCTATCATTTCTTCTCCAGCAGCACCCTCTCTACCACCCCCATTCTGTCACTTATCTTCAAACTCTGTTTTCTAGCTATCTACTAAGCTCTTCTTGACTGCCTACAAACATGGCCTTGTCTCCCCCATACTCAAAAACCATCACTTTGTCTGTCCTTGATAGCTGTCATCCCATGTCTCTCTTCCATTTTGTGGCTAACTGCATTGAGAAGGTTGTCTACAATAGGCCTCCACTTCCTTTCCTCTCACTCTCAGCTCTTTGTAGTCTGGCTCCTATCCTAATGATCCCATCCAAACTGCTCTTTCCAAAATTACCAATGATCTCCTAATCACCAAATCTAATGGTCTCTTCTTAGTCCTCATCCTCCTTCATCTCTGCAGATTTTGACCCTATTGATCATCCTCCTCTCCTTTTTCCTCTCTATGTTTTCACTGATCTCTCCTAGTTCTTCCCTATCCTTCTCCTCAAGTCTTCTTTTTAGGTCAGGCCTGCTAAGCATGGGTGTCCCACAGGGCTCTGTCCTGGGTCCTCTTCTCTTCTTCCTTTAAGCAATTTCACTTGGTGATCTCATAATCACCCATGGTTTCAATTATCATCTGCATGCTAATAACTCTCACATCTACTTGTTTATCTCTAACCTTTCTCCAGACTTCTAATCATGCGTTTCCAGCTATCTTTTAGACATCTCAAATGGTATCCTATAGACTTCATAAACCTCCCATGTCCAAAACCAAACACTATCTCTCCCTCCAAATCTCCTTTCCTTCAAACTTCTGTTACTGTCAAGGGTCCCACCAGACTCCCAGAGACCTAGGCTTGAAAGCTAAGAATGCTCCTCAGTTCCTCACTGGCCAAGTCCTACTGTTTTTACCTTTATAACATGTCTCAAATATTGTCCCGTTCTCTCCTCTGACAGTACAACCACCTTGGAGCATGTTTCCATCACCTCATACCTGAATTATTGCAAGAGTTGCTGACTGATCCCCCTGCCTGAGGTCTCCCTCCAACCCAATAAATCCTCCAGTAAACTGCCTAATTGATGTTCCTAAAACACAGGCCTATCTATAATACCCGCACACACACCCACACACATTCATTACACTACAGTGGCTCTGTGCTACTTCCAGGATCAAATATATATTTGATCTGTTGGACTTTCCAAGCCCTTCATAACCTTCCCCTCTCTCCCCTACCTTTCCAGTCTTCGTCCTCCTTACTGCCTTCCATTTACTCTGCAATCTAGTGACACTGGTCAACTTCCTATTCCTCACCCAAAACATTCCATTTTCTGTCTCTGGGCACTTTCAATGACTGATCAAATGACATAACACATAGGAAAGTGTTTTGCTAACCTTAAAGTGCTACACAAATGCTTTTATTATCATTATTGGGGCAGCTAAGTAATCCAGTGGATAGAGCACTGGGCTTGGAATCAGGAAGACTCACCTTCCTGAGTTCAAATCTGGCTTCAGACACTCACTGGCTATGTGACCCTGGGCAAGTCACTTAACCCTGTTGGTCTCAGTTCCTTCATTTTCAAAATGAACTGGAGAAGGAAATGGCAAACCACTACTTTTGCCAAGAAAACCTCCGATGAGTCATGAAGAGTAGGACATGACTGAAATGACTGAACAACAAAAATTATCAGTATCAGTAGACCACAAGCTGTGGTTCATCTTAGCAAACTAAAAATGATTCAAGTAAAAAAGTTGGAAACCTTTATAACAATTTAAAATTCTAAAAAACTGTGTTTCAAGTAACAATTTTTGAGCCAGATAGGACCTTAGAAGTGATATATTCCAACCTTCTAATTTTACAGTTTAAGAAACAAGTCCACTGAAGTTGGACATACAGTTGTTAGGCAAAGGCCATGCCTATAAGACTCACCTCTCCCTCACTCCTTCTTCAGAGCTTTTTACATTGCCTCTATTAGGAAAATCCTTACAGGGAGAAAGAATACACTATGCACATCTGCTAAACAAGGGGCCCCAATGTACTATAAAGTACACACAGAGCACAATTTTTCAAAGTTACCATAATCTAAAATTAACAAGTCTGCTATAATAAACATCAAACATTTAATAAAATGAGATAATACATGTGAACTGCTTTGCAAACCTTAAAGTGCTACATAAATGGTAGCTATTATATTTAGTTAATGATAAGATGTTAGGCTTTGGGGAAATGGTTTATATTACATATCTTATTTTATTGCTCAGTCATTTTTCAGTCCTGTCCAACTCTTTGTAACTCCATTTGGAGTTTCTGTGGCAAAGATATTAGAGTAATTTGCCATTTCCTTCTCCAGCTCATTTTACAGTGAAGAAATTAAGGCAAATAGGGTTAAGTGACTTGCCCAGGGTCACATAGCTAGTAAGTATCTGAGGCTGGATTTGAACTCACAAAGATGGGTCTTTCTGACTCCAGGCTCTGTTCACCATCCACTGTGCCACCTAGCTGCCCCAAAACATCTTATAATCATTAACAGGGGGCGGAGCCAAGATGGCGGCACAGCAGCAGCAACATATCCCAGCTCTCACATAGCCACCCCAAAATACCCATAAAATAGGACTCTAAACCAATCCTAGAACCCCAAAACGCACACAAGGATACTTCCCACTAAAGTCAGCTCGGCTACGAGGAACCACATCAGCACTG
>CM053586.1:320769671-320783477 GCA_028646515.1 Pseudochirops corinnae
AAACACTTGTGTAGGCTATCTTTTGAAATTTAACATCAAAGCTATATAATGGATATTATTCTCTAGGTGAATGGTCTCTCCATTTCAAATATGCTGGCCTCCTTTTTAAATGGTAATATCTAGTACCATATTTGGTTTACAATTATACCTGTACTTTCTCCTACTAAAGCCTACTTTGGTAAAGGTTTTATAAACCGCAATAACAAATTCTGGGTACAACTAATATACTAATATAATTAGTATATGAATTATTCCCCAGTTCCTCTGTCACAAATTTCAAATGGGCAAGAAATGAAATAAAAATGAGACTGTGGTTTAAAGAAGGATTTTATTTTTAAAGAACTTCTCAGTCACAACTCCAACATCTCTCTCACAGGCAGCTCCTGAACACAAGACAGCTAGGTTTATGACCTGCCTATGGATTAAGGATTCTGCCAGTATAAAATGAGTGTATTTTTTAAGCAGTTAAATCAGGTTTTCAATTGTTGGCTTCCACTGTTACACATTCCCCTTGTTCTAAGTTACACAAACTACCTCTTTTGGGTTCAGAACATTTATAGCACTTTTATCTGTAATTTCAAAATTTTTTAAAAAATTAAGAAGTAAAAAATTGTTTCTTTTATTCTGGCTCAAACTGACTCAATAGGTCTTTAAACCAACCCTGTAATTTGATTTGTGTTTCATCAAAACATCTGAGGTTTAACACAATAGTGGATTTCATCCCAATCGGGCATTTTCTTTTCCCCCCAAAGAAACATCTCTAAGGCTTAAATCTCATTTGATAAGGCCCACAAAGAACTTCAACATTGCAGAACAGTTTCTAAATTGCAGAAGAGTGGTCAATCACCATTAGTAGGGGGTAATTTTTTTCCCTCTAGGTTTCTGTATCAATGAAATCACAGATTCAGACCCAGTAATCCCTGCCCAAATAAAAAATGAGTTCATTTTTTTAAACAGGTATTTCTTAAATATCTATTATTCAGCATTATGATATAATGGAGACAAAACAAACAAACAAACCAATCCATGGGTTTATGAGTCAGAAAACCAAGGTTTAATGCTGACCTCTGCCACTTATTATCTCTATAATCTTGGGCAAATCACTTAACATATTTAGGTTTCCATGTCCTGATCTATAAAATAGGGATGATATTGTTTTGGTCCATGTGTATAAATGTATCTGTACATGTACATATGTACATATATGTAAGTATCTGACTTGTCTCAAAGGAGTTGTTCTGAGAAGCAAATAACACAATTGGTATGAAAGCATTCTAGAAGCTATGGAGTACTGTACTGTGTGGGACTGTAAGCTCATGTTACTGTCATTTTAAAATCTGATCCTGATCATGCTTGGGCTTAACATTCTCAAAGTTAAAACGTAAGATGTCCTGCAGCATTTTATGACAATTTATTATGACAGTTTCATAGGTTCACTCCACCTTAAAGGTAAAAAAATATATAACATACATTTGGCAAATGCCCTTTATTCCTTGAAGACTCACTCCGTTTGTCCACACTACGTAAGAGGCAGATATTTCTTGTCTTCAACAAACTTTTTTGTCCTGGTATCTGTCCTCTATATTTGGCTTTCAACATGTCTAGAGAGGGAAAGTGATTAGGTCTACATTCATCTGAATCAATAAATCCAAGGTCACCAAGCTGGAGAAATTGAGAAACCGGCAAAACTGCAGCTACAGTTGAAGCCTCTACACCACGTAATCACTTTCAACAACATCAAGTAAGACAGAATGTGATCAGAAAAGAGATCTCTGAATATTTTAAACAGGCTATGATAGAAACATTTTTAAAAATCTCACCTAGCTTCCAATCAACCATTCAACCAAGCTACTGTGTGTGCAAAGACAAAACCAAACCAAACCAGCCCTGGATTTAAGAAGCTCACACTCTATTGAAGGGAAACAACATCCAAGGGCAGTAAGGCAGGGGACAGACTTCAGGGCCTGGAGTTATTACCCAGCCTCAGGTACTTGCTACCTATGTGACCCTGGGGAAGTCAACTAACTTCTCTGTGCCTCATTTTTCCCATCTGCAAAATGGAGACAAGAGTAGCACCTACCTCTCAGTGTTGTTGTGAGGATAAAATGAGATATCTGTAAAACATTTTTGCAAACCTCAAATTGTTTTAATATATATATATATATATATATATATATATATATATATATATATATATATATATATATATATGCAAGTCTCTCATGTTAGGACATACACTCCCTGAAAGTAGAAATTGCTTTACTCTTTGAATTTGTATCCCCAGTGCCAAGCACTGTTCTGGGCACAGAACAGCCATTTAATAAAGGTTTGCTGACTCATGTAAAGCATGGCACTAAGCTCAGAGTTCTAAAAGGCAGAGGTGAGGAGGGAGGGACTTCCAAGCATGGGGACCAGTCTGTCCAGAGACAGAGAAAAAGGAGAAGGAACATGATGAAGAATAGCAAGAAACCAGTCTGGCTACCATACAGAGTGTAATAAAGCTGCAAAGGTAGACTGGAGCCAAATCACCAGGGTCTTTAAATGCTAAACAGAGGGAGACAATATAAAGTCACTGCCCTTTTCAAACAAGGGTCTTGAAAAGACCCATGCTTTGTATCACTCTGGCCAGTTATATGGAGGGTGGATTGTAGGGGGAAGATACAAGTACAAGGCCACCATGATAGTCTCATGTCAGGGGTGGGGAACCTGAGGCCTTAAGGCCACATGTGGCCTTCTAAGTCCTTGGGTGTGCCCTTTTGACTAACTCCAAGTTTTACAGAACAAATCCTTTTATGAAGGGGATTTATTTTGTGAAGTTTGGATTCAGTCAAAGGGCCACACTTGGGACCTAGAAGGTCACATGTAGCTCCAAAGTTGCAAGTTGTCCACCCTAATTAAAAGGTAATGAGGCCCTGGACTAGGGTGGTGGAAACCAAGGGATTTTATAAATGCAAGGGGTGTTGTATAAGTGGAACTGACAACTCTGCAACTGATTGGATATAGGTGATGGAATGAATAGTTAAGGATGACTCCTAGGTTAAAAACCTGGGTGATTGGAAGGACAGTTGTATACTCAACAACAACAAAAAAAGGAAGTAGAAAAGAAAGGAGGGTTTGGGGGTAAAAGATGATGAGTTCAGTTAGGGACATACTGAGTTTAAGGTATCTGTGGGACATTCAGTATCAAACGTCAAATAAGTAATTGGTGAAATACAGTAAATTCAGGAGACATTAGGGATGGACGTATAGATCTGTGAGTCATCTGCATATAGATGATAATTTAATCTGTGTAAGCTGATAAGATCTCTGAGAAAGGGGAAATAAAGAGAGAAGAAAAAGGGGCCAGAACGAATGGGATGAAGTATGAATACTGATGCAGAAAAGAGGAATGAGATTTAGTATGCTCCTGGCAGTCACAGAGTTAAAGCCAATAATAATATGCAATAATAATGCTTTATTAATAATGATTTTTTTTCTGTTAATTCAATTATCTGAGAAGCAGCATAGCACAGTGGCCAGAGGGCCAACCTCTGGAAGCACAAAAACCTCAGTTCCAGTCTTGTCCTAATATAGACTGGCTGTGAGACCATGGCCAGATCTTTTAACCTTCCCTTGTGCAGGTATCTCTATAAGACCATAAATTATGGACAAAGTGTTGATATACATCAGTGGAGGAAGCTTTCCATACTAAGAATATCCCATACATAAATTAATCTGGATTGAAAAAATCTGTAGTCAGTGAAATTTTATAATATGGAACAGAATGAGAATCTGTCTTTCATGCTGTTTTGACAATAATAAAAATTTTGCAGACATAAGGAGGCCCTCCTCTTAAGTTCACCAACCACTGAATTTCACTTGGAACCACAAGACTATATTGTATGAAAGGACAAAGGATCACATAGGACAACAGCTTCATTCACATAAGAGATGTGAAAATGGAGGCTGGAAAGCCAAGACTGGCTCCTGGCAGTCTGTGCTAAAACCCCGGCTTTCTGAGTCTGTTCGCTGGCTCACTACTGTACTACCTGAACTCTCTAATCTCTATTTTGTCTTTCTCAAGTGTCACTACTACAAAATTCCATTATAAATATCATGCATCAGCCAAAAATAGAAATGTAAAATTTACTTAATTTCTCTGTTTGAACTTAGTGCAAAAATATGGGTTTTTTTGGTGTATATACCTAATATAGTAAATCATCAATAAATAAAAATCCTGGATTTTAAATCTACACTTCCATTTCCTAATCTTTCTCCTTATATCTAGTCTTGTATGATCAACTGCCTGTCACTACCTGGATTATCTTGTAGGTATCTCAAAATTATGATGTCAAAAACCAGAAATTATCATTAATCCCTTTTCCATTCAAGCTTGTCCTTCTTCCCAACCTATTTCTTTGGAAGGAATTACTCTAGTGGTCACTCAGATTTTTATTCATGACATCATCCTTGACTCTTTACTTGCCTGAATCTAATCAGTGGCTAAGCCACTCATATATATCTGTCACTTCCTCTACTCATAATACCATCAACAGAGTTCAGATTTAGTATGCTCCTGGCAGTCATAGAGTTAAATCCAATAATAATATGCAATAATAATGCTTTATCAATAATGAAATTTTTTTTCTGTTAATTCAATCATCTGAAAAGCAGCATACCATAGTGGCCAGAGGGCCAACCTTTGGAGGCACAAAAGGAGGCACCTTGCCTCATACCCAGATTATTATAATAGCCTAAGTGATTTCCCTGCCCTCCCACTTTTTTCTCTCCAATTCAACCTCTGCATGGATGCAAAAATAATCTTAAGAGACAGCTCTGACCAGGGTGCTGCCTTGCTCAAAAACCTTCAGTGACTCCCTACTGCCTATAGCAGTAATGTCAAACTCAAATAAGAAAAGAGCCCTATAGGCTGAATTAAAAAACCCCACAATGAACATAATTTATGATTTATTGCATTTTTATTTATTTTGTGAAAGATTCCCAATTAACATTTTAATCTGGTTCGTGTAGCACTCAGGAGTTTTGTAGGTTATCAGTCTGATACTTCTGGCCTACAGGATAATCCAGGATAAAATACAAACTTGCCAGCCTAGCTTTTAAGCCCCTGTACAATTCATTTCCAACCTGTCTTCTTAGTCTTAACATTATTCTCCTTCATAAACTTTTGTTCCAGTCAAACTGGATTACTTATTGCTTTCCAGTTCTTGGCACACAGCAGGTGTTTAATTTATACTATAATTTAAGTAGAGACTGGATAGCCAGTTATTGAGTATGTTATAGGAAGGATTCCTTTCATATACTGAATGAACCAGATAGCCATTGAGGTCCCTTCCAACTTCAAAATTCTGTGATCATTTGATTCTATAACCCAGCTCCCCCTTACCTTTACATAATTTGCCCCCACATGGCAGGAAGGCAATCACCTCTGGATTTCAAAATCCAGATTTCTGAATCCCAAAGTTCTTTTCAGTTTCATTCAGGTGCCCCTTCTGTGACAACTTTTCTAACTCAAGTTTGTTGATGTCTTTCCTTCCTCAAACTAGCCTGCATTTATTATTAAACTATCTTGTGTGTATGTGTGTACACCAATTCATAGATGTGGAACTGGAAGGAAAGACAGAAGCCATTTAATGCAACCTCCTTCTTTTACAGATAAGGGAACTAAGACCAAGGAAGTACAGTGATTTGTCCAAGTTTATCTGGTAGCAAGCATTAGGAATGAAGTTTTGAACCTGTATCCTCTGATTTCAAAGCCAGTGCTTTTCCCACTTTACTATATGTTCCACTCCCTAGCAAAATATAAGTTTCTTAAAAAAAGGAACTGCTCCATCTTTGGCTCTGAATCTCTAGCACCAAGTACAGTGCACTGCAGAGGCAGGTGTTTACAAAATGTTGAAATGGGAAAAATATTTTTTAATGCTCATTTAATCCATGTGAACTGTACCTCTCTTGTCCCACACCATCTGCTTACCTGACCTCTGCCAGGATTCTCCTTTGGAACAAGCAAAGACACCACTGGCCCATACTTCTGACACTCCTCTCTCACATCTTCTACCACATCTGATTGTTAAAGCAAAATGATAGTAACTCCCTTGCTCATAATTAGCAAGCTTTCTCTTATTAAGACATTTTAATACTAGACAGCATTTATACAGCATTTTGAAGTTTATCAAATATTTAGCACGTATACATTTGACTTAGACTATTAAATATTTCAGAAATGAGAAATCAAGGTACTTTCTCTAGTACTCTAAGGTTCAGTGTAAGTATTAAATAACCACCAAATTTTTTTATGATGGCTTCTGATGGACAAACTATTTGAATTCCACAAATACTATCATATAAGAATGTTGTCTACCTGAATTAATAAAAATTTTAGCATTAGAAAGCTATTTCAGGAAAGAATTATCTTAATACTGTATCAGAGACACAGAAGCATAAAACTTGCAAAACTTAACAGGATGAAAACCACTAATTCAGACATTAAAACCACTGTATCTTATGGTTAGCACAGTACAGATACAAAGAAAATGCTACATGTGACCCTGCCCTTAAGGAATATATAAAGGAAGATATAAGAAACCCACAAAGGTAAAATAAACACAGACAAAAACATAGTCCATAGCCAGTAATAGCTATCTGAATTGTACACTTGGCTAAGTATGAAGAAGGGAAGAAAAAGGGTTCAAGGCAATAACCAGGTAACTAAAACTAGGTGAAAGTTAGTCTGGGGAAGTTTCATGAAAAAAGTAGTTTGGGGCAAAATTTTAAGAAGAGAGAGGGAAGGCATTAAATACAGAAAGAGTGAAAAGATGTGACAATCTAGGACTGGGAACTGGTATGCAGAGTACAATGAAAAATAACAGAAAAAAGGAACTGGTAAAAAAGGTAAGAAAGGAATGATAAGAAAGGAAAATGCACCTCATGAACAATTTTGAAAGACCTGAAGACAAAAACAAAGTAAAAGTCCTGAAGCAAATCTTAATTTAAATTTTAAAATACAGATATTTAAAATATCTAAAAGCTCAAACCAGTGGCCCTCCCTAATTCTCTGTTAAGATTACAGAAAGGTTATTACTGACTTACCTTCATATTCTTCCTCATTCTCAAGATAGTCATCATCCAACACATTCAGGAGTCTTAGCACAGGAGTAGGAAGCATTACCAAATCTTCAATATGAGGGGCTATTAAAACAGGATACATTGTTAAAATGAGAATAATTTGGAAAAATAATTTGGTAGACAGCAGTGGAAGGACAAAAGGAAAAGTGAATTGACTGAGAACATTCATTAGCTCCAATAATACAGGTGATTTTCAAGACAGAATTTATACTTTACAACTGTCACTTACCAAAAGGAATGCTAAAGAAGGGACTGCACAGTGCCATGTCAGCCGGAATTCTTCTGCCTGGGTCATCATGAAGCATGCTAAAATAGGACATAATTTTCTTCTTTAATTCAATGTCTCTCAAATATAACCATTTTAAATAACATATTGAAAAATTCCTGGTATCACTGCAAAGTTGAGCTACAAAGTCTGCATACTAACAGTGAGAGAAAAAAGAGAAACTGAATTTAAAGTTAACTGAAACTATTACATATTCATTTGAAATGATAAATATAATTCACACTAATGTTAAAGAGTCACAGCTTTCACTGGGATTCCCCTTTGCATCAAGAAGTCCACTGATCATCCACTCCTGATCAATACTCAGTGAAACTTGGGGGTAAAAGTAAAATTCAGTAAAGATAATTACTGTGCTTCTTACTTCAGAAGTGTTTTTACAAATATTACCATATTTTATCACTACAAAAACGACCAAGGCACAAAGAGATTAAGTAATCGATTCAACATTAAACACTCACTAAGCACCAACTGGGTGCACCTGTCCCGCAGGCCATCAGGGGAGATCCAAAGGTTAGACAAGGGCCTCAAGGAGCCAACAACTGAAGGAGGAGGTGGGGTAAGACACAAACATCAACAAGTCTGACACACAATAACTTGTGTCAAGTTTGTCACAGAGGTACAAAACAAGCTTCTGATATGAAAGGCTGAGAAGTGCCCCCTGGGAGTGGCACCTGAGGGGATAGGAAAGGGCAGGGGTACTGCTGTCTTAGGAAGCCACAAGCACAGACAAAGCAGTGGCAGAGTTCACACAGAGGGTGTGTTCTCGGAACAAAGACCAGCCCTGAATGCTGAGAGAGAAGTCTAAGAAGGCAAGGTGTCGGGCAGCACCACAGCATGGCCAGCTCCTCCTCAGATGTGACCACAGACTTTGTCTGAAACTCTCCCCATGTGACTGCCCCCCACCCCATGTCAGCAAGGCACATAGCACACACAGCACCTGAAAGAACAGACATGACATAAATGCTCATTGAATTGAACTGAATTATGCAGGGCCTTAAACACCAAACAACTCTATTCGACAGGCTACAGAAAACTAAAGAAAATTTCTGAACAGGAGATATATGTCAAGTCAATGCATGATTTCCCCAAGATAACTTTTCCCAAACAATAAAGTCAACAATGGGACTTAAATCTCCTAATTTTTTTTTATTTTAGTCTCTTTCTATTAGGTTATTCTGCCTTTCAAATAAAATGTCAATTATTCAGTTTTTTTCAGTCTTCAAATTATCCTTTCAAGGCTGAACTTAGGCTACTGCAATGTCAAATAATTTATCAAACACTAGAATCACTATGGTCATTTACTACTGTGCCCTGAGCGCCTAATCTATTCCACTTACACACCACTCTATTTCTAAGACAGCACAAGACAGTTCTGATGATTGCCATTTTACAACATAGCTTGAAATTGGGTATGGCTAGGCCGCCTTCCTTTTTCATTAATTCCCCTGATATTCTTGACCTTTCGTTCTTCCAGATGAATTTTATTATTATTTTTTCCTAGCTCTATAACAGTTTTTTTGGTCGTTTGATTGGTATGGTGCTGAGTAAGTAAATTAATTTATGCAGAACTGTCATTTTCATATTGGCTTGGTCTACCATGAACAACAGACATTTTCCAATTGTTTAGATCTGACATTATTTGTGTGAAAAGGGTTTTGTAATTGTGTTCATACAGTTTCTGGGTTTGTCTTGCCAGGTAGACTCCTGAGTACTTTATACTGTCTACAATTATTTTAAATGGAATAGTAAATTATTTAAAACTATCCCAGTTAATTTAAAATTAATTTGAGAGTTTAAAATGTGTTTTACTATGTGTAAAATAGTATTTGTGAAACCATATTTCATTCAAGACATCCATTCTTTCACAATGTTCCTCTCTGTATAATATGTTCACTTCTACTTCATATAGCCAGAAACCAAAAATATCATCTTAATATGCCACATTATTATTTACTTATAAGCTATATACAATGTACTTGGATTTATTTGAAAGAAATCAGAAACATTCCTGCCCCCAACAGCTCTTAAAAACAAATAATTTTGTGAATTTTTGATGTTGTAAAAAAGTACCAGGCATTCTCTTTTAAACTTCATAATCAATCCTGCCCCCAACAGCTCTTAAAAACAAATAATTTTGTGAATTTTTGATGTTGTAAAAAAGTACCAGGCATTCTCTTTTAAACTTCATAATCAATACTGTACTTCATTTGGGGATCATTTAGGAGCTCCTTTCCCTTGGCACTGATACTCCACTTCTAGTCAATAAGCTCAGTGAAAATTGGGGAGGGGGAGTAAAATTCAACAACTTGATTTATTGTGCTTCTTCCTTCATAAAAATTTTCACAAATAGTATTCTATTTTATCATTACAAAAATGTCGGGAGGGGGATAGCAAGTAATGAATATATTTATTTCACTTTATGGATAGCAAGACCAAGGTACAAAGAGATTAAGTAACCAAGTCAACACCTAAGTGAGCTTAAACATGTTCATCTCCCTAAAGTGTAAACATCTGCCAAAAGCTTCAAGAAGCCAAGGAAATTAGGATTTTTTTTTTTTTTTTACTGCTAGTTAATAAACCAGGTCAGTTTTAAGAAGGGCACAACATCTAATTCTCAACAAAAAGAAGTTTCTAACTCTTTTGAATACAACATTAATAGCAAAGGATCAAGATACCACTTCAAGATTCCCAGTGCACTTCTACATAACTTCATCTGCTTCTACACTTCACATTAAGAAATCATCACATACAGGGAATTTAGCAACTCACATAGGAGCACACACTTATTTACCAAATGTCTGAATCAGAATTCAAACCCAAGTCTCCTGCCCCGCCCTCCTCCCTCCCCCAGCACTACTACCCTCTACTACAATGTAGCAGTTAAACCATTTCAGAATTCTGACTCTTAATACAAAGTAACTTCTATAGGATACACAAGTACTTCTTAGAGAGCAAAAACTCTTAGTGTTTGAACAACCTCATTTACCAATTATAGCCCGTTTAAGAAGTGTGTCATGTACCTTTTGATAAGGTCTCTGAGGTGATAGGCTGGGATTGCAGAGGTCACCACAGCTTTACTGGCAAATATATGATCAATGATAGCTGAACTGTTTGCCTGAGGGAGATAAGAGAGAAAGAAAGGACATCATTTGGTAACTGGATTCAAACCTACTAGCAGTGAATATTTTTTATAATAGTATATTAAGTGTCATGGACAGGAAAAAAAATAGGACATACTGTCTAGTCTCAATGATCTTACAACATAAATGTAATTAGGGATAAGTGATATGTAAATGAACTCTAGCACAAAAGCCATTGCATAATGTTGTTCAGTTATTTCAGTCGTGTCTGACTCTTCATGACTCCATTTTTTGGCAGAAACATTGTAGTGGTTTACCATTTCCTTCTCCAGTTCCTTTTACAGATGAGGAAAATGAGGCAAACAGTGTTAAGTGACTTGCCCAGGGTCACACAGCTAGTAAGTGTCTGAGGCTGGATTTGAACTTGGGAAGATGAGTCTTCCTGACTCCAGGTATGGGGCTCTATCCCCTGAGCCACCTAGCGATCAGCTGTGTAATAGCACAGTTCAAATGAGGTATACAAGCAGATACTTTGTGGAGCATCTGCTAGATTTCAAACTTTTTTCAAATACGCCTCATCCTCCTACTGAAGTAACTGGACAACACCAAATGGCTGTGTTGGTAAATGCTGCATTAGCACAGGGAGATGGGAGAAGGGGATGATTAGATCTAGGACCTTTCCTGCCTACTTAATTGAAGACCCTTAGGCAATGTTCTCCTTTGTAATTACTGGTTTGAAAATCCATACCTGTTATTTGTTACGCTGAATGAGCAACATACTGTAGAAATGTCTGTAGCATATGGTAAGAATCTGGGCCTTATAGAAAGTATATTTTAGTGCAGAAAAAAAAAATCTATGGAATTATGTTAATCTCTACTTACACCAAAGGGTTCAAAAAAGTACAGAACACAGAGGTACCTCTGTACATGTTCTGATCCAGTAAATAGAGCTAGTTGGTATCTAAGACTTGTATCTTTTTTGATATCTAACATATATATTTTGTGATACCTGAAGACTATTTCTGGTTTCTAGAAGTTTTTGTTGCTCAACTATTTGTAAGATACATTTCATTTACAATTGTATCTCACACAGCATTTAATTTTCTGAAATGAATGAACAAACATGGTAGAGAATAAGAGTTACTTGCTCCCTCTTCACTAGGTTTGTTTTGTTACTGTATTCCTCACACACAACAGGAGGCAGAATCCTGGAGTCAAAAGAACATAGGATTTGAGTCAGAGGACATGGGTTCAAATGCTAGTTCTGCTCCATCCTCCTTTGTCAGCCCTCAAGTATATTCATTCCACCCAAAGTGAATGCTAACAGTACACACTAGGTAAGTGTACCTTCCATGTCCTGCAATGTCAGCAATATAATGAGCAGGAGTTGAGACTGATCCATGCTCTGTTGTGGTACAAAGCACTGGATCAGGGACTCAATAAATACTTGCTGACAGATACCAAAAGTTGTTCTGATTTCTTGGCATGGAATTATTCATATAATATCAGGACTAACTTCCCTAAAATACTGAAATTACAAAAAATATCTTATATTTGTATAGAATTTTACATGAAAACTTTTTTTATGATTGCCTTTTATTTTTATAGCGCACTCTTTCCCCCTTAACCACCCTCCCTTCCATTGGATAATCCCTTATAACAAAAAAGACATTTCAAGTGCTTTACATTTTTCAAGCTTTTGACATATATTATCTCATTTAATTCTCATAATAGTTCTGTAATGTAAGTAGGATTTACAAGCATTATCCCCCATTTTAGAGATGAGAAAACTTAGGCTCAAAGAAAGTGACTTGTTCACAGTTGCAAAGATAGTTAACAGCAGAAGGTAGAAGAAAGATCAGAGTCTCTGGTGTGACTATTCCTTATGAAAGTGGCATTTTTACATAAGTCAGTATGAAGGAAATCTCTACTAACAAGCTCGAAATCAAAGTAATGGACCAGCTCACCTTCCATTCCTGAGATCTGACTGTGTGTTTCAGTTTCATTCCTGAGAACATTTCTAGTAAGATGATTCCGAGGCTCCACAAATCAACAGCTGAGGTACATTCCGTTTCGCTCTGTAGCCCAGCCTGGGCCAAACAATTCTGCAATTCTGCTTCTGGAGCCCGATACCCATCTGTCTGGATATACTTTACATCCTAAAGATGAGTAGGATTGAACAATACAAATCAAACAAGAAGAGAAAATGCTTTCATCCCCCATATTTTTCTATCATACAATATACTCTTTCTAATAGGTCACTGCCAAGTCAGTAGTGTTGATGGCATTATGAAATGACTATTCTAATTTTTCACATTAGTAGTTAAGCTGTTGTTACAATCAAGTGTATTATATATACTCAGATTTCTAGGGCAATAAAAGCACAAAAGTACGTTTAGACTATCTTCAAACCCATGAGGTAGTAACAAATTAGAGCACTCAACACAGACCCAATAAACTATTATAAAGGGAGCCTACTAGAGCTATGAGATGAATTCTGGTTGGGAGGGTAGTCCAGACCCTTAACAAACATTAGGATCACAGCAATCAGGCAGATACCCCCAAAGACACATGCCAAATATTAACACAGAGATCTGTCTTTTAATTTGTTTCTCCTACCAATAAATACTGTGATACTTTTGCATTTGCAGCCTTTTTTTCTTAAAGGCAGAAGCAGCAGAAGAAATACAAGATTTCTATCTCAGTGCCCTCAGGAAACTTGCTAGGTATAAAAGAAATTTTGTTCCCTTCTTCTTTGACATTCCATTATGTCAGATAAAATTGTCTCCAAACTCCAATTAAACCACTCTTGCTATGAAATATTAGTTGGCTTAGATTACTAAATCATTCTGCTTTCAACTATGAAAAAAGAACAGCCTCATACCTGATTGCCTTCTTTGAAGCTAAGACCAAAGTCAATAAGTTTAAAGCACTCGTTCTCTGCACTCCATAGTATGTTACGTGGCTTCAGGTCTGCATGGACATAACCCTCATGGTGAAGAAAAGCCAGGGCCTCTAAAACATCTCTGGCACAGTGCTGGATCATCCACATGGAACACCCTTGGTGACTAGAATATAAAAGTAGTTCCGAAACACTGACATCCAGTAGTTCAAGAAGTAGACAGCGTGATGGCATATTTGGAGAAAACTGGATGGTAAATACTCCATACAGGGTCACTAAAACAAGAAATAAATTATAGATCCCAAAATCAATATGAGAAATTACAGTGTGTCTTAATAAATCATAGCAGTTCTTGATAAGGATAATACTGAAAGATAAACACATATTCTAATAACAAGCCTCTTGGCAACCAGGTT
>CM053586.1:320783577-320800322 GCA_028646515.1 Pseudochirops corinnae
CATGTATCGGCTATTCAACCCAGAGTATGTGACCAACCTCTCAGTACAGCAGGGAAAATGTTGACTAGCATTGGTAGAGAAAGTTTCTTCAATGAGTTCTTTAGGCCAATGAAATCACAGGTCTAGTTTCTATCCTCTTAGTCACTTAATAAATTGGGGAAGCTCAATGACATTTAAACTCAATTTTACCAACTTAATATTTTTCTTAAGTCCTCTTCATATTTACTAGCATCATAGACAGACATCCATCAATCAGTAATAAAAATATATCACTAATAGTATGAATTTCTTCTTTCAAAAAGGAATTTGAAAACTGCCAGGAAAAAAAAAGGAAAAGTTCTGCCTTTTGTTAAAATAGCTACAGATAATCCCATGTTCATCATGAACCTAAGGACAATAAAGAAAGGCAGTTTTCCTGGTCAATCTTAAATAACAATTATATCTTATATAAGAAATAGAAAATAACATCACATTTTGTAATCTTACAGTATTGACAAACATAAAAATGATCCTATATCTTCAGGCCTATTTCGTTACTCTATCTTCATAAAACAGAGTAGTTTGTATTCTTGAAAAGAAGACTTTATTTCAAAATAGATCATCCAGGAAAATGGTAACCATGTTAGGACTACATACTTAAGAGCTATGAAGCTTCTTATAGATCATCTAGTCTAAATCCTCATTTTCCAGACTAGGAAACTGAAGGCTAGGTCAGTGAGTAGAATGTGGCAAGACCAGAGTTCAAATGCCAATCTCAAACACTAAATAGTGGTGTGACCCTGAAGGAGTCACTTAACTAGGAGATAATAATAGCATCCAGCCTTCCAGGATTGTTGTAAAGATAAAAAGAGATTAATTTTGTAAAGCAATTTGCAAACCATAAGGTGCTATACAAGTGATAGTCGTTATTGTGATAATAACTAATACAAATAACAACTATTAATGACTTGCCCGAAGTCACATATATGTTATAATAGTTATTAAGTGACTCACCCAAAGTCACACAATAAATAATAGCTATTTCTTTCCGGAAATTTTCCAACTCCAGATTAATTTATTCATGTAATAATCATTTACTAAAATAAACTGGAGAAGAAAATGGCAAACCACTCCAGTACCTTTGCCAAGAAAACCCCAAATGGATCACAAAGGGTCAGACAGGGCTGAAAGGACTGCAACAAACAACAAAAATATTTATTAAATTCCTATTATGTAGGAGGCAGTGGTTTTTCCACTTGTGTTAAATGCTTTTAGGCATCTGTTTATGGGCAAGTCAAACAACTCAGATTCAGAAAACAATATTTGGGTAGGTTCTCCCCTATAATTGAGCATAGTGTCATTTAACGGCAGTTATAAGTCACAGATGGGTATGCCTCGGTAGCAGAACCTAACTTAATCATGTTATGGGCACTTGGAATATTTCCCTTTCTTTTCCTGCGCTTATACACAGCGCCTGGCACATTAATAGGCACTTAACGTTTATTGAATTGAAAAAGTCTGTTGGGGGAAGATCCCGTATAAGAGGTCACTGTGCAGCAAAACAACGTTCCTTTCGGATTCAGACACCTAAGAGATGAAAACACATCGCACACCAGTGACCCACAGTGACAAGGGACTCTAAGATGCCTCCCTGTCCCACTCTGCCCCCTCCCCAGGCAATAGGTCCACCCTGGGAGCTCTTAGCGACCTCCTTGGGGAAAGGACGGTTAAAAACGGAGCATCCAGGATGTCGGGGAGACCCCAGAGGCTGGGGCGCAGTGAATGGGGAAGCTCCGGGGACTGGAGGAGGATGACTGGGGCCGTGGAGGGAGGGAGGGTGAGCGCGGCCCTGCGGGAGGGGGAGGTGAGCCAGGCCGTGGGATGGGGGTGGTGACCCTGGGCGCGGGGAGGCGGCGGTGACGGTTACCGATGTTTCGGTGGCCCTGTAACTGCTCCAGCGCCGCCCTCTCCTTGCGGAAGCCGTACTCGGCGGCCGAGGCCGCGGCCCCGGTGGTGCCGGGCGGTAGGAATTGCTTGAGGGCCCCGGGCGGCGATCCGGGAGTCCCGCAGCAGCGCACCCGGTACACGGAGGCCGAGGAGCCGCTGCCCAGCCGGCTCTGCACCTGCCAGAGCCGCCCGAAGGCCTCCAGGAAGCGGGGCGGCTCCGCGCCCCACACGCAGCCAGACCCCGCCATGGCGGGCTGAGGGGAAGGCGGCAGACGGGCAGGAGAGCTGGCGCGGAGCCCGGGACAGGCCGGCGGGGCCCGCGGTCACATCCCCGTCAACGGGCCCAGCGACTCCGCTGCCTGACGGACGGCCGCAGCGACCAGCGCGACGGCAGACACCTCAGACCGCCATGACAGCGGAAGCCCTCTGGGGATGCCGGAAGTCGAGAAAGAGCCAATTCCAAAGCAGGACAAACAAAGTGGGCGGGGCCGACGTAGAATGGACTTGCGCAGTTAAGAGGCAGCTTTGACAGGGGTTTGATAGCTAGGGGAGAAAGGAGCGGAGCGGGGAAGGGGTCCAGCGCTGGGCTCCGAATAGACTCTCGGGCCCCGATGTAACGACACGTGCCTCACCGAAGGGCCCGTGACGAAATGTCTCCTTCACCTTATTCAATTAAATTAAATCAGACAAGATATTTGTAAAGCACGTAGCGCAAAGTCTGGCATGCAGTAGGCACTAAATAAATGTTTGTTTCCTTTTCCCACCCCCTTCATATTCGTCCCTTTTGTTAAATGTTAAATTTGTGGGCGAGTTGGCATGACCACAACCAGCCGCTGTTCCAGGAGCCTGTCAGCTGCCCAGGCCGTTTTCAGATCAGTTCTTGACACTTTTTTTTTTAAAGCATGTATTCTACCCTATAAAATGATATTTCAGATTAGATGTGATGACCAATGTTGGCATGAGAGGATTGATAATGAAACAGATCTATCCTCTGTATAGAGAGATGGGGGGCCTACGGCCACGGAGGCACATTTGCGTCAGATGGTTGGTTTTGTTTGGGAAGGGAAATATTAAAAGTTTACTATATGTAGGCACTCAGGATACAAATACAGACCAAAAAGACAGGTTCTGCCCTCAAGGAGTTTGTATTGTGGTAGGGGGACACTAGACAGCCAAGGCAGCTCAAAGTACTCTGCTAGTGGAGCATGGTTTTGAAGTCCAGAAAGTCAGGAACAGGTTTGGGAAGAAAAGGAAGGCAGGTTGGCCTGAGCCTTTCCACATAAAGGAGGCTCCAAGAGGAAGTCATCTATGGGAAGAGGAGGGGGAGTGGAGGGGCTCTAGAGAAGCAAGTCAGAAGCAGGGGTAGGAGTAAAGTGAAGGGGAAAAGGGAGTTAAATGGGGGGGCAGATTATTGAGAAGCAAGAGTGGTGTGAATAAAGCACCAATTCATTTTTTTTTATAAGCACCCACTCTGTACAGCTTTCCAAGAATTGTACTCTTCAAAAAAGAGTGAACAAAAGGAAGCTTGGTCCATTTTCTCCAGCATATTAAAGTGAATGATCTTGTTTCCCACCTTCAAACAGAAACAGAGAAATGAATTCTGAACTGAGAGCCCTTATGAAGCATGAGACTGCACTGTTTTCCTCAAAGAACCTCATCTCAAGTAATCTTTTTCCTATAGTTGGAGAGAATTTCTTTCTTGAACTCCAGGCATATAAGGTAAGACATGATTTTTCAGTCTGACGCTTTTTCACTGGTTAAACCCCGCCCCCTTTGCTACAATAAGTTTCAAGGATATTTGACCTAAATTCAAATAGTCATATAATTGATCAAATTAATATTGAGCACTTTGTCTTAAATACCTTAAACACCTTTATGTACCCAACACTGTGCTGGGCACTGGGGATACAAATACAATGAATGAAGCATCCCTACTCATAAGGAATTTATGTTATGAAGAAGACATCAAAACCAAATTTGATTCAGAATAAATATAAATAAATAGGTCTAAGGTCTAGAACTGTAATTTTCTTTGGTATGGGGAGCTCCTGGGTGAGGATATTCTACTATTGCAAACTGGCACCTTCTCTACACTTTCCAAAGTCTTAGAGAATTGTCTAGAGCAGTGGTGTCAAACTGAAGCAAAATGGTGGCCATTAAACTGTACTTAAGTATCTCTGTAGGCTGCATATTGACTTGTATTATTATCTATGTTTTAGTGTATTTTATTTATTTTGTTAAATATTTCTCAATTACATTTTAATCTGCTTCAGGCAGCACTCAAGAATGTTGTGGGCAGCATGCAGCCTAGACTATGTTTTATACCCCTAATGTGGGACTCCATATGTTAGGGGATTTGCCCACAGTCAAACAGCCAGCCTGAACCCAGTTCTTCTTGATTTCAAGGCTAGCACTCCTTCCACTATACCACACTACCTCTCTAAAAGTAAATACCAAGTAGTTAAACACAAGTTAGTTTGAGAGGGGAAGCATTAGCAGTTGAGGATGTCAACAGGCAATCACAACATCCTAAGACTTATGTGAAAACCAGGTTTGTTACAAGAGAAATGAACATGCACACAGAACCCAATGAGTTCATAATCCTTACAGAATTTTGCATATTTATGGAAGTATAACAAAAGGAGGAGGAGAAAACAGGAAGGGGCTTGGCTGGAGAGAGAAAGGTACAATAACTCCTCCTGAAGGGGAGAAACAAGGCTAGAACAAAAGCCTCATTCTTTTCCCTTGGGAACCATTAGACTGTGAAGATAGGAGGATCTGTTTATCTGCAAAGGACCTCAGCTGCACAAGCATTGTCCCAGCTTGGCACAGACTGACTGAAGCCTGTCTTGTCCCCCAAAGGACAAACAAAAAATCCAGTTTGGGGTGTAAACATCAAATTATGTCAGCTGTGTGTGGTGGGGTGCTTCTTCCTTGACACATTCATGGCCTCCTGCATTCTCTGGGTCCAGTGTTTCTGGAAAATATGGCAACCCAAAAACTCAAGGCTCCTTAACAACTCCTAACAGGAAGGAGGGGGAAGAGGATTAGTAAATGCTCTATGTGGAAGGTAGTGTTTAAACTTGGATGATATGAGGAAGAGGTGAAAGAAAAGGGAGTGAATTCCAGACATGAAGTAGGGATGGAGTGGTCAGAATAAAGACACAGAGATGGGAGTTGGCCATTGTGGCTGGATCACTGAATGTTGGAGGGAGAATAATAAACCATGAGATTAGAAGGACAGGTTAGAGCAAGGTTATAAAAGGGCTATAAAAGCTAAACAGAGGCATTTGTATTGAATCTTAGAGACAATAGGGAGCCACTGGAATTGATTGAGTAGGGAAATGACTTTATCAGATCTTCAGTTAAGAAAATTACTTTGAGGGCAGGTAGGTGGTACAGTGAATAGGGCACCAGCTCTGGAGCCAGAGGGACCTGAGTTCAAATCCAGCCTCAGACACAACACAGAAAACTAGCCTTGTGACCTTGAGCAAGTCACTTAACCTCAAATGCCCTACCTTATGCCCTCCAAAAAAAAAAAAAAAAGATCAAAGAAAATTACTTTGACAGTAGTGTGGAGGATATGAATTTCGGAGAGACTTGAGGAAGGGAGACCAATTAGGAAGCCTTTGCTGTATTTTAAGTGAGAAGTGAGAGAAGTGATTAGGGCCCAAAATAAGGTGGCAGGTGTGTTAAAAGAAAGAACTGGATTTAAGAGATATTGTGAAGGAAGAAACAGTAAGATTTATCAACTGATTATACATGTAGGGTGGGAGCCTAGGTAAGGAGCCTAGAATTATGCCAAGGTTATAAGCCTGGGAGACTGGAAGAGAGGTGGTATCTTTGAAAGAAAAAAGGAAGTTTGGAAGAGAAGTGGGTTTGGGAGAAAATATAATGAATTCAGTTTTGGAGTATTGAGTTTGAGTCTCCAGGATATCCATTTTGAAATGTCTAAAAGGCAGCTGGTGATGGGGATTTGAAACTCAAGGGAGAAACTAGAACTAAATATATAGATTTGTGAGTCATTGGCATAGAGGTGATAATGAAACTCATGGGGCCTGATAAGGTTGCCTAGAGAAAGGGTATATAGAAAAAAAGATCTAGAACAGAGCCCTGGGGAATAACTACAGTTAGTCACTAGATATGTTACATCATTTAAAAAAGGAGGAGAATGGAAGGAGCTGTCTTGCACAATTATGGTGAAATGTTCTGTGTGTGTGTGTGTGTGTGTGTGTGTGTGTGTGTGATGCTCTACAACAGACAGAGGCTATCATACGAGATCAGATGAACAATTTGATTACATGAATTGAAAATCTTTGTATAAACAAAATCAGTGCAATTAGGATAAGAAGGGAAAGTCAATTAGGAAAAAATTTTCATGTCAAATATCTCTTAAAACACTCTGATATCTAAGACACATGGAGAATTAACACAAATATATAAGCTCAAAAGCCATTCTCTAATAGATAAGTAGTGAAAGGATATGAGTAAACAGCTTTCAAAAATAATTTCAAACTACTAACAACCAAATAAAATATTGTTCCAAATTGCTAATGATATAAAAAAATGCAAATCTAAACATTCCTGAAGCTTCACCTTACTCCCTGAAAATTGGCAGAATGACAAAAGGTAGATATATTCAATGTTACAGGGCCGTAGGAAGCGAGACATGTTAATAATATACTATTGGTGGAGTTGTGGATTGACTGTATCTAGATAATAAACCTCCTCCAGCTGATCTATCAGATAATAGATGAACTGTTTATGTATCTTGTACTACCTAATTATTTTTGTATTATCTCTACCACTAGAATGTAAGCTCTTTGAAGGCAGGAACTGTTTTTCCTTCTCTTTGTGCCTAGCATATAGTAAGCATTTAATATGTGCTTGTTGATTAGTTGATTCTGAAATTCAAAAACATGTCAAAAGGCAAAGTGGCTCTTGACTCAATATCCAGAATTGTGCCTTCATTGCCTTCATTCATAGAACTGTTTTAAAGAGTATTGACTACTTCCTGGTTATTATGTGTGAAAATAATTATAGTACAATACAATCAATCAATATTTATTACATACCTATTATGAACCAGGTACTATTATAGGTCCCAAGGATATAAAGACAAAAACCAACACATTCCTCACCTTCAGGAAACTTATATTCTATCATGGGAAAATAGATGTAAATATATAAGTAAATACGAAATATAGACAAAGTAAATATAAGGGTCTTGTGTGTGCATGTATGTGATGGTGGGGGGAGTGGGAGGAAGGTGGTCCTAGCTATTAGATGGATTAGGAAAGGCCTCATATAGGAGATGACACTTTGGCTGAGTTTTGAAGGAAACTTGGGATTTTAAGAAGTGGAAGCAAGGAGGAAGTACATTCCAGACATGGGAACAGCTGCTTTTGCCCTTGTTTGAATAGGAAAGTATGCTCTCTAGGAAATAAAACTAGTGTCCTCAAGATTCATTCCCTCACTTTTTGGCTTATATTACTTCTCAAAGTGTTTCATCAAGCAATCAAGCATCTCTGCTCTTGCCAATATTCATCTAAGAACAACTGAGTCAGTCAGTATTTATTATATACTTACTATGTACCAAGTATTGTATTGTAATTGGTAAATGATTGCTTTTTTGTATTTTTTGATGTGATTGAGGTCTTTACGTTCTAATTCATGGTCAGTTTTTGTAAAGGTGCCAATATAGTTGAAAAGTATATAAAGTCCTATCTGTTCCCATTAAGTCATCATCAGAGATCTATTATCACTAATTTTTCTGAAGTTCTATTTAGGTCTTTAACTTATTTCTTGTCTCTCTTTTGTTTAGGTTTGTTTAAATCTGAAAGAGGGTACCTTGAGGCCACCTACTATTTTAGTTTACTATCTATTTCTCCTGGCAATTTTTCCTTTAAGTATTTAGATGCTGGTCTCTTCACTGCCTATATATTAAGTACTCACATTGATTTATTATCTAGAGTGCTTTTAAGCATGATATATTTCCCCGGCTTATCTTTTTTATAATGTCTATATTTTCTGTAGCCTAATCTGAAATTATGATTGCTACCTTACTTATAAAAATTTCATCTGAAACACACTATTTTTTATTTTAGCCCCTCATTTTGGTTTTGTGTAAATCTTTATGTCTCAGGTGTGTTTCTTGGAAACATATTATTGGATTCTGTTTTCTAATACATTGTGATGTCTTCTTCTGTTTTACAGGTGAGTTCATCCCATTCACATTCATAGTTATGATTATTAGTTACATATTTCTCTTCATCTTGTCCACTTGTGTTTTTTCTCTTTGCTCCTATTCCCCCTCCCCCCTCACAAATAAATAGCAAAAGAGAGTTTGTCTGACACTTGTGATATGTAAATTAAATGGATTGTTTCTACTCTGTTGCTCTTCTTCTCTTCCCTTTGCCTCACCCTTGAACCTATTTTACTCTTTTTTTCTTTTCCTTTTAATTCTTCCTTTACATTCCCCTTTCCAACATTGAAGTTTGTTTTGTTATTCTCTCTTTTAAATCTCTCTCCCCCTCCCCACTTCTTGTCTCCTCCTATTTCTTTTGAGTTTAATGGATATCTCTACCATGATCTTTGTATGTATATGTGTAGGTGTGTAATTGTGTTCAATCTTCTATTTCAGATGAAAGTAAGGTTTGTGGGATACCTTTTTGCCCCTCCCCTTCCTCCATTTAAAAATACTCTTCATCTTATGTGCTTCTACTTTATGATACTGATTTCTCTTCCTTTCTCCACCTTTATTCCCCACTATAGTCTCCTATCCCTGTCGTTTCTGTCTTCTTCTGAGATCATCAAAACAGAATAAAACCATGTCCAAGTCTTCTGTTTCAATCTTCCTTAATGACCCTTGAAGATATCAAGGTTCTGAGGAGACTTTTTGCTTGACCTCCCATTAGTATGTAAGTTTTTTATCCCCACATAATCCCAACTGAACAAATGTGGTGCCTTTCTGTTTCTCTTGGTTCTTGTACTTCCATTTCAAAACTTCTGCTCAGTTCTGGCCTTTTCCTCTGGCATGATTAGGAATACTTGAAACTTTTAATTTCATTAGAAGTTCATCTTCCCTTCTGTGGGATTATATTTGGCTTTGCTAGATAGGTTATTCTTGGTTGTAAGCCATTATCTTTTGCCTGTTGAAATACCATATTGTAAGCTTCCTTGGAGTGGAGGTTGGAATTTTTTCCTGCCTACAGCAAGAGTTTTCAGAGAAGAGAGAAAGTAAGCCATGCTAAACAGTATAGAGTAGGCATGGCAACCAGTGAACAGTTCTCTTTTCTGAAACCATAAGAAGTGACCTCTAAATGTACAAACAAAGAAATAGATGACCATTGATAACAATTGTTATTGTTGTGATGGTTGCTCTTATTGTAATATCATTCAGGTAGCTGGAATGCTGAGAGAAAAAATTGACTTAGGAACTGGAGGTCCTAAAACCTTGCCTTATAACCTGCCTTGTCTGCTGAGAAGAAGAGCCAAAGTTTCTCTGACTTTGCACCTTTTGCCTTCCATCTCTTGCTGGGCACACTGTGTCCCATGAAGGAAGGTAGCAAGGGGACAGGCCAGACATCTTCCATTTTCCTCAAAGCAACAATTTTCATCTGTGCCAGCGCAAGGCAACTTCCACATCCTGCTGCTAGCCCAGTCTCCCACCTGGGATGTGGAGAATCTCTGCTGCAAGGAGCGGGGCAACCTTCCCTCTGGCCTCCGGCTTTCCACCTCTTGCTGTGTCTATTCCTTGAGGAAAGAGGAAGAGAACAGTTGAAGGTAAATGGAACTCTTTCTGCTATGCAAGTTTAGCTTCCATCTCCAGATGTGCCCTTTTCCTGTTCAATCTCCACACTTTGGAGGGAGGAGGAGCAGTGAAGCAGGGTCTCCCATCTGACCGTCTGATCATGTACCTCCTCTCATACCGACAGCTATGGCAGCTAGGTAGCACCATAATACATAGAGTATTGGGCCTCGAGTCAGAAAGACTGAGTTCAGATCCAGCCTCAAACACTTACTATCTATGTGACCCTGGGCAAGTTACTTAACCTTGATTTGCCTCAGGTTCCTCAGCTGCTAAATGAGGATGATAACATCACCTGCCTCTCAGGGCTCAAATGAGATAGTATTTATTGTTTAGCATGGTTTTTGGCACATAGTGTTATATAAATGCTTATTCTACCTTCCTCCTCCCCCTGTTTGTGCACATAAAAGTCTTAAGGAAAGGAAATCTCCTCTGTGTGTCCTTCTCTTTGTCTCTCTCTGTCTTTCTGTCTCTAAGTCTTTCTCAGCTTTTGAGTAAAGATAAAAGAGTGATGTAAAGCTCTGAGCAGGAGATCCTTTCCCCCTACCTCTCATCATATGACAACAAACACATAGTCCTTTTGTTTCTTTTTTCTTTGTTGTGTTTATCCTTTCCTGATCTCAGGTGAATGAGTATTGGCTATGACTATATGAACTTTAAAAGGTAAAAAGAATTACTAGAATAAGAATCCATAGCAGAGTCTGCTGGCAGCTGTAGTAGCTGAATCAGGGAGGAGCTAGTCTGGAGAAATGGCCTATTTGATCCAGTCCAGCAGTGAATCAATCCAGCCTGAAAGCATATAGCTTACCCATCAGCTATGTCATAAATCAACGGAAACTTGATGAGGAATATTCGTAGCAACTACATTAAATTTGAGCCTATTCTCCCCAAGAACCAAGGTGGTAGAGGGCAGTACACTGTTTCAGAGATTGTATTTCAAGTCTTGCTGTATCTTTCCTACAAACATCCCTTTGCTAATTATTATTAATTGATATTGAAGAGAGATTAATAGATAAATTGATATTGTGTTGCTAATCACTGGTTAGCTGATATAGTAGAAATATTAGCTATTAATTGTACTGGAAAAGATTTCTAATATCATCAAGAGTAATAGTATTAAAAAAAACTCTTAACTCCTAAGAGTTTCTAAGAATCCTCAAACTAGCCTTGCTCTGTGGACCTAATCTGCTAGTCAGAGTATGGATTGGAAAAGTAGCTCCAGAGCTTATATATGCTACACTGGGAAAAATTGTTTGCATCATATTTCTGATAAGTATTAGATATGCAAGATTTCATACAAACATAAGAACAAGTACCATTTCTCAATTGATAAGTGTTCAAGGGATATAAACAGGCAGAGTAGAAATCCAAATTATGTGAAAAAAAGTTCTAAATCACTAATAATTTGAGAACTATAAATTAAAACAACTCTAGGGTCCCACTTCATACCCATCAAATTGAAAAAAGATGTCAAAAAGAAAATAAGAATTCTTCAAGAGGCAGTGGAAAGACTGAGTTGGTCCAACCATTCTGGAAAGTAATTTGGAACTTTACCCATTGGTCACTAAACCATGTACACCCTTTGATTCAGCAATACCACTACTGGTATGGTCAAAGACAAAGAGATCAGAGACAGAGGAGGACTCATATGTTCAAAAATATTTCTCACCTCACTTTTGTTGCAACAGAGAATTGGAATCACAATGGGTGCCAATCAATTAGAGCATGATCCAGCAAACTATGGTGTATGTGTGTCTGTGTGTGTGTATGCATATATATGAATATGTATATATATATATTATATATATGTTATGTGGAATAGTGGTGTTATATCTTCTTTGTACTGTATATGAAACTAGTCTCTTTTTTTTTTCATGATTTTCTCAGTTGTCTGGTTTGCTGAATATCATGCCATCTAGAGGGCAAATTATATATTGCATTCTCTTGGTAAATAAACAGATTAATTCATAGCTATTGGATATGTTTTACAATTGTGTTAGATGTAATTGTCTCTGTCTTTTCCTCCTGGCTGTTGTTACTAACATCTAGAACTACTGGTGACTTTTGTGTACTTATTTCCCGATTACTTCGATAAAGTTATTGTTTTTAGTTTCTTTGTTGTTTTCTCAGGGTTTGGCTTTGTTTTTTAAGCAAACAATCATATTGGCTGCAAAGACAATTTTGCCTTATTCCTTTTAGCCACCTTTCCCCCCTATCTTACTGCTATAATAACTTTAGTAACTATTTCTAATACTATGAAAAACTAATGAAGACAGATGGCATCTTTACTTTACCTCTGATCTTTTTGGGAAGGCTTCCAGTATTTCTCCAGTCAGTAACATTTATTAAATGCCTACTTATGTGCCAGGCACTATGCTAAGTGCTGAGAATACAAAGAAAGTCAAAAGACAATCTCTGTTCACATACAAACAACTATGTGATGGGATAAATTGGAAGCAGAGGGAAATCACTACTAGAAGGACACTGGAAATGGTTTCCTGTAGAAGGTAGGATTTTGTTGAGGATTTGAAAGAAACTAGTGGACCCAGGAGGTGGAGATGAAGAGAGAGAGAAGTCTAGGAATGGGGGACAACCAATGAAAATGCCCAGAGGCTGGAGAGGAAGTTTCTTGTTTGAGGGGCAGCAAGGAAGCCAGTGTCACTGGACTGCAGAGTGTGTGGGAGGGTGTGGAGTGGAAGATGGGGATGGGAGAGGATATAAGGTATAAGAAGACTGGAAAGGTAGGGGGAGGCAGGTTATAAAGGTCTTTGAACACCAGAAGAGGATTGTATATTTGAACCTGGAGATGAGGGAGAGTCACTGGAGTTTATTTAATTGGAAGGTGGATTGGAATGGGGGAAGACTTGTGGTGGGGAGACCAGCCAGCAGGCTACTGCAATAGTCCTGGTATGAATCAATAAGGGAATGTACCAGGGTGGTTTTAGATAAATACCGTGATTCATAGTAAGGAAAAATCTTTCTATTCCTAACTTCTTAGTCTTTAAAACAAAACAAATGAGTGCTGAAAGTCCTGGAATATTTTAAATTAGTGCACAGATATTCAGTATCACTGTGACAATAAATATGCATACATACTTAATAAATGCTTATTGGATTCCTGATACAGTGGAAAAGGGTTGTAGTGGGGGCTTTCCTTTGCCAAGAGGTCTCAGAAGACATTCAGAATGAAAACTAACATTTCTCGCCGATACAATTCAAGCAGGTTGTCTACCTCTGCTTTAGTTTAAAGGGTGCTCATTTTCACATTTTCAAACAATCCACTAATTCAGATAATAGAAATATTTCAATGTTTCATTTTAATCTCTTGAACTTTATAGAAAGGGGTTCACCCTGGAAAAGAAAACAGGATGTCAACATATTAACTCACTAATCGAGTAATACTTCATTATCTCTGTTATCTGCTTTATTACCACATCAGCTAGGTGGGAGGAAGAATTCACTTGGACAAAGACCAACCACCCCCTATAATGACAGATACAAATACAAGAGCTTTTTGTTCTATGTTTGATTCTGCTGTAAATCAGTTATTTGATTCAATTCAGCAGGCATTTATTAAGCATCTAATATAAGCAACACACTGGAGATACAAAGCAAAAATAACACTTCCTGTCCTGAAAGAGTGCACATTCTACTAGGAGAAAATAACAAGTATAAGTCAATACAAAATTTATACAAAATAAGTGCGCGAAGTTATTAATAACCATGTAGGAAGTGATGCTGAAGTTGTACCTTGATCCTTGATGTGAATTTCAACAAGCAAAGGTAAGGAAGGAATATATTTCCAGCATGAGGGACAGCCAGTGCAAAAGGCGGGGGGAGGAAGGAAGGCAAAAATGGAATGTTTTGCAAAAAAAAAAAAAAAACCCACCAAGTAGACCAATTTAAGAGTATTATGTTAAAAAAAAAAAAAAGTCTGGAAATAAAGGTTAGAACTATATGGTGAAGTGAAGGCCTTTAAACAGAGATGTTTCAATTTGACCCCATGAGCGATAAGAATCCACTGGAACTCCCTGAGCAGTGAGTGGAGATAGTAAAACTTGTTCTTTAAGAAAATTAATTTCGAAGCTATAAGGGGGATGGGTTAGAATGGGGACACTGAACAGAGAAAGAGAAACCAAAAGTTTTTATCTCTGCATGCCTTTCATATATCTAACATTTGTTCAAAAGTTACAAGATTTGTGGAAAAAGAAACTGAGGTCTCATAGATCTAAAAAATGAATCACACAATCACAAACTTTTAAAGTTGGAAGAGGCCTCAGCAGCCAAATAGTGCAACTGTTAGCCACCAAATACTTCTATTCCCCCTACTCTCAACCCCAACAGATCCAGTTATTCTTCCTCTGCTTACATATCCATGATGCCTGATGCACAGCTCATTCCCCTTGTGAAGAGCCCTGAACATTGGCAAGTGTTTCCTGACCTTACGTCAAAATTTGCTTCTTTGCAACCCAAAATGACTAAAGATGAAGCAATCTATCCACCTCCAGAGAAACAGTGGATATTTTTTGAATATATACAGAAGCATGCCAATTTTCACTCTTTCATTCTTTTTTCTTTTATTTGAGTCTTTTTGTACAAGAGTACTAGTATGGAAATGTTTTACAGGAATGCATGTATATAACCTATATTTGACTGCTTACCATCTCAGGGAGGGGGGGTATAGAATTTGGAACTCAAAACTTAAAAAAAAACCCAAATGATAAAAATTGTCTTAGATCATTGTACTCCTGAGAATAGATAAGTCATTCACAGTTCTTCATTGAACAGTATTGCTGTTACTGTGTACAATGTTCTTCTAGTTCTGCTTACTTCACTTTGCATCAGTTCATATAAGTCTTTCCAGGTTTTTCTGAAATAATCCTACTTGTCATTTCTTATAATACAATAATATTCCATCACAATAATTTACCAAAGCTTGTTTATCCATTCCCCAATTGATGGACATTGTCTCAATTTCCAATTCTTAGCCACCGCAAAAAGAACTGCTATAAATGTTTTTGTACAAATAGATCCTTTTCCCTTCTTTTGATGTCTTTGGGATATAGACCTAGCAGTGGTATGGCTGGATCAAAGGATATGCACAGTTTTACATATACATAGATATAGCACAGAATAGTTGGACAAGTTCACAACTCCACCATAGTGCATTAGTGTCCCAGTTCTCCCACATCCCCTCCAACATTCATCATTTTCTTGTTTTTTTGTCATATTAGCCAATCTGATGTATATGAGGTAGTACCTCAGAGTTATTTTAATTTGCATTTCTCTAATCAATAGTGATTTGGAGCATTTTTTCATGACCATAGATAGCTTTGATTTCTTTGTCTGGAAACCACCAGTTCATATCCTTTGACCATTTTATCAATTGGGGAATGACTTGTGTTTTTATAAATTTGACTCAGTTCTCTATATATTTGAGAAATGAGACATTTATTAGAGACACTTGTGGCAAAAAAAAAAAAAATCCCCCAGTTTTCGGCTTTCCTTTTAATTTTGATTGCACTGGTTTTGTTTGTGCAAAAACTTTTTAATTTTATGTAATCAAAGTAATCTAATTTATATTTTGTGATGCTCTCTATACTTTCTTTCATCCCAAATTCTTCCCTTATTCATAGATCTGACAAATAAACTGTTCCATGCTCTCCTAATTTGCTTATAATTTCACCATATTTATGTGTAAATCATATGCCCATTTTGACTTTACTTTGTATGGTGTGAGATGTTGGTCTACCATACTGTTTCTACCATACTGTTTTCCAGTTTTCCTGGCAGTTTTTGTCAAATAATGAGTTTTTGTTCTAAAAACTTAGATCTTTGGGTTTATCATATACTTGATTGCTATGATCATTTACTATAATGTTATGTGTACCTAATCTATTCTACTGATCCATCACTCTAGTTCTTAGCCAGAACCAAATTGTTTTGATAATTATCTCTTTATAATATAGTCTGAGATCTGGTACAACTTCTGGTTTTCTTTAGAGAGACCACAAAGCTTTAAGACTAGTGGTTTTTGTTATCTATAGAGATGCATAATAAATGCAAAAATGTGGATGAAAAGTCTTGCTCCTACTTTCATTTGCATGCCAATCAAAGTACATCTTAGGAGTGAAAGGATATTTGTCGGTATAGTTTCGACATAGCCCCTTTGTTGTTGTTTTAGTAGTCTCCCAAATAGATTTTTGGCAAGCAAACTCACAGTTACAGATTTAATAGGAATTAAAAGAAATTTTCCAATCCCAAATTAGATAGCTGTCTGTTGTCACCAGAAAACATAAAAAAATCTATAGTATCAAAAGTATGAACTGACATGGCCACATATGTACCCTGACTACCTTTGCTCCTATGTGTATGCACTGATGCCCCAATGACAATGGTCCTGGTATGTGTCCCTTCCTACTTGTTCCATGGCCACACGTGTTCCCTGTGTGCCCTCTATTCATATTTCCTTGTCACATTATTCTATGCTTATGTGCCCTCCCCATTGCTAGATTTTAAACTGTGAGGGAATTAACTCCAAGTATATAGGAGAAGATTTTTTAAAATCGTTACTTCATTTGCAGTTCTATTTGACTAAATATCTTACTTGGAAGTACTTCCCTTTTTCCTGCCTGAAAGGGAGAAAGAGAGATGCTAGGAAACATCAGTTTCCTTGCTTGGATTGTTCTTGGCTACCTGGGACAGAGAGAGACACCATTCCATCTTGCTCCTTCTTCTTCCTCTCCTTCCCTGGCTTTTCCTGGCTTTCCTGCAGAAAAGAGAGAGAAATCCTATACCCATGTGTAACATCAAGCACCCTAGCATACATAGGGCGGCTACTAGCACAGGTTCTTAGATCTGCTTTTCTAAAGGAAAGCAACTCAAAATGGGTTAACAATCTTACTTTAATCAAGCATATCATTTACCTAGTTCAGGGTGAAAAGTTAGCACCCTGAACTTCAGAGAATACAAACAGAAGTTACAAACAAACAGAAAAACAGATCAGCAG
>CM053586.1:320800822-320827781 GCA_028646515.1 Pseudochirops corinnae
AAAGTCCTCCACCTCACTGAATGACCATATTTTCCCCTGGAACATTATACTCAATTTTGCGGGGTAGGTGATTCTTGGTTTTAATCCTAGCTCCCTTGATCTCTGGAATATCATATTCCAGGTCCTTCAATTCCTTAATGTAGAAGCTGTCAGATCCTGGGTTATCCTAATTGTGTTTCCAGTACTGCACATTTTAAAAAGTAACTGGAAATTCTGAACAATATCAGAAATGAGAACTGTTATTTCTAGAAAGGCACAGAAAACCTTGTGATTCTCTATACAACAACAGACATATTCTAATTAGGAAAATACTGAGCTACTGCTATAATTTATGCATATGTCAAAGGGTTAGAAGTCATTCTAAGTGCTAAAACTTTAGATAACATGTAAAACCTAGTGAGTTTTCTGTTCTGCAAAATCAGGAGAGGGGGCTGGGGACAGCTTGAAGTTTATCTGCCCCTCATCCCTCTACCCTTATTTACCTTCCTACTCCATTCCCCTTTTGTCTTCCTACCCTACCTGAAACAATCTGGGAGGATCCTGAATGTCTGTGTGTGGTGGGGTGTGAAGGAGGAAAAAAAAGTCAGACTAACTGATCAAGGCATTTGGAACACATGCAATGTGTGACACAACTGGACCTCTCACCTCCAGGAATGAGAAGGGGAAAAAAACAACACTCAGAGGACAAGATATTTGTGGTTGGAGATACACTGTCTGAAAACATGGTTGCTATGGGTTTGCTCTCTGGAAACGTGTCTAATCTCAAAACACTCAGAGGACAAGACATTTATAGCATGATCAGCAGTATTTGATAACATTTCTGTTGCCTCAAGATTGGTCTCTGTAAAAGCTGATCTTGTTCAAGGAAAATCAGACCTCTCATCTTCTTGGTCATGTACCAAGAGAAATAAAGGTAAACTGAGACACAAAAAGTAAATTATAAAACCTGCCTTATTTTACTTAGTAGTCACACAAATTTCTTGAATATCTTACTTTATTTAATTAGCATAAAATTTGTGTTTAAATTTATCAGACAAGTCACTTTTAAAAATCACACCAAAATATTGAGTTAAAAATATCAATTGAATCAAATACTTTATTTTAGCTACAATTATTTCATATTTTTAAAGAGACAATTTAAGTGGAAATGTCAAACAAATGGAAGTACAGTGAAGACTACATATTATGTGTTTTCACTTGCATTAATAAACATGACAGAACACAAAATCCATAGTGATTTCTGTAGCAAGACATTTTTATGAACAGAATTATGAAACCAAAAATTTGAAAAAGTACCCACATGTATCTAAAGATGCAGCTTACTTTTATGGAAAGAAAAGTCAGTTCAAAAAAGTTGAAACACTTAAACAACTTGGATTTGCCATTTCATGAAAAACTATTCTTGAAGCATGTTATAAATTTGCTTACTAGATAGGCAAAAAAAAGAAGTCCCACATTTTTGGAGGCACTTTAGTAAAAGGCATGAATCCTAAAAAGAGTCAAACTGATGGATTGGAAAAGAAGAAAACACTAGAAGCAGTTCCATTGTCAAATGATGATTGTAAAGTAGTTTATTTTTTTTTTAACACTTTAAAGCAGATCATTGAGGAGTCATCAGCCTCACAATTCCTTTTCAGCATGCAACTGGATGAGACTACAGACATTTCCAAACAGAGCCAACTGCTTTTTTGTTTGTTTGCTATGTGTATGCTGATATCATCAAAGAATTTTTATTTTTTTAGTCCCTTTAGGAAACTATAAAGGCCATCATCATTTGGGGAATAGTGGACAGCTTTGTTGATGTTGTTATTGTTGTTGATTTATACCAAATAAAATTTTGACTAGAAAGAAAAATTTCTTACTTTTTTCTTAAGTGGTCCTCCTGTAATGCTTAGTTGCATCAGGTTTTGCTAGTGAAAAAGGAATCTTCTCACAACATCATTACTCATTGCTCCTTCTGTCTTCCTACTCTTTTCCCCACCCCTCCCTTCTCTTTCTTCCTTCCTCTTTCTCTTCCTTCCTTCCTTCTTTCTTTTTCCTTCCTTCCTTCTTCCCTTCTCTCCCTCCCTCTCTCTCTCTCTTTCTTTCTTTCTTTCTTTCTTTCTTTCTTTCTTTCTTTCTTTCTTTCTTTCTTTCTTTCTTTCTTTCTTTCTTTCTTTTCCCCTATCTTGTATAATTCAGAATCTGCTCCATTTCCAATCTGGCCTGGTTCCCTCCTTCATAGGCAGCCTGGTTACCACCCCTGCTCTGACCCCAGGACTCACTATATTGATGTGGAACTTAAAATGATATAGCACACCAGCCCCCATGGGTCCAGCAGTGGTCTCTTAATACCATGATGTTCAAAATTATCCAGCTTTCCATTCCTTCTTTCCTCTCTTCCTGTGTTCCTCTTCTCAGAGCTAAACATGTTAAGAATTCAGTGGAAGAACCATTCTACTTCCTCTTTTCTCATTCCCCAAAGCAATTTAACAAACACTTATTAAGGATAAAGGAGATCACGAAAGATAATAAACACTTTTGACTACACAAAATTTTGAAAAACTAATGCACACAGAAAAATCAATGATAGCAGAATTAGCATATAAAAATAAAATGACCAAACCAGGTCAGCAGGGATGGCTACTTCTAGAGGATAAAGGTAAATGGGTTTCCTGGAGTCATAAAAGCAGAAAGAGGAAGATCCAGGATGTGATGCTTATTCTGGGAACCCCTGCACACTTATCACTGGGAAGATCCCTGAGGGCAAGGACTCTTTTAACTCCCTAGCCTAGCACTTAGTAGAGTCCCTAGTATATAGTAGGAGCTTCATAAATGTTTACTGACTGAGCTCTGATTCCTCAGTGTACTGGGTTGTGTTATTCAGAAGGCTGTGGTGGAAGGACGTTGAGAGATCATGAGGGAGAGAGGGTCCTGCAGGTCTAAAACAGGAGTGGGGAGCCTGTGACCTCAAGGCCATATGTGGCCCTCTAGGTCCTCAAGTACAGCCCTTTGATTGAATCCAAACTTCACAGAACAAATCCCCTTAACAAAAAATTTCTGGTCTACAAATAGGGGGCCCTTAGCCCTTCTACAATGTTATTTCTTCCTATATCACTAACGTTTTTTGCTGCCCATGTCTCTCATTTTTACTTCTGCTACAGCTACTTTCTTCAATTCAGTTCCTTCCTCAGTCCAGAGGCCCAAAGAGAGTATCAAAATGTGTTTAATTATCCTGACCAACCATCCATCGATATGAACTCTAGGAAAAGGCCTGTTCTTCCTTGCACAACTGCCTGTTAGACCTCATAGGGGAAACTTAGAACATTGAGAGAGGTCAGCCTGGCTCCAGTGGACCTGGACAATGCCCAAGCTTGTGTCTCAATACAGAGACTCACCATTGTTCTGCCTTTTCAATCATCCTATGTATCTTCTCTCTATATAAGGATCTAAAGACTGAGGACTTCTGCTCAGCTCAAGTACAGAGAAAATGAGGAACAATTTTTTGCAGCTGAGAAATAAGTGGACCTAAACACAAGAGATGAGAAGCTAGGGTCCTAAAGATCTGGGAGAGCTTAGAACATAAAGTTGGGAGAATGGCACTGAGAAAGTTTGAACCATAAAGTCTAGGAGCTCCAAATCTGGATAATTTAATAAATAATTATTAGATACTATCCTATAGGAGGACGGCTAGGTGGTTCAGTGAATAGAGCACCTGGCCTGGAGTCAAGAGGATCTGAGTTCAATCTAGCTTCAGATATTTATTAGCTGTGTGACCCTGGGTAAGCCACTTAACCCTGTTTGTCTAGGTTTCCTGGTGTATAAAATGAGGTGGAGAAGGAAATGGCAAACCACTCTAGTATCTTTGCCAAGAAATCTCCAAATGAGGTCACAAAGAGTCAGACATGACTGAAATGAACAACAACAATCCATATAGGAAAGAAGGAAGGAAGAAAGGAAGGAAGGAAGAAAGGAAGGAAGGAAGGAAGGAAGGAAGGAAGGGAGGGAGGGAGGGAGGAAGGAGGGATTAAAAGAAGGAGAAAAAATAGACTCTTTTTAAAAAAAGCACCCAGGCATTGTGCTAAGACTGCCAGAATCCTCCAGAAACATGGAGGGCATATCAAGCTGGGATAGGTAGAAGGAAAAGTGCAAATCAACCTGATTCCACAGCAGGAGATGGGACCAAAGCAGTGCTTAATGCTAGTTGACCCATGGAGCTGGTGGCTCCATCTGTAGAAGGAGATAGATCCAGAGTATTCTGAGCTTGTAGCCCAGCAGGGGAGAAGGCCAGACAAGTCCCCCCACAACATTAGGCCTTGTCTTAGCCACCAAGCTTAAGATCAAACATTCAAGAATATGGGCATGGCATTTGATCCAAGCATAAGTTCGTAATGTAGAAAATGGATTCTAAAGGCTGGAAATATGAGTAAACAGAAGAAAACACTGAACAGAAAGAAAAGCCTTAGAATTAGAGAAACCCAAAAGGTAAACTCAGGAAAAAAGAGTAACTTTACAGTAAGTCTATCATCCTATATATCTTCTGCCCTTTGTAACTAAAGTCCTCAAAAGGGCCATCTACAATATAGATGCCTCTACTTTCTCTCCTCTCATATTCTTAACTCCTTACAATTGGCTTCCAACTTTATCATTCCACCAAAACTGCTGTCTCCAAAGTTGCAATTGATCTCTTAGTTGCCAAATCCAATGGCCTTTTCTCTATCCTCATTCTTCTTGACCCCTCTGCAGCCTTTGACACTGTTGATCACTCTCTTCTCCTTAATACTCTCTTCTGTCTAGGTTTTCAGGACACTGCTCTCTGCTAGTTCTCCTACCTATCTGACCACTCCCCTTTCCCTTGCTGAATTCTCTTCCAGATCATGCCCTTTAGCCATGGGTGTCACTCAAGGTTCTGACCTAAGTTCTCTTTTCTTGTCCCTCTCTATTGCTTCACTTGGTAATCTTATCATCTCTCATGGATTTTATTTACTATCTTTTTGCTGATGATTCTGCTTTCTGCCTATCCCACCCCAATCTCTCTGATACTCTCTAGCTGCTTTTCAGATGTCTTGAATCCAATATCCAGTAGACATCTTAAACTCAATATGTTCAAAATGGAACTCATCTTTCTTCCTAAATCCTCCTCTTCTCCCACCTTCTCTGTTCCTGCAGAGGGCAACACCATCCTCCCCGTCCCTCCAGCTCACAAACTTGGAGTCACCCTGTATTCCTCACTATCTCTCACTGCCCCTCACCCCATGTACTAACTATTGCCAACGTCTATTGACTTTACCTTTGAAACATCTCTACAATATACTGTTTTTCTCCTCTGATATTGCCACCTTTCCAGTGAAGGCCTTCATCACCTTATGCCTGGATTACTGCAATCACCTGAAGATGGGTCTGCCTGCTTCAAGTCTCTCCCCACTCCAATCCCTCCTTCATTTAGCCACTAACAATTTTCCCAAGTGTAGATTTGGCCATGTTACCTTCCTTACTCAATAAACTCCAATGATTCCAATTGTGCCCAGGATCAAATACAAAATGCTCTGTTTGGCATTTAAAGCCCTTCATAACCTAGCCCCCTTCTATCTTCCTAGTCTGCTTATAGCTTACTCCCTGCCATGTACTTGCTGATCCAAGGACACAGACCTCCTTGCTATTCCATGAACAAGACAGTCTGCCTCTCAGCTCCAGACATCCTCTCTGTCTGTCCCCCATGCCTGGAATGCTCTCTCTCCTCTGCTCTGACTACCCACCTCCATGCCTTCCTTTAAGTCTTAACTAAAATGCCACATTTTACAGGAAGCCTTTCCCAGCCCCTTTTGTTTCTCATCCCTTTCCTCTTACTTATTTCCTATTTTTCCTGTATATAGCTTGCTTTTTATATATTTGTTTGCATGTTGTCTCTCTCATTAGGTTTTAAGCTCCATGTGAGCGGAGACTGTCTTTTGCCTCTTTTTGTATCCGTAGAACTCAACAGGCACTTAATAAGTATTGACTGATTGAAAACAAGGTTCTTTTTCTGGCTCTGACATAAATTAAACATATGATCATGTGTAAGTTACTTCCCTTTTCTGGTCCTCTCCATCTATAAAATGAGGGCATTGGAACTAAAGTGCCTTCAAATGTCAACATTTTATGATTTTGATAAGAAAGATTCCTAAAAAGTTGAGCAAGGAAGCAAAATATTAAGGTCGTTCTCTAATTCTCATCCATCTAGGACCTTAGTCCTAAAGTGGCTTAAAATGACACATATTATTCAGCCTAGAATAATCCCTAACCCATGCCTTCCATGTAAAGCCCTGACCACATTCAAATTTATGGTAGATGATGTATTTGTAAATTGTATGGCAAATGATGTAAAGGATGTATGAATGAAGAATGAGTGTAGAAGGGATGAACTCTGGTTATCTAGATTCTTCATTTTATTAATGAAATTTATTAATCTCCAGGTAGAAATCTTAACCAAGGAAATTTACTCGGTTCATATAAAGCAGATTAGACACTTAGCTAATGGGCTATCTTTCTCTTTCTTGGATAATGGCAAAATAGAAAACCAAAGAAAATCAGACAATAGAGTGAAACTTCTTGCCTGCTAAGATTTCCAAGGGAAGGAGGACTGACTTCCCCAGGGTCCCAAGCGACACCGTTGGGGCTGGTTTTCCTCTTGAGAGTCTTATCACTGAAAAAAAAGAAAAGAAAAAGGAAACCAGAACAAGAGTTAGAACTCCTCCAGTCTAGCCATACAACCCATTACCCAACCCCCCTCGATCTCAGCTTCTTTGAACTTAGTGAAGTGGGAACAGGGATCAGGGAAAGGTTCCCATTGCCTCCTCCTCTATCTCAACTGTTTCTCTCAATTGTTCCTTGTTCTGTCCTAAGGCACAGGTTATACCTTTGCTCAAAGAAATGTGTTTTGTGAACATTAAAGTGAATTCTAAGCTGAGTTGGCATGTAGGTGGTACAGTGAATAGACCTCAGGACCTGATGTCAGGAAAAACTAAGGTCTAATAAGACCTCAGACACTTCATGATCCTGAAAGGGGTACCTTGGGTACTGACGTTGGTGAATGACTGAATAAGTTGTGGCACATGAATGTAATGGAAAATTATTGGACTGCAAGAAATGACAAAAGATGATTCCAGAGAATCATGAGGAGTGAAAGTTTATCCCAGAGCCAAAAAGACATGGGTTCAAGTACTACCCCTGGCACAGTTCCATCAGAATAAAAACTGCTAAAGGGGAGATAGGGTTTTATCATGATCATGATCATCATCCCCAGCTCAGAGTAATCAATTAGGAAGGTTTGTTTTTTTTTTAATTAACTGTGACCCTGGCTAAGTCCCTTGACTTCTCATTTAGAGAACAATTCTCTAACCCCAAGTTTCAGAGAAAGAAATGACCTGTATTGATAAAGGTGATCGCCACAGTTGATAGTTCCCTATATAAATGAGTTCATAGTTTTGGTCCCTATCATCTTATAAAGCCACTATAAAGATTTTTTGCACAGATAAATTCTTAACTTTCAAAAAATTATATTTTTAGGATAGTTTTAATTGTGGGAATCACTGGGCTAAAGGGTAGGATCAACTGTAACTTTTTATTTCTGGATTTCATTTCAAAACAATCAAACCAATTCCTTACTCCACTTATTCCTCAACAACCTTGCCAGAGTTGACTTTTATCATTTTTAAACTTTTTTGGGGGGTTAATTTAGGGTCACAAATGGAAAGGGACCTTAGAGGCCTAGAGAGGCAAAGGGATTTGCCCAAGTGCAGGGTCAGTTTCTACTTCAGCCATTTACCATTTGGGTGACCCTGAAGTCACTCAATATCCCCAGACCTCAGGGCCCTTAGCTATAAAATGAAGAGGGTTGGACACTAAGATCCCTGCCAGCCCTAGATCTATGATGCTATGATGATTTGTCCACAACATCTATTCAGAAAACACCTTCTAATGTTCTAATGATAAGACAAGGGCAATTTCTATGGCAATGAGCATGAGCAAGTAGAAGGATGTGGCCAGCCATCACAGCTGTAGCTATTTTTGAAATCTTGGACTTTGTGGCTCTCTCTTCAGGTCAAAAAAAATTCCTAACCACCTACTGAACAACAAAGAAGTTTCTGAGAGCCCTGTGACTGCTTTTTTTAAAAGTCAAAGCATAGGGGTTCTTCTTCCTTTATGAAGAGGTAGTGGTCACTTTATCACTCTCAGGTTGTGCATTTCCTGTATTAGGCCAGGTTTCACCCTCTCAAATTCACTACACACACACACACACACACACCCCAACATTGTTGTGGAAGAAGCTGCTGCTCTACAGCTAAGACTTTTTAAGTGACTGCTTCAGAACTCCCTCCTCAGGTCACGGCTCCTCACCAGTACGGACTGCTGAACTCTCTCCATGGACCTACCCTATTACCATGGCCCTCTGACCAAAACAGCTTGTGAGACTTTATTGCTCCAGGAGGGGAAAGATGGCAAGTTTCTTTTAAGAGACAGCGAGTCCATCCCAGGAGCCCTGTGCCTCTGTGTCTTGTAAGTGTTTTCTGCTCTTTGCTTCTATTGGAATGTGTTACACGTACTGCCTAAGGTAGCTTTCAACCATAGCATCCTAGGATTTTCTAAGATAAACCAACCGTGAACTTGGGAAACCCCAGGAGAGAGGGAAATAGCTAAAGACCACCAGGGAAAAATTGGAGCGAAGGCAGAGGGCTCCATCTCAGTGGGTTGTCATAGGAAAGAGCTGGCCTTGTAACTTCGAGTAGGCTTTGGTTCCCCTCCAGTTTCTGTTACATCCTAGTTCAGTGCCTCTTGCAAAATCATTTACTGAACCTCTTGGTGCTCCAGGTACCTCTTTAAGTTCCATGATTTATAGGGAATTTGCTTATTTGGGTCAGTGGAGGAAATAACTGTACTAAGAAATGATGATATCACAGACCTGGAATGAAAACAGTAGCTGTGACAAATACAATTACTATCCAGTGAATTCATCTGTTCTACTCGAGGAAATAACATGTACATATATAATCATGTTCCAAATATATTCCAAGTAAATACAAAGCAATTGGGGGGGTGGTGTAGGCAACAGATTCTGGGGAAATAAGGAAAAGCCTCATTGAGGAGCTAAGCTTCGAAGGAAGCTAAGGATTTCAGGAAGATGTGAGGAAGGAATGTGTCCCAGACATGGCAGACAGCTTGTACAAAGAAGCAGGGATAGTAGATGGGTCATAGGTGAGCTACAAAAGTGGCCTGTCTGCATGGCACAGGGCAGATCTGATTATTTTGTAATTCAAGAGCCTCACCCCAAATTTAATCTTACACTGATAATACCTCTACTAGGAAGAAAAAATTTCAAAGTCACTGACATTTCTAAATAATATTCATTTATTCAAGTGATTCAATAGTTCTTTTTGGAGTGCTAGGGGATGTGGGATGCTCTGTGTCAGTCAGGTACTATGAGGCAATACAAAATGCAAGCACTCTTATCTCATTTGATCCTTTCCTCAGCCCTGTGCTATAGATACTGCAAGTCTTTTATTGATCCCATTTTACAGATACAGAAATTAAGTGATTTGCCCAGTATATCAGTCAGAACTTTCAACCAGATTTTCTGACTTCAAGCCTACTACTTTTTTCTTTCTGTAATTCTCACTTGCCTTCTCATGGAGCTTGTTCCATACTAATATTTAAACCAGAAATGCCAAGCTAATGGAAGAGTTCTCTATTGTTGAAAGCACTTCTTTAAGCAAAATATAGAAAGGCATTTTGAGTTAATTACTATATGTCCTTCTTGACTTTCTCTCCCCCTTCTCTATAAAAAGAGGAACTATTGTCCTCTTCCAGCTTACTGATTACTGGGTTTAATGTAAGAGTCTTTTTTTCCCTCAAATTAAACTACATTGTGGGTGATATGGGCTTTTATGGGCCTGCTTGTGTAGCCTATAATTTCTATGGGAAAGTATATTCTAAGTTCCATGAAAATAGACAACTTTCAAACATTTAGAGTACCACCTGTACCAGGACTGTCTGTATTTTTAGAATTTCCCATCAAGCAGGTACTTTTCGTTGTTGCTGCAAATAATATTCCTATTCATTGAATCAGCATGGCATAGTGGATAGAGTTCTGGGCCCTCTATGCACATATCTATAGGTACTTTAGATAGCTACAGCAGTTAGGAAGCCAATAGGAAAGACCTCTCCTATGATGCTATATGCCCAAGATAAAAGATGCATTCAAGCTCCACTTCTGATCCTGGGCAAGTCACTTAAACTCTATGGATCTTAAGTGATAGGAATAATTTTCATTTATGTGGATGAAGAGTTTCACCACTGAAAGTTACCCTCAGATACTTCCTTTATTTCCATCTTCAAATTCATATCATTATACATGAGTCTTGCCAGGATAGAAACAGAGCACCACTGGAGTCACCACTGTGTAATGGTAGAGGTACTGGTCTTCAGTCAGAAGGTCTGATTCTGACACAAATTTTGTGATCCTGGGCAAGTCACTTCACCTCCTTGTCTACTGCAAAACACTAGGAGAACTATGTGATATTTTGTCCATAGATCACCATATTTGACAACCCCAAGCTTACTATTTCTATCTTTGTCAAAATTTCAGACCATTGGCTCATTCTCACTGAGTTGGTTTGTTTTTTTTCCTCCAATTTAGCCATTTGTTATCCTCTGGGATAGATACAATTTCCTTGTTCTGGGAGTCCTGTTGGCATTTTTACAAGCAGACTACCTCCAATACATGTAACTTCTGACCATCTGTGGAGTTCCTCATTTTGAATTCAACTCAACATTTCTTAAGTTCCCACTGAGGGAAACCATTTTGGTGCATTCTGGGGGAGACACTGCTTAAAAAATGTTTTGCTATTGGTTTTTTCCCTAACAACATCATCTACCACCTGCTGGATACCATTACTTTCCTCCCACCATTAGAACCCTCCTTTGTAACAAAGAACTTTGCAAATAAAGATTGGACTTAGGTGTGATTTCACTGTTAAATGAAACGCTCTATCAATGAAAGTCAACATCTGGAGTGTAGAGAGACTTGCCTAAGGTCATACAGCCAGTGTGTCTATGAGGCAGGGCTCAATCCCATTTCTTCTTCATTTCAAGATCAGCTCTTTATGCATACACCAAGATGCCTATACAGTAAAGTATAGTTATGGAAAACTAAACAACACATTAACCAGATCTAAGAGCTTCATTCCATACCTATATATGAACCACTACCTCACTGCTGAGAGGTTAGAGATACATTTCCGTATCAGTTCTCTGAAGTTAAGATCAGCCGTGCATTTTTCAGAGCAGAGATAAAAAAATATAGACAAGATGGACTCTGATGTCATGATGCTGATGAGGGATGCTCGTAGGAGATGGAACAAAAATGCAGCAATCACAGAGCCAGTCGGAAAGACCTTTCCTCTAATGTCATATACCCAAGGTGCGTGTACTAATTGGAGAATTCTTATTGCTGGTAGAAGAAGCCAAGTCCTATATGGGGATGACTGAGTCATACCTGAGTCATGAAATTCATTAGGAATGTGTGGGATGGCAGTAGGAGAACAGCAAAGCAGTTGGGCGTCTAGCATCAAGGAGTATTTGAAACACATAGAGCTCAGGAGCCATGACAATCTGGTGATACTGTGCAGAGTACAGACATTTCAAAGCTGAGAAGTGAGACAGAAAAAGGGCACAATCAGTCCACTTATCCAACTTGCTGATGTCCCAGTGCTGAGATAGCCAGTCTACTGGATAACAGTCAGGCTGTGGAGAACCTGAGGCCTCAAGGCCCTGTGACCCTCTAGGTCCTCAAGTGTGGCCCTTTGACTGAATCCAAACTTCACAGAACAAATACCCTTAATAAAAGCATTTGTTCTGTAAAACTTGGACTCAGTCAAAAGGCCACAATTGAAAACCTATAAGGTCTGGAGGCCGAAAGTTCCCCATCCTTGGTTTAGACCATTGGACCAAATCGAATAAAATGAAATTTAATAGGAAAAAAAATGTAAAGCCTTACAGTTGAGCTTAGAAAATATCACCTTCACAAATACAGTATGAGGGAGTCATAGTCATACAACAGGCATCTGAAAAAATGTTTTGAAGTATAAAGACTATAAGTTCAGTGAAATTGTGATAGGGTTATCCTATCCAAAACTAATATAATTTAGGCTTCATTGAGAGAGGCAGCTAGGTGGTGCAGTGGAGTCAGGAAGACCTGAATTCAAATCCAGTCTCAGATACTAAGCACCTGTGTGACCCTGGGCATGTCACTTCATCACCATCTGCCTTAGTTTCCTTAGCTGTAAAAAGGGATAATAAGGGCACTGCCTTCTTAGGGTTCTTATGAGGTCCAAATGAGAATATTTGTTAAGCAGTTTGTAAAGCGTGAAGCACTCTGTAAGTGCTAATTGTCTTTTACCTTTCTTTGTACCCCCAACGTGTGGCACAGCGTTTGGCAGTAACAGGCACTTAAGCTCACCTGGCTATCACTATTATTATATCTAGGAGGGAGGGAGGGAGAGAGTCCCACTCTGCTCCATGCTTATCACACCGTACTTGGAATATGTCCTTATTTCTGGGCTCTACAGTTCAGGAAGCATGTTGAATGGCCTCCAGACTATGCCAAATGATTGCTGGTCAATGCAACTGGAGATATTTGGCCTGGTGAAGGGAAGAGTTGGGGAAGATACAATAGCTGTCTTCAAGTACTTAAACGGAAAAGGTGTATGGAAGGGGTACAGTCTTTAAAAAAAAAATGTCTCCCAGACAAGTAGGAACAATGCATAGAAGTGATCAAAAAAGCAATGTTAGTCATGATGTCAGAAAGGGACAGGAATGGGGATTGGACAGGTGATTTCTTTGGTATAGGAAGTCCCAGGTTAGGAAACTTTACCTCTTAATACAGGTCAGGAACTTCTCTGCAACTTACAGTCTTAGCTGTCCTAGAATGGTGGCAGCTAGGTGGGTCCCGGGGCATGGAGTCAGGAAGACCCGAGTTCAAATGTGACCTCAGACACTTACTAGCTGTGTGACACTGGGCAAGTCACTTCATCTCAGTTTGCCCCCGTTCCCTCATCTGTAAAATGGGAACAATAAGAGCACTGACTTCCTAGAGTTAATTCCTGAAATGATGATCTTAAAGTGCTTAACACAGTGCCTGACACATAGTAAGTACCTTTTAAGTGTTAGCTGTTGTTACTATGGATCTGTGCGGGCTGCATATTGACTTAGAAAACCTCGAATTAACATTATCTATGTTGTACTGTGTTTTCACATATTTTGTTAAACATTTCCAAATAAATTTATACCTGATTTGTTCTGCATTTGAAAATGTTGCAGGAACAACAGCCATGAGTTTGATACCTGACTGAGATCCTTAAAGGTTGCATAACTTATCTTTGTCTTACTGTCAGTATGTGTCAGAGGAAGGACCTGAATTCACTTCTTCCTGGCTGACTTTTTATGTCATGTTGCCTAGTATTAGGGAAAAAATCCTAATAATTAGAGCTCTCCAAAGGTGGAATAAGGTGCCTCATTAGACAGAGGGTTCCTCCTAACTAGAAGCTTTCCAGTAAAGGACTGATGACGGCTTGTCAGGCATGTTATAGAAAGGATTCCTATTCAGGCATGAGTTATACTGTATGCACTTGAAGGTTCTTTCTAATGTTGAGATTCCGTGGTGCTGTCATTCTAGGAGATGGAAACAGTCTAGGACCAGGCATATAGAGATCTGGGAAAGTGAGTAAGCTGATCCTCCAGGGGAAGTAAAGCAGTGGGGGACTTATGAAAGTTGTTTTCACTGAGTTTCCTGCTCCTTCTTGCTTCTAAGACTTTATCTTGGTGCTGTAAACCCCTCGAGTGTAGGCACTGTCTTTTTGCCTCTTTTTATATCTCCAGGGCTTAGCACAGTGTCTGGCATAGAGCGGGCACTTAATAAATGTTTATTGATTGATTCTTGTGGTGGTGAGAACTAAAGAGGAGTGTTCTTACTTCAGCTCCTTTCCCAGCCAATTGGGGCTTAGGGGTAAGTTTCACTTCTATTACTTAGGTGTTTTGTAATAAATATGCCTTATATTCAGATGTTAATTAAAGTTTTCTGCCTGAAGGAGAAGGAAGGAAAGCATTTCTCTAGGGGAGAGTTAGAATCAAGCAAAATTCAGATTTACCCAGAAATGACTTCTGAAATAGTGGTCCACATTAATCATACCAGAATTTCCCTAAAGCCAAACCCTGTCAATCTGCCAAAAGTGAGTCTTCCCAAATCAAGAAGTTCCAGGAGCACCATTTGACATGAGCAACCCATCTAACGAGGATTTTATAAATTTAATAAATAGGATAAATTCACTCCTAGAAAGGTGTAAAATATTGTCCTAAGTGACAGATGAGGGAAGTCATTAAAAACAAGCTACACCAAGGAAGGTGTCTTGGTGGATGTAGTATTTGAGTTAGGAGGGGCAGGTGTTAATTTTTAGGAGGGGCAGGTGTTACTTTTTAGGAGGGGCAGGTGTTAATTCAACAGGTGGAGAGGGAGGAGAGTCATTTGAAAGCAGAAAGGGGTGTGAGGGGTTACAGAGTGGCATCATATGGTGGAGGGACTTTGACCCCAAATGAAGTTTCAATTGTACTTAGTAGGATCCAGGAAGCCACTGAAGATGTTAAGGAAAGGAGTATCATGATCATATCCATAGATAAGAAAGTGAGCATGTGTGTGTGTGTGTGTGTGTGTGTGTGTGTGTTTTTGTGTGTGTGGTTTGTCCTTCACACAAAGAGGACCGAGATATCAGGGAGATGATGACATGACTTGAAAGTGAATTGGATTTGAGGGAGGGAGGGCTGTGCAAAGTCACCAACCTCATCTTCTTCTCCAGAGCCAGGTCCAGTGGCCCAATATCGATCAGGACAACTAAAGATGACTCAGGATGCAGTGGGAGACTTCACCTTTTTAATCTAAGGTCTTTCAAAGTTCTCAGTTTGAATGAAGCAACAGCCCATTCAGTGAATCTGTCTTTTTGAGAAGTGAGTCTGGGGATGGCCCCTCTAATCAAGGAAAAAAATCAAACTGGGTGGGGAAGACCCTCAGGGTTGCTGGACAAAAGAGAAAGTCACTATTTACGTTAACTTGGAGCCAGAAGGGCCCAAAAAATAACCGACGAGTGTTTTGGCAAGGCAGAGACCTATTGTCCAATCCATGAGATCCAGAGTGAACTGGATTTAAAGCTTGGTCTTTGAGGGAAAAGGAGGGGAGGGATGGAGAGGAGTAACTGAGTTGCGCAAATGGAACTGTCCAGCTGGGTCCCCATTCAGGCAGCTCAGACTATTCACAGGTGGTAGTTTATCCTTTGTTCTTGAAGAGGACCACGACATCAGGGAGATGATGACGTGACTTACAACTGAACTTGATTTGAGTGAGGGAGAGCTGTGCAAGTTCACCAGGCTCACGTTCTCCAGAGCCATTATTAAGGCCACAAGGATGACTTGGAAAAAGGAGAGAGTAGAAGCAAGAAGGTCTCTGTTAGGATACTATTGTGTAGATGAGGTGGGCACTGATCAGGCAGAGGTACAAGAATGGGGGATGTAGAAATGGAGAGTGGGAGAGAGATAAGAGATGTAGAATTAGTCATTGTAAGGAACTGGAAGTAAGCCTGAACAGTCACCACCATCCCACAGGGAGGCTTAGAATGTGACACTTTCCATTGTTTAATGGGGACCACAGGTCTTTATTCTCCTCCTTTGGTTATAAATCATCATTCCTGACTTCTGTAAGTTGTGTCTTCAGTTGCCCTGCCTCCTACCACGTCAGTTTCCTAAATGATCAGTCACAAACTACTAGCTTCTGAACATGGAGCAAACTACTATCAACCAGCATTAGAACTAACTATATAGTGACAGCTAAAATGTATATAGTGCTTACAATGTGCCAGGCCCTGTGCTAAGTGCTTTACGATTATTATCTCATCTGATTCCCACAACAACCTGTGGAGATAGAAGCTGTTATTACCCAAGTTTTACAAATAAGGAAACTGAAGTAAATGGAGGTTAAGTGACTTGCCCAGGGTCACACTGCTAGTACATGTCTGAGGCTGGATTTAAACTCAGGTCTTCTTGGCTTCGGACGAGGTGCTCTAGCCACTGTGCCACCTATCTGCCTAGAGGACATTTTACAGTCAGCAGTGGCTTAGAACTAAGGTGGTCTCCATGTTTGTAACAGGGTCTTTGTTTTTATTGCTTTCTCTATGAAGGAGTGGGTGGGAGGGAGGGAGGGAGGGAGGGAGGGAGGGAAGGAGAGAAGACAGATCTTTGTTTGAAAAGAATATTTAATTTTAAAAAAGAGTATTGGGGCAGGGAGTCCAGGAACAGATCTATTACTGATTTCCTCTTCCCTCCTCCCGCCTCCTGTATCTGCTCCTCAGCATGGCTCTCTCCGTCCCACTTCTTCCCAAACAAACAAATTCTCCCTATTCATCAGGAATGCTGTACCTACCCCCTTCCCCCACCCCAATCCATCCCTGCCTAAGTTCCAGTTCACTCTCACATCTCACAGTCTCCTGGGCTACATTGAGTCAGCCTTCCGAGGGGCGAATTCTTCATCTGATATTTGCTTTTCTAAGATCAAGACTGGGGAAACACGAATGTGACTTCCTCTGATGGTAAAACTTTCCTTGGTCAAGGGCATTTATTCCTCCTATAGACCCTGGTTGTCCCAACACAGGTCTCCTAGTTTGAATTGTGGATTGAGATAACCAAAATTTCCTACCACATATTTGGTAGGGTACCCAGGTTTTTTGTCAGCCTCGCAGAATGCTGGGTCTCGTCATCTTCACCTTACTGTAACTATCAGAGGAAAGTTTGGGTGAACCCGTTCTTCTGTGGTCCTCCCCAGACGGGAGTGCAGCTGCCAATCTGTTTGCTCTTGGATGTTTTCCTGAGGAAATCGTGGTCTTAGGGGCCTACTTCAATTTATTCTTTCTTTTTCTACATTGATAAATTTTGTTGCAACGTGTCAGTTCCTAGTTTTTCTAGTTTCTATGAAACAAATAGTTTCATATCACCTTGTAACAAGTTGTAATCTTTGAAACAAGTTGTAATCTCTGCCATTCGTCAGGGACAAAATTTCTGTGCTGGATCATTTCACATACTTGTGTCAGTCTATCCCACAGGTATGAAAGAAATAATAGGTAGCATATGTATGTGTATAAATACACAATAAATATAGTAAATAATATATAATAAATAATAATTAATATAATAATAAATGATAAAATATCCATATAGACACACACATACATGTATATATACACATACACACACGTAGCTTTAAGGTTTACTAAGCACTTTACAAGTATCATCTCAATTTATCCTCACAACCACCCTAGGGGGTAGGCGCTATTACCACCCCCATTTTCCGTAAGTCGGCATTTATTATTTAAGTTAAAAAAAAACAGGTTCTTAAGGGGGTGGGGGGCCCTAGGGTAGAGGGAAGAAAGGAGGAGACAGGGAGCCGAGGGCCTCTCATCTGTGTCTGCTCTAGATGGAGCTCATCCTGGTTTCTGAGCCTTGGTCCAGGCGGGACAACAAAGCACATGTTAAAATGAGGTTCCAGGGATACAGGTTTAGAAAACATCAGGAGTGGCCAGAGTTACACATCCAGCCAGAGGTGGGGCTGGGATTCTCCTTGGATCAGTAGCGCGGCTTCCTTTTAGGAACTGAAACACAGTGACGAGTTCCATTCCACTTATTTAAGCTCTTATAAAACATTCTCCTAGTTAAAGTCTTTGTGTTATTCTTTCATGGCCTCTCTAACTTCTTGTACTTTGCTTCTAGTTTCATTGAATATGCATCCAGCTTGCAGGCTGCCTACTCAAGAGCTGCTGTTTGTTCCTCAATTAAAGGTATCTGATCCAGAGAAGGCTGAGGTGCTGCACATTTCTGGTTTAAGTCCTTTAGGTTTCTACTTACGTTTACTGTAGTATCATCGTTCATTTCTAGATACTTCAAGCTAGTCATTTTGTCCATATTTTCCAGAAGTTTATAGTCTTCACTGGTGACTGTCAGTTCACCCATCAGGGACATGGCCATTTTGGAGAACATGTCCTGGCATAGCCCCGTGACATCTGCCTTGGTGGGCTCCATGGCATCCTCGGCTGTCTCCACATCAACATCTTCCAGGCTGGGGAGGGAGGAAGGAGAAAGGATGGAGAGAAAGATGGGAATGGGAGAGGGAGTTAAGGGAAAGGGAAGAGGAGAAAAGGGGAAGGGTGAAAAGTCTCCTATTTTCCATAAAAAGTAGAAAGAGGTTAAGTGACTTGTTCAGGGTCACATAGCTAATATATGTCTGAGGCTGGATTTGAACCAAGGTCTTCCTGAATCCATCGTGGTTATCGGTGATGTTAAGAAGTTTCTTGTGTAGTTCTTTTGTGCATTCTTGCCATCTCTTCTGGCTATTGATCTAGAGTCAGACATCTTGGAGAATAAAGTCAAGTGGGCCTCAGGAAACACTGCTAACATTAAGGCTAGTGGAGGTGATAGAATTATGGCTAAGCTATTTAAAATCCTAATAAATAATGCTGTTAAGGTGCTGTACTCAGTATGCCATCAAATTTGGAAAACTCAGCAGTGGCCACTGGATTGGAAAAGATCAGTTTATGATCTAATCCTAAAGACCCAAGGCAAGTTCAAATTATCTAATACTTGCACTCATTTCGCATGTCAGTAAGGTTATGATTAAGATTCTGCAAGCTAGGATTTAAGCAATATGTGAACTGAGAATTACCAGAAAAGCAGGCTAGTTTTTGAAAAGGCAGAGGAACTAATGACCAAATTGCCAACATTTGCTGGATTATGGAGATAGTGAGGGAGTTTCAGAAAAGCATCTACTTCTGCTTCATTGACTACATTAAAGCCTTTTTATCTGTGTGGATCACAACAAAATGTGGCAAGTCCTCAAAGAGATGGGATTATGAGATCATCTTACTTGTCTCCTGAGGAACCTCTGTATAGGCCAGGAAGCAATAGTTAAAACTAAACATGAAAAAACTGATTGTTTTAAGATTGGAAAAGGAGTACTACAAGGCTTTATTTGTCACCTTACTTATTTAATTTACATGAAGACTACATCATGCTGCAAAATGCCAGACTGGATGAATCAAAAGCCAGAATTAAGGTTGCTGGAAGAAATATCAACGATCTCATATATGGAAATGATACCACTTTGATGTCAGAAAGCAAAGAAGAATTAAGAAGCCTTTTGATGAGAGGGAAAAAGGACAGTATAAAAGCTGGCTTGAAGCTTAACATAAAAAAAAAGATCTTGGCAACTGATCCCACCACTTCTTGGCTGTAGGGAAAGAAGAAATGCAAGCAGTGTCAGATTTTATATTTTTGGGCTCAAAGATCATTGCAGGTGGTGATTGCAGCTATGAAGTTAAAAGACACCTGCTCCTTGGAAGGAAAGCTATGGCAAATCTGGACAGCATAATGAGAAGCAGAGGTATCACTTTACTGACAAAGGTATGTATAGTCAATGTTATGATTTTTTTCAATAGCAATGCATAGCTCTGAGAGTTGGATTGTAAGGAAAACAGCACCACAGAATTGACACTTTGAACTGTGGTGCTGGACTTCTGAGAATTCCTTGGACAATAAGAAGGCCAAATCAGTCTCTACTTAAAGAAGTTAAGGCTATTCCCTGGAAAGTGAAAGACTGAAGCTGAAACTAAAATACTTTGGACATGTAATGAGAAGACAGGACTTGCTGGAAAACACCCTGATATTGGGAAAGATGTAAGGCAAAAACAAAAGGGGATGGCAGAGGATAAGATGAATAGATAGTGTCATGGAAACAATGAACATGAGCTTGAATGGACTTCAGGAGAGAGTGAAGGATAGAAGGGCCTCGTGTGCTATGGTTCATGTGGTCGTTAGGAGTCAGACATGACTGAACAACCAAACAGTACAACTTCCTGAATCCAGGTCCAAAACTTCATATCCTCCCATTCCAAGTAGATTTGGAGAAGGGGATGGTGGCCTTCCAGGCCACTCCTCTTTTACTTGGGACCTATGTTTGTTGAGTTGGTTAATGTGTTTTCCTTGGAAATTCTCTTTGGATGTGTTTGTCTACTTTCCTGATAGATTTAGTCAACCTTGGAAAAATAGAGCGGCTAGTCCTTGCTTTTCTCCAGCTAGGGTTTTCAAAATAACAGTGCATCCTTTAAGAAATCATTGATCATTTGAACATATCTAGCATGTCTCAATTACCCCATAGCTAATCTTCCCTTTATACAACCTTCTGTTGTATTATCTCCAGTCTCTTTACCTGACTTGGGATTGTTTCACTGGCTTCCTGACAAATGCTTAAAAACAATGTAAAAGTTGTTGCTTTACACATCCCAGAAAGTGTATGCAAGTTCTTCCTGGCAACCCATAGCAAAAAGAGGGCTGCTTGTCCCCAAGGTGTACTTGCTGTGTATGGCAGTATTTGTGAGGTTTTCATTGTCACTTTTTAGTATTTGGCCCATGACTTTCTGACACTCTTGCAGGAAGCTGTACTAGTCAGCTTTCTAATTCCTCTTCTCCTGCTAGGGCCAGAATCCCCTTTAGCATCTTCCAAGGCAAGAATAGTAGTATCCTTTTTCATGTGTGATCTCATCAGTACTCTGTATATAGCTGGTACTCAGTGTTGTCAGATGGATCTGCATGTCCTCCTTGGTTAGTCAGAGTGCTTGGATCCTGAAGACACTCTGTTGATGGTTAGAGAATGAAGCAGTAGACTCCTTCCTCCACCCTTTGTGTCTGGATCAGTTTATAGCCTGCTTTTATAGACAGTTCATAGAATTCCTCTTTGAACCCTCTGTGCTCCAGTCAAACTGACCTATTGTGCTGTCTTCTGCACTCAACATCCTATTTCCCACTACCGCACCTTTGCACAGGCTGTGCCATGGAACATATTCCTTCCTCACTTTTAGTTTTCAAAATCCTTAACTTCTTTCAAGACTCGGTTCAGGTGCCACCTCCTACAAGAAGCCCTTCCTCACCACCTTAGTCATTAGCACTTTCAACCTTTTCACGGTCTGTCTTATCTTTGCAAATATTGTATTCCTCTGGTCGAATATAGGTTTTTGAGGCCAAGGACTGTTTTTCATTGTCTTTGAATTCCCTGCACCTAACTCAGGGCTTTGCAGTTCATCAGTCCACTAGCATTTGTTAAACATCGACTCTGTGCCAGGCCCTGTGCTAAGTGCTGGGGATACAAAGACGAAAGACAAATGATCTCTTCCCATAAGGAGCTCACAGTCTAGTGCACATACTAGGTGCTCAGTAACTCCAGCATTTTAATGATCTGTGATCATTGTTTAGGGGAGCAACCTCTTGGAGATAGGACCTGGCAATTGCCTTCTTGTCAGCTGCACCTGGTGAAGATCCACGCACCAAAGTTCTCTCCATCCAAGTCCTTGGTACTGTCAAATGGCTCAATTTCATTAGTGCATGTGGTTTTATTAATGGAAATGACATGAAAGATACATTCCCTTCTATTTTTCTGCCATGGCTGATGAGACACAGGATCTTTTCATTTCCCTTGAAATGTGGCAGCTAGATAGATGTCGTGGTGGAGGAATTAAATCTTATCTCTTCCACAGTACAGCCCTTCAAATAATGATGATGATGATGATGATGGTGATGATGATGATGATGATGATGATGATGGTGATAATGATGGTCATGATGGTGATGGTGATGATGATGATAGTGATGATGATGATGATGATGGTGATGATGATGATAGTGATGATGATAATGATGATGGTGATGATGATATTGATGATGGTGATGATGATATTGATGATGATGATGATGATGATGATGGTGATGATGGTGATGATGATGATAATGATGATGATGATGATGATGATGGTGCTGGTGCTGCTGGTGATGATGATAGTATTCACACAGTGCTTTAAGGTTTACAAAGGGCTTCTTATGATCCTGTCAACAATCCTGTGAGGAAGGTGTTATTTTTAATCTCCATTTTAGAGATGAGAAAACTAAGTTCAGTAAAATTGTGACTTCCCAGGGTTACACAGCCAGCAGGTAACTGAGGCTGGCCATATGGGCCACAGGCATATGGATACTTAACCCTCAATAAGTTAAGTAACTGATCTCTTGTAGGTTATCCTTTAACTTCAGAGGATTTAGCTAAAGTAGATGTATTAAAAGCAGTGGGGTTTTTTTTGTCACCCTAGGAATCTTTGAAAGCACTCTCGGAGATGTCTCTTGTAAGATGGAAGGGACAGAGAACACAGTAGACAATGTAACCAGGGTCCAAAGGAATCTCAATAACTTGGAATGGTTGCTTAAATATCACAAGATGAAATTAAATGAAGTTAAATGTAGAGTTAAAAAAAATCAGCTTTGTAGGTATACCATTGAAGAGGTGTGCCCAGATAATTGTTACTAAGAAAAAGACTTGGGAGTTTTAGTGGACTTGCAAGTCGAGAATAAGTCATTAGTATATGGCAATAAAGAAAGTATATGCTGTCCTAAGTTATAGTAAGAGAGAAATAGGGTCCAGACTGATGGAGGCAGTGGTGCAATGTTCTCTGCCATTCTCAGACCACATCACAAATATTGTTTTCTGTCTTGAATGCCACAGTTAAAGAAGAATTAATAGATGACAGTTAGGATGATGAAGTAACTAGAGATCATGCCATATGAGGGTCAGTTGAAGCAGGTGGAGATGTTTTGCCTGGAGAAAAGAAGGATTAAGGAAGATCTGATAGTTTTTGAAGGAATGTTACAAGGGGAAGAGGTGGACTTCTTGGGCCTATAGCACAGAAGTCGGAGCAGTGGGTAGAAACTGCAGACATACAGATTTCAGCTTGAAGAATGGAAATATTTCTTAAGAATGAGAGCTATCTAAAAGTAAATTTGGCATTAGCGGAAGTCTTCAAGTAGAGGCAAGGTATAGTGAGAATAACTATGTTAACTTAGGTTGAGCAGTTCCATTTTGTTTTATGACTCCATTTAGTGATAGAGGAATTGTTATTGTAAGTTGTTTTTCTGTAATAAGATAAGGACTTGAGTGATATGGTTTGGCAATGATGTGTGTATCTCTCAAATCTGACAATTACAGATGATGTGTACACTCCCCAAATTTGAGAAATAACTGACAAAAACCTGTTAATGATGTTAGGAAACTAAAGCTACCAGGAATAGTTTCAATTCATCATAAGCTTAGATAATTGATCACCAATCAGAATTTATTTGTAATTTGTGAACACTGTAAGGCAACTTACAAAACCCACTGGAGGCCCCAGGCATCAGTCTGCTTTGGGGTGGCCACCAGAAGCGATGCATGTATGACTCATATTGAGAGATTTGAGAATCCAAGTTTGATCAAGGAGAGTGCTGATTGATGGAGATTTGTCAAAACACTACCCCGAAGAAAGACCCATGGCCTCCGGGTAGAGAGGGAACCTTGTCACAAGCACTGAGCCATGCTTTCTTGGACCTTGAGGGAGCAGACTGATCCCTGACACTTAGCACAAGGCCTGGCACATAGTAAATAATTAATGTTTATTGACTTACTGACTAGATATTATATTAGATAAGTCATGTTGCTCGAGACATAAACATATATAAGGGAGCATATGATAGACTACAAAGACATGTGGGCTTGGTGTCTTGAGATGTGGACCTGCTCTGACATTTAATGGTACTATGGACCAATCAACTCATTCCTTTGGATGTCATTTCCTCATCTAAAACATCAGCATCATTTTTTGCCCCACCTTCTTCATTGAATTATTTGGTGTAAGAGAAAATCCTTGGAAAACTAAAGGAGTGTGAGTCACCACCAGAGGTATACTGGTAAATATTTGTTTAACAATCAGCTCTCCGTATTAAGAAATGTACACATGACATATTTATAAGTTTAATCTGAATTACTAAACTCTTCTTCATTACTTTCTTAAGTCTAGACAATCAACAGAGCAATAAACCAAGCCTTGATTTGTGTCATGTGCCTATTTCTTCAGTGTAAATGTTCAGGGTAAAAAAATCTCTGATTCTCCAGTTCAAGTTGGGTCCAGCACAGCACTGGTCTCCACTGTCATCATCTACACAAAACATAGTATAGTCCCTGGCTGTGGTCTCCATTTTCCCTTTCCCTTATTTCTAGAGGATGTTCTCCTATAACAGTGCTTCCAGACTAGTTCATAAAGACCTTGATGGAGCCTCCTGGGGGCTTGGCAGTGGCCTTGCTTTAGGGAGACGAGTAAGTGTTGAATGTAGAAGAAGCCACAGGTAACATTTCTCATACCTGCGTTCTCACAATGAGAGTGATGGAGAGAATTGGGCACGAAGGCAGGAAATGACACAATGGAATTTTGGCCAGAAACATCGTGCTGACCGGCTGTATGTGGTGAAAGCAGACAGGAAATGTCATTTGATGCGAAAAAATGATAAAACTGTGAAAAAAAAGCCAACCTCAGTGCCTGATATAACCAAACTATGTTTTTCTTGTGGGGGTAGCAATAGGCCTGGAACAAGTCTATGAGTTTGTTCTTCCTGCTGTGGGAGGGAGGGATGGGGAAGAGTAGTCACAGGAGCCTGGGGAAGGGCTGGGGTATATGTGCTGAGGAAACCCTCTAGGTCTTAAAGTTCTTGGTGTTAATTCAAAGATTTTTACCCTTACAGGATTATCATACTATGCTCCCCTAACCATGGCACTCTATCTTGGGCCTCCTCTCCTCCCTCTATGCTCTCTCTCTTACTGCTTTTACCCATTTCCTGTGCATTTAACTATTCTTTATACATAGGGTTTTCAGATCTATATGACTATCCCAGATCTCTATCCTGAACTCTAGTCCCAAATCAAAATTAGACATTTCAAACCAGATTTCATGTACATATCTCAAACTCAGTATTTCTAAATCAGAGCCAACTTGTCTTTTCTGTCAATGCTATCCCTTTTCCAAATTTCCCTTTTTCCATTCAAAATCTCCCTATTCTTCCAGTTCACTAGGCTCACAACCTCAGTGACATCCTTGATTCCCTTCTCTCCTTCATCCTACACATACGATTAGGTGATAAGGTTTGTTATTTATACCATTCTCCTCTACACCCACTTTTTTACCCCCATGCTGTGAACCATCAGGACCTCTTACCGGGACTATTCCAGCAGTCTCCTATTTGATCTCCCTGACTCAAGTCTTTCCTCACTCCAACTCATCCTTAACATAGCTGTCAGAATGATTTTTCCAAAGGTTCACATCTAACCATATCACTCCCCTACCTTCTCCCAGTCTGTGTCCTGCCCCATGTTTACTTTGTGTATATGCAATGAATGTGATCTTTTGAAACTTCAGCAAAACTTGGTTGGACAGGGCAAAATCAGACAGTGATGTGTAAATTGAAAATCCTTTCAGGCAGAAGGGTGGAAAACCATACTTCCAAAAGGGTCTGGTGCTAGTTCAATTATAAAAGAAGAGATCAACAAGACATAATATTACTCCAGGGCATAGATGATTTCACTTCCTTTTTCCTCAGTTGTTCATTTGAATAATACTCCAACAGGTATCTGGGAAGTGTAGCTGGATGATCACCATAAGTAATATAGGAATTGTATCAAAGAGAAGACCTGTCCAACATGATCTGTTAGAGAAGTACTTTAGTGGCTTCATGGCTTGTATATTTAAGGTTGAGAAAAAGATGCATTTTCCCCCTTTGGTTCTATAGTAAACTGTTTTAACCCATAGTTGTGCCTTATTGTTCCATTAAAATTATATTCTCTAATCCATCAATAAATACCTGTGTTTAAAAGAAATAAAAAGATAAGTAAGGGTGTAGTTCCTCATTGAAGCAACCCCACTCTACGCTAGAAAAAGCCATTTAAGAGTCTAGCCCTCTCTCACCTCTTGACTCACGGTGACAAGTCTCAGCACCAAGGTTGAGGAAGTCAAAGAGGAGAGGTTTCTACCAATTCTATGGTAAGGACCCTTTCCCTTTCTGTTGTTCTGCAACAAAACAGTACCATAACATTGCATAAAAATAGTATTATAACACTGAGTAAAAATAGTATTGTAACACCCAACTAAACCAGAGGTTAAAGCTGCCTCTTGAAGAATGAATCCATATGGCCAGCAGAGAGACATACCATACTCAGGGAAGAGCCCACTAGCTTGGCAATCTGCCTTGCCCAGGCAGCTGCAATGTAGCAATCTGCCCAGCTAGTCTGGAAATCCAAGGGCAGAGCAAGCTGCCTGTTTTAGCCCAGTATTAGCCAGGGAGGAGCAATCTCAGCACCATTGATACAAACATCCTGATTCACGGTGAACTTCATAAAAACTCTCCAAAGAAAGAAAGAATATGTAGGCCCTACTATTCCAGGGTTGTGAGTTAACCTGACTGGAGGTGTTGCATATACATGTGCCTCCCTACCAATGTAGTTTTAAGTTTGTATCTGCCTTTTCCCATGTACTCTGTATGTATTGATAGGAAAGAGCAGTAGTGGTAGTGGTGGTGATCGTCACCATCGTCGTCATCGTCATCATCATCATCTCTGTCTCCATCTCCTCCTCCTCCTCCTCGCAGATTTTGTAATTATTGTTTCTTATTTCCTATCCCACCTGACTCCTCTATTTTACTTCGACCTGCTACCTCACACTCTGATTACTTAAACTATCCCCCCTCCCAAGGATTCCTCCCTTATCCTCCCATTCCCATTGATCTAAACACCTTTCTTTATGCCTTAACCTATTCCCTCACCCTTCCCTCTAGAGATCCCTCCTTTATCATCTCCCCCCTCCCTATCCTCTTAATGTTATTTTTTCTTTCTGAATTTAGAAGATTTTTAAGCTCATATATATGTATGTATGTATGTATGTATGTATGTATGTATGTATGTATGTATTATTCCCTCTTGAACCCATTTCCAATGAAAATAGAATAACCCTCCTCCCCCATCTAATCC
>CM053586.1:320828281-320850637 GCA_028646515.1 Pseudochirops corinnae
GCAAATACTTTCACATTAGACATTAGTCAGGTTATAAAGAAGGATTGTAACAGATGGAATGAACAATGGGAAAGAGGAAACAAAACCAAACAAGAAAAAGAAAGAGAGTAGGTAGTTTGCTTCAATCTGCATTCAAACTCTCTTCTTTCTAGTTCTTTCTTTGAATGTAGATGTCTCTTTCCATCATGAGTCTTTAGGAGTTGTCTTATAACCCTGCATTGCTGAGAAGAGTCCAGTCTATCAAAGCTGGTCATCACACATACGTTGTGTCTATAATTGTGTACAAATTTCTCCTGGTTCTGCTCTTCTCACTCAGCATCAGTTTGTGTAAGCCTCTCCAGGTAAATTTGAAGTCTGTCTGCTCCTCATTTCTTATAGCACAATAGTATTCCATTACATTCATATATCACAACTTGTTTAGCCTTTCCCCAATTGATGGACATACCTTTAATTTCCAATTCTTTGACACCACAAAAAGAGCTGCTATAAATATTTTTATACATATAGGTCTTCCTCCCTCTTCTATGATCTCTTTTGGATACAACTCTAGAAGTGGTATTGATGGGGAGCTTGGGTGCCTGTGCTTGAACCACAGTTTGTAATATTGGTTTATAAGATCAGTTTGCAAAATCACATTTTTCCCTAGCCTCAAATCTCCCTAGCCCCAAAACACTGTCTTAGGCAGTTTCTCCCTAGGTCAAGGGCATCATGCCCTAACAAAATATTTTTTTTTATTCTATTTTTTAAATTTTTTTAAATATTTTATTTTATTTATTTAAGTTTACATCATTCATTTCCACGAGATTGAGTTACAAATTTTCTCCCCATCTTTCCCCTACCCCCCCAAACAGCCATCCCCTTGTATAATCCTTCCCCCAATCTAATCTCTCCTATACTTATCTCTCTTCCTGTTACAGTGGTCAGTTGCACCTATAGAATTTAGTAGTTTGACCAAACTGTGTACTGGCTGAAACAGCTGTGTACAGGTATCTATCTATCACATATATTGTAGACTCAGTCATGTGTATATGCCTTAGCTCATTATATACATCCTGGATCTCTTGTTAGCTTAGGACATATGTATACTCCCAACATCCATCTTGTCAAACAGGACATTGATGGGTAACAGACTGGGCACTTCTCAGTCAGCCCTGAGTGCTAATTGACTTAGTGACATTTCAAGACTAAAACCACACCTCCATGTACCCCCCCCTTGGGTTATTTCCCAGTGAATTATAGGCAATAGGCCTGTGCAGTTGATGTTTAAAAAGTGCATGTCCCTTTAAGCACTGACCACTCCTTAACTCCTCCCTAATCCCACCCTTACTCACCTAGTTAGCATAATTGGCACAGGTTATCCTATGGATTATTCTATAAAAATATACCTATGACTCCTTTAAGGTTGCTGTTAACGTCAAGCAAAGGCAACTTCCAAGGTTGGGATTACCAGCACAGTAAACCCCATTTATTCAGCAAACATTCACAGAAGAGAGAAAGTCAAAATACAGTGTAACTTGTTCCTTTAGCAAGTTCTCAATTCAATCCAGGTAATACTCCACCCTTAGATAGTACATTCATTTAGTCAGTCAAAAGTCTCTTCTCAAAGGGAGATTAGTCTCCAACCATAAACAAAGTATATTCATTTGGTCAATCACAGAGCACAAAAAAAACCTCAAAGGCTTCTCACCCCTGAATCTCAAAAGGGGCAGGAGAGCACAAAAGGCCATCCACCCTTAAATTACAACAAAGTTAAGCTCAGCATTGAATACCCAAGGAAAGGGCCTTCTTTCATCTTCACTGGAGGCAATCCCTCAGCAATCTCAGTTCCTGGGGAGACAAGGCTCAACAAAGCCATAGCCAGTGTCCTCATCAAGTCACTCTCTGCCTGTAGAACAGGCCCAGAACCCCTGAAAACATCAGCAAGGCCCCCTTCCAGGATTTCTGTGCAGGTATCACAAGAAAATCCTCCTTCAGGGCTTCTGAATCAACAGCCAAGTTCCTGGATCTCCACAACAGCAGCACTGTCCTTCACCATCAGGTGAATCTGGCAAAACAACATCAAAACAGACAGACAAAATACCAGCATCACAGCCATGCCTCCTCAATCCTTGGCAGTTCTGGGTGGCAGTTCTCAAAAGTCCTGGGCAGCTCCAATGGGCTCTTAGCAGTCTTTCTCTCAGCAACTCAGGCTCCATGATACTGGATACTGCTCTCCCAAAGTCCTTCTGGCATTCTCTAGGCTTGGGCCTCTCTCCCAATTCACGGCTCCTCCCAGTTCAGCCTTTTCTTTTCACATCAACAAGTCCATCCCACAAGTGGGATTCACAAGCTCTGGGTTTTAACACTCAACCCAAAAACCAAGCCAATACAGGGGCATCTCCAAATTCCATTACCAATACAGTTTCAGGTTCCCTAAGACTTCTTGACCTCTGTAAAGTATAACAATAAACTTTTACCAACTTGACTCAGAATGCTTAAGCCTGAGAATTCATTCTAGACTGAACACCAAGGGACTCTGGTCACTGGGGTCCCTGAAACACCTATACTTATCCCTTGTCAGTATTGCTGGGTTGAAGGGTATGAAATTATTTATAGAATGGCTTTACTTTTTAAAGTCATATCATAGTCAGGTCTACTCAATCTTTCTTATAAGGTACCCAATTATTAATAACAATCTTAGACATATGTTTTACATTTTGCATATATAAAAGGTAAACAGTCTGTCTTAATTGAGTCCCTTGTAAATAGTCTTTGGTCTGTACCTTATACAGTGGTACCTTGACATATGAGTGCATCAACTTAATGAGATTTGTGAGATATGAGTTGTCACTAGGTCGATTTTTTGCTTTGAATCGTGAACCAAAATTTGAGATACAAGCTGCTACTAGTTGGAGCAGCAAACGCTACAACCCAACACCCACCCAGCATCCCAGACCTCACTCATTCAGTCCACGTGTTTACCTCGCCAGTGAAGAAAATTAAGTGAAAGTAAAAAAAATATTGTAGCAATTAAGTTCAGGGATAAAGTGTAGCATTAAGAGTGTATTGAGTAAGTGAATGAAAGTGATTGAAAGAGCACAAAACTCCTCTAACCTCCTCCATCTATCTCCTCTCCCCTCCACCTCCGCCAAGTCTGATATTCCAAGGGAAATATACGCTTTATGAACTTTATATTCTCTTTTATTATGTTTTTATACAATATTTGTTATATAAAAATATTTTTCTTATTTAAAAACGTAACAAAAATACTGGGGTGGCATTTTGGGGGCTGGAACAGATTAATGGCATTTCAACTAATTTTAATGGGGAAAATTGATTTGATATATGAGCAAATTGAGTTACGAGCTCAGTAATGGAATGAATTAAACTTGTAAGTCAAGGTACCACTGTATTTCTCTTGGCTTTGCATGACAAATCTTCTATTAAGTTCAGCGTTTTTGTTTTTAACAAAATTCTGAAAGTTTGACAATTCGTTAAATATCCTTTTTTTTTTTCATTCAGGATCATACTTAACTTTGCTGGGTATCATATTTTTGGCCAGAACTCCAGTTCTTTTGCTTTTTGATATATAGTATTCCAAGACCTGCTTTCTTTTGGTGACACCACTGCTGATGGTGATTCTAATTGTGGCACTGCCAGATTAAAAGTGCTTTTTTGTTTCTCTTAATATTTTTAATATTAATATTTAATTTAATCAATTAATATTAAAATTGAAGTTTTAATATTTTAACGTTGAGCTGAGGGTTTTGGAATTTGGCTAGGATATTCTTGTGGGTTTTCCTCATAAGATCTCTTTAGATGGTGACCAGTGGGTTTTTTTTTCTATTTCTGCTTTCTCCTCTTGTTCTAATGCTTCAGGACAATTATATTTAATTATTTCTTGTATTGTCATATCAAGATTCTTTTTTATCATAATTTTCAGGTAGTCCGATTATTCTTTTATTTTCTCTTCTTGATCTGTTCTCTAGATTCGCTTTTTTTCTTGTGAGATGTTTCACATTCTCTTCTATTTTTTCATTCTTTATATTTTGTTTTAGTATTTCTTGATCTCTTATAAATTTGCTGGCTTCCCCTTGACCAATTCTGATTTTCAAGGAATCTTTTTCTTCCTTAAGATTCTGAATGTACCCTTTGACCCAGCAATACTACTTCTAGGGCTGTATCCCAAAGAGATCCTAAAAATGGAAAAAGGACCTACATGTATAAAAATATTTATAGCAGCTCTTTTTTCTGGGGCACAAGACCTGGAAATTGAGGGGATGTCCATCAATTGGGGAATGGCTGAACAAGTTGTGCTATATTAATGTAAGGGAATGCTATTGTGCTATAAGAAATGATGAACAGGTAGACTTAAGAAAAACCTGGAAAGACTTATATGAACTGATGCTGAGTGAAGTGAGCAGAACCAGAAGAACATTGTACAGAGTAACAGCCATAGTGTGTGATGACTGATTTTGATAGACTTAGTTTTCTCAGCAACCTAAAACAATTCCAAAGGACTGGTGATAAAAAATGCCATTCACATCCAGAAAAAGAACTATGCAGTCTGAATACAGAGCAAAGCAGACTAATTTTTTTTGGTTTTCTTTCTCATGGTTTCTCACATTCATTATAATTCATCTATACAACCTGACTAGTGTGAAAATAGGAATGTTTAATAGGAATGTATATGTAGCCTATATCAGATTGCAGGACAAGGAAAAGGGGCAAAATTGAAAACTTATGGAAGTATATGAGGAAAACTAAAAATAAATAAGCTTAATTAAAAAAGAAAATAGTAGGTGCTAATTAAATGTTTGCTCAAAATTCAAAAAAAGATTCTTGATCTCCTTTTCTAATTGGTTGACTTTCTTTTTACAATCTTCTTGGGTTTTTTTGAGTGCTTTTATTTTTTTTTTTAAAGTTTTTCCTCAATCACTCTCATTTTATTTTCAAAGTCTTTTTAAAGTTCTTCTATGAATTCTTTTTGGGCAGGTGACCATTTGACATTACTCTTTGGGGGTAGAAAAGGGTTTCTTTTCTCCAATATCCTCCTTTGAAGATGAACCCTGGCTTTCTCTATTTCCATTGTAACTCTCCATGGTTGGAGTCTTTCTCCTTTGCCTGTGCACTTTTTTGGGAAGTAGTAACTTAATTTTTGTAATCACCTCTAGTCCTGGGGTATAACCTCTGGCATCAGATATCCAGCTCTCCCCTCTGGCCTAAAACCCCAAGACCTGCAGCGTCCTGTAAGTGCCCACAGCCAGCAGCATCCATACCCAGTGCTTCTGCACTCACCAGACATGGTTCCTTCTTGACTCCAGCTGGGTCTCTGCAGCATAGCTTCCCTCAATCTTCTGTGGCTCGGATGCCCAACTTGCCTCGCTGTCCCTGGGGCAAAAGTTCCCGTGGCTAGGCTTGAGGCAGCCTCCCCAAGCTACCTTCAGGACTTGCCAGTTATTGTTTAAGCAGAACTAGCCTGGAGGTGTTTATTCTTCCAGAGACCAAGCCTAGTCCTGGGGTTTTTCTTCAGATCCTTTTAGATCCCAGGAGAACCCCTGTTGTGCCCTTCCAGCTCATTTTGTTTTACAGCTGTCTGTTCTCCTGAGGTGCTATTTTATCTCTTTTTTTGTGGAAAAAAATCTTGAGAACTTGGAATTATCTAATCTACTCCACCATCTTCCCAGAATCCTCTTTCCACCTTTTCTTTTTCTAGCTGTTTTTCAGTATCTCTTTTGTGTCTCATCCTAGATTTTTGCCAAAATTCAAAGAATTCAAGCTCATTGGTCAAAGAAACGTGTTCCTTAATCTTGCAAGAATATTGAAGGGCCTCAAAATTGGAACTTCAGCTTTTTGGAAGCTAAACCAGCATACATCTTATCAGGAAAGCACCGAGGGCTTGGAAGATATATGGATTGGATTCTGGTATAGTGTAATTCATTGTTATTTTTTCCACAGGTTTCAAAATAAGATCTACACATACCGAATCAGAAAAGAAAAATATGGATACTACACAATACAGGTAAGAGAAACCCCTTAGTGTCATGAGGCAAAGATGGGAATAGAGGTGTTTGTGTCACATAAATCTTCCGGATGTGTAGTGTTCTATGTGGCCATTTTGGGATGAGGTTTCAATTTCAATTCAGTGCAACAGCCCAGTTCCTAGGAACCCAATCACCCCCCTTTTTCCTTTGATGCAGGGGTCTGTTAACTATAAGAGATTTTGAACCTCTGGGGGTCAGAGACAGCAAAGGGCCACATATTCATGCTCTGTCATTGCTGCACCCTAGAGGGTGAGGTTATTGGTCAATTGGTCATCCTCTGTGCTAAATTTAATCACGTTCCCTATCCCTCTTCACACTGTCATTTGCCCCCCTCTTCCCCAAGTCTATAATTCTTATGCTGCTTCTATTCCACTGCATCCTCTGGAACATCTAGTCTATTAACAAGCTTGCTCTTTATTTTAGATTTATTCACTTCTCACTTGTTCTCATAGAAACATAGCTTTCTCCATAAGGCCAGGCATCACTGGCCACACTCTCAAGTACTCTATTTTTTTATGTCCCGTGAAGAACTGGGCCACAAGGAGGAGGAAGAGGAGATGAGGGAGGAAGAAGAGGAGGATGGAGGTGGAAGTATATCAGGGCTCTCTTTCAGAGTACCCTAACTTGTGTGCAGGGGAGCCGGTTACTTACCTCATTCAAGTAGGCGCTAGCACATTTTAAGAACAGAAGAGTCACGGCTGAGGCGCAAGCAGAGAAGGTTTATTGAGGTCTCTCCATGGGGAAGCCTTACAGCCAGATCTTAAGGCAGGCTTCAAACTACCTCCAAGGCTTAGGTCTTATATATACACCCCAGATCCACCTACCACATGTGACAGAGCCCAGCTGAACAGAATTGTGAGAGGGGAGGTACAATCACAAGGGTATGAAGGCCCGAGGGTGTGGAGACAATCAGGAACGTCAGGTAACCCCACGTAAGAGAATCTTGAGCAATGCAGTACCCCCTGTCCAGGGGTGGTGCAGCATGCTCTGAACTCTACGGGACCCAACTAATTCCAGGGCCTCAGACACTTCTCTGTGCCTCAACACAACTGCTTGCAGCCTGCACGTATTTCCTAATCCTCACAGAAGTGGAGGAGGTGGAGGAGGAGGAGGAGGAGGATGTGGAAGTGGGGGAGGAAATCTATTCCTTGATCATCACTCTTGCAGGCTGTTCCTTTCCCGTTTTTCAGTAACTTTTTAAAAGATTACTCCATTCATTTTTATTACCTGGTCCACCTGTTTGTCCCAATGACCTGACCTTGATATTATTTTTCTTCTTTAATCAGTTTAGTTCCTGCTTTACAGTTTTCTTCTTCACTCCAGTCCTTCCCTGGATACTTGGGTGCTCTAATATATGCATAGATATCTTCAAGAATGCCCTGGCCTCTTATTTCATCAAGCTTCACAACTTCTTCACTTTACGTCAGTCACGCTCAGGGACAGTAATATCTTTAGGATATTATCACTCACTATTGTATAGCTATAATCCAGGAATCTGAATTTCCTTCCTCTAACTCCAACCTCTTATCTTATCTCATCCTCTGCTTCAATCTTCCTAAGCATATTCATTTTAGTCTCCCGCCCTTTTTTTTCTGGAATTCTTTGACCCGGGCCTTCCTTACTTACTGTCTGAATTTGTTTACTTTTCTTGTATTTCTCTTATTTGGGGTGTTTACAAAGCAAATAATCTTCTCAGGTCTGGTTTTCTTTGTAGGAAAGCATCAAATGTCTTTTTAAAAACTGAATTTCCATCTTTGTAATATTAGTACTCAGGCTCAAATTTGCAGGGTACATTACCTTGGATTGCATCTTGAGTTCCTTTGCTCTTCAGAACACACTATTCTATTCCCTCATGTGGTGTCTAACAGGTAAAAAATAGTTTTGTACTACTCAAATTTCCTCTTTTATATTTGAAGGTCTTCTGGTCCCTTGTAGAATTTGCTGTTTCCCATTGCAATTGTTAAATTTAATCACTATGTGTCTTAGAGTTTGTGGCATAGATTTTTTTCCCTGGAGGCACCTTGTGAATTCTTTTGACTGGTGCTTTTTTCTGTGACCAAAATTTCTGGGAAGTTTTCTGATAATACTTCTTACATTATGATGTTTAAGTTTTTTTGACTTGTACACTTTTGGAAGTTCTATAATCCTTAGATCTTCAAGATCAGTGTGTTTTGCCTGTTTAGATGTCATGTTTTCTTTTCTTTTTTATATATAAATTATTTAAAACTTAAATACAAAGAAAAAATAAACTAATGCTAAAACTAAAACAATACAAAATAAGAAAAGGGGGGAAAAAAGCATTGCCGGGTGTACAGCAAAATGTGAGAGAGGATTCAAAATATACAGCAATAAATTTCCATTTCAAGAAAGCCTATGTAATAAATACTACATGCTGTGTTGAGAGTTATCTTTGCTTCCTTATAAGTTTTCTTTTGTTCTCTGTTGGGCACTTATTACTTCATTTTCCTCCCTTTCTTCTTCCTCCACTGCCAGAAGGCTACAATTAAGCACAGATATATGTACAGATACAGATACAGATACAGATGTAGATATAGATATAGATATAGATGTGTGTAGGTGTATATCTATCTATCTATCTCTCTCTCTCTCTATATATATATATATATACCTACACAATATATACATATATACACATGTGCAGATGTACACATGCATACAAATATACAGAGACTCTGTCCATTCTCTTACCCCTGTGAATGTCTTTTTCAGTTTGCTTGGTTCTATCATCATCCATGTCTTGCCCCCTAATTGGTCAAGGCTCTGCTCTTCTTTCTTGATACCCTCTTTCTTGATGATTTCATTAACTCCTATGGTTTGAATGACCATCTCTGGGCTGATGACTTCCAGTTCTATAGCTCCAGAATTTAATCTCCCATCTAAACTCCCATCCCATACCATCAGCTATGTGTTGGATATCTCTACTTGGATGTCTGAGAGAGAACTCAAAAACCACAAGTCCAAAGTCAAACTCATTTCCCTTCTCTCCTTTCCCTCCATCCCTCCCCACCTGTCCCTTCTATAGACTTTCCTTTTATTCTTCAAGGCACAACCAACACATTTGTCACTCATGATGGCAAGTTTGGAGACGTCATAACTCTTCCCTTTCCTACATTACTATGTCCAGTCAGTCACCACGTCTATTCATTCCAACCTCCACAATACCTCTCTCATCTGTCACCTTGTCTCCATTGCTATAATTCAGCTCCATCTCTTAGTTGGACTATCATAATAGCCTCCCTTTCTTCTTGGTCTTTCTACTTCCATGTTTAACTCTCTCCAATCTATCATCCACACAGCTGCCAAAAATCATCTAAAGAACAAATTTCACCATATTACTTTCCTGCTCAAGGATATTCAGCGACTTCCCATTGCCTCTAGGGAAAAAAAGTGCAAACCCTTCAGTTTGACATACAAAGTTCTCCACAATTGGGCTCCAACTTACTTTTCCAGACTTATTTCATATCACACTCATTTACATACTTTGTGGTGCAGCTAATAGTCCTACTTCCTATCCCCCAAATGCTGTATCCCATCTTCTACATCTGTCTTTCTATAGGCTATTTCTTCCTCATGTCTGAAATGCACTCCTTTTCCCCTCTGCTTAGAATCCTTTGTTTGATTCAGTGCTCAGTTCTAGAGCCATGCCCTAGGAAACCTTTTCTGACCCCGATGTTTCTTACTGCTCTCTTCTATGTCAGATGATCTTACATGTCCTTACCTGAATACATGTTGTACCACCCAATAGAATGGGTCCTTGAAGGCAGGAACCATTAATAGTTTTTGTATCTGTATCCCCTTATCTAGTATGATGTTTCATATATAATATTCATTTAATATTTTGTTGTTGTTGTTGAATTGAATTAAGAATTCCCAAGAGCTTTGAATTATAGGCTAAGGGTTTGGACCTTATTCAGTAGGCAAGGGTAATAATAGCTAACATGTAGATAGCACTTTAAGGTTTATAAAAATTTTACAAATATCTTGTTTGATCCTTGCAACAATCCCACGAAGAAGGTGCTATTAGTAGTTCCATTTTACAAGTGAAGAAAGTGAGGCAAACAGAAGTTAAGTGACTCTCCTAGTGCCATACAACTAGTAAGTGTCTGAATCAGGATTTGAACTCAGGGCTTCCTGACTCCGTATAGTATTAACTACCAACTAGCTGCCCTAATGGGGGGGCCGTTGAAGGGTTCTGAGGAGTGATATGACTGGTCTATTTCTTTATAACAGAACTCCAGTGAAGAAATTAGCTAATATTAGGCAATGCCTTTTTTTCTATTTATTTCAACAAAATTATGAAGTACCTACTGTGTGCAGAGGACTGTGCTAGGCATTAGGAGACATACAAAATTTGGATGAAGCACTATCAGCTATTGTCTTCATGCAACTTTCAACCCAGGAGAGGCATATGATACGGAAAACCTTTAGTGAATGATTTATTGGTTGATAATTGTTCGCTGTTTACTTCGTCTGTGACCCAGGGTTTCAGCCTTAAAATGGACAGATGTTAATATAAACAAAAGTCAATTTCCAAGCCAGAAATGCTGGCTCCTTGCTCTGTCTTCAGTCTGCTTCTCTTTAGAGAAATGCCACTGGCGTCGGCACAGTAGGACTACTTAGCTGCACCACAAAGTATGTGAATGAGTATAATGTGACTGTTCTGTTCTCTATCCTTATAGACAACAGAAAATGTTAAAAAGGTGTTATTTCCAAACCTCAAAGAACTAATCTCCAAATATGAAAAACCAAATCAAGGACTCGTGGTTCATCTTCGTTATCCAGTAGAGAAAAATAACATATACCAGAGCGAGAGAAGCCCCCCGGCACCGGCTGCTTTGGATGATGAAGATTATGGTAAGAGCCCTCCTGTTGAAAAGCCCCAAATCCTGGTTTAGGACAGGTAATATCCCGAGTATCAGGGGACTTGCTCCAGTCTGGCTTCTGGTGAGTGTAGAACCTCTCTGAGCCTCGGTTTGCTCACTTTAAAACAAAGATAAATAGTCTCATTTCCTGGACTATGATGAGTCAGGTCTGTGTTGCCTCAGGAAGGCTCCATCCTTTGAAAAAAGGAAACAAGTATCCATTAAGCACTTACTGTATACCAGGAGCAGCCAGGTGGCTCCACAGTGCACAGAGTACCAGGTCTGGCATTAGGAAGACTCATCTTCCTTAGTTCAAATGGGGCCTGAGACACTAGCTGTGTGACCTTGGGGAAGTCACTTAACCCTATTTGCCTCAGTTTCCTCATCTGTTAAATGAATTGGAGCAGGAAATGGCAAACCCCTGTAGTGTTTCTGCCCAAGAAAACCCCAAATGGGGGCGCAAAGATTCAGACGTGACTGAAAAACAAGTGAATCACTGCCAGGCACAGATAACTGTCCTGTGCTTCTAAACATTATCTCATTTGATGCTCACAACAGCTCTGGGAGGGAGGTGCTGTTATAATCACCATTTTATGTTGAGGAGGCAGATAGGAGTTAAGTGACTCGCCCAGGGGCACACAACTAGTAAGGGTCTGAGGCTGAATTTGAACTCAGGTCTTCCTGACCCCAGATCCATACTTCATCCATTGTTCCACCTCACTGCTTCTAAAAGCTTACATGCCCCAGGCTGCCAGAGCTTGGGAGGTATGAACCAAACCCTTTTGCTTGGGGGCCTCGGAATGGCCATAAACCCTCACGGTTTATTCTCCTGGTTTTTTCAGTGAATGTTGACAGAGATGATTATGTGGAAATCTTGCCTTGAATTCTAAGCAAGCCTGATGGCGAAGCATGAAGAGAGGTAACCTCCTATGAGGATAAAGCCCCCGCACCCTCTGTGATTCTCTACTTCTCCTGAGATTTTAACCACCACATCCTAGCACTGAACTTGGGCCTTCCTGCTGGAGAACTGGGCAGTCTGTGCCTATTTGCCTTGACTTTATATCCAGTTATGCTCCAAGAAAGGAAACTGCCTGTAATAATTGGAAATAACAATGTAGCCTAGAGACACTGGAGCTCTCCTCCCTGATAAAGTCTCTCAAGGATCCCTGCAAGGCTTAAGCAGGTAGCCATGGTTCAGCCTGATAGTTTAAAACATAATTATGACCGAAATAGCCTCAATCCACAAGACAGCCCAGAAAGTCCCCACAAAATAGTATGAGGTCCTTGAAACCTCAGGACTTAGACTCTGAAGCCCCAGATTCAGTGTGATTATTTTAAAGTAATCTATTATGCAAATTATTCCCTTATCTCCCATCTAGTACAACATTCTCTCTACTGCCAGACTATGCAAGAGATAGTAATTCCAAAACAGTCAATTAAGCTATAAAGGCAGTGTAAATAACTAGAAAGAGTACTGAGAGCAGAATGGTTATCTGCCTCCCATATATAATTAAGAGAGACTCCTAAAGTCTCTTGTACAGTCCTGGGGAAGTCTCATCTAACCCACTCTTAATTCCCACTAACCAGCCCGATGTGGAAGAGGGACAAAGTCATTGATAAAAATGTCCAAAAGTCACAGGGCCAAAACTGGGCACTCCCAAGTTGACTGGAGATGGGTAGGCAAGTTTGGAAGCTATTACAAAATTCAGAAGGGAGATAATAAAGAGGTCCCTTCCAACTCTGAAATTCTTCAATTCTGTAATCTCCCATCCAGTGTTGGAATTTATTTGCAACATCCTCAATAAGTGGTTATTGGATCATAGATTTTGAGCTGGAAGAAACCCCAGAGGTCATCTAGTCCAACTCCCTTGTTTTATAGATAAGACATTTTACAGAGGGGTAAAGGTCACTTTGCCAGGTCCTCAGGCTCCCAACCTAGGAGTCATCCTGGGTTCCTCACTACCCCTCACCCCTCATATCCAAGCTGTTGCCAGGGCCTATTGATCTCACCTTTGCAACATCTCTCAAAAACATTTCCTTCTCTCCACTGACAAGATTGCCAACTTTTGCACAGACCCTTATCACTGCACACCTGGACTATTGGAATAGTCTGCAGGTGGATCTGCCTGCCTCAAGTCTCTCCTTGCTCCAATCCATTTTCCATTTAGCTGCTAAAAGTGATTTTCCTAAAATGGAGGTCTGATCACGTCACACCCCTACCCCCAGCCCCCAGTAAACTATAGTGGCTCCTTATCAGCTCCAGGATAAAAAAAAAAACAACACAAAACTAAAATGCTCTGTTTAGCATTCAGAGCCCTTGCTAACCTAGTCCTTTCCTACCTTTCCAGGCTTCTTACATTATACTCCCCAACAAATGCTCTCTGACCCAGTGACACTCGCCTTTTGGTCGTAAACAAAACCCTCCATTTCTCTATTCCAGGCACTTTCTCTGGCTTTTCCCCAAACCTGGAACACCCTCCCTCCTCAACTCCCCCTACTGACTTTCCTGGCTTACTTTAAAATCCCCTCTTTTACAGGACGGCTTTTCCAGCCCCTCAATTCTAGTGCCTTCCCTCTTTGAATTATTTCTATTTATCTTGTGAGGTGTTCAAGGAACAGCACTTGTGGTGTCAGGGCTTGCCAATTATTGTTCAGGGCTGCACATCTGCCTTTGGTGTCCACATGGAACTCTTACCTGTGATTCCAAGAGGCTGTAGCATGTACATCAACCACACCCTGGTAAAACTATCTTGGCAGATGGACTAAACCAAGCTGAGGGTAACCAATGGTGAGATAGTTGTGTGTCTACCCAAACACATGCAAATTTTCCCTGGCAGAATGGGTGGATGAGAACAATTTATTCCAACAGCCACGAAGGGAGCTGAAGCAGGTCCTGTGGAGTGCTTAGAGCTTGGTCACACATCAAAGACTCCAGGGATGGTCATCATCTTGGCTTTCGTCCTGGCACTGGACTTCGATGACTCAGGAGGATAGTGAGGCAGACAACTTTGTGCAACTCTGCCTCCCTTAAATCCAATTTACTCGACCGTCAAGACATCAGCCAGTGATGATGCTGATCTGCTCCGAAAATGGACAATTTCTCCTGTATATAGCTTGTTTGTATATATTTGTCGGCATGTTGTCTCCCACGCTAGATTGAAACCTCTTTGTGGGCAGAGACTGTGTGTTGTCTCTTTGTTATCCTAAGTGCAAGGTGCTTAATAATGTGGTTGATTGATTGGTAGAGAGCATTTGAGTGAAGATCATAGGAGGCAGACGTAGAATTATCATTAGCGGAATATACTACAATCCTCTTGTATAAATGGAGAAATTAAATGAATTAAAGAAACAGATCCCAAATTGGCACAATGATATAGTATAGTAGGAGTGGTGACCAGCAATTATTTGGACATTGGCTAAGGCTTTTCTCTGATAACAGCAAAGTAATTATTAATTTCTTTATTTGGCTCAAATCCAGGATCAAAACCAAAATGTTCTGCTTGGCATTCAGAGCCCTTCATACCCTAGTCCCCTTCTACTTCTCCAGACTTCTTACATCTTACTCCCCACCAAATGCTCTTTGATCCAGTGACACTCAACTCCCAGCCATAAACAAAATACTCCATTTTTCGGCTCCTTGAATTTTCTCTGCTTTTCCCCCAAGCCTGGAACACCCTCCCTCCTCAACTCCACCAACTCGCTTTCCCAACTTCTTTCAAAATCCCCTCTTTTACAGGAAGGCTTTTCCAATCCCTCTTAATTCTGGTGCCTTCCCTTTTTTAATTATTCCTATTTATCCTGTGAGGTGTTCAAGGAGGATTAGGAAAATGGATTTGAGCAGGGGAAAACCTGACACAGGCAGACCCACCTGTAGACTATTCCAATAGTCCAGGTGGGAGGTGATAAGGGCCTGTGCTAGAGTTGACAGTCTTGTCATTTTTGAGGGATGCTGCAAAGGTTAAATCAATAGACTTTCAAAAGACAATTGAACCAACTAGGGGAAATTCAGTTCTGGATTTCATTCTTACCTACAACGAGGACTGGAGGGAAATAATGGGAACTTTGTGTGGAGGGGGGGAGTAATGACTTGGTCTTAAAATGTAGACTAGAGAAAGAGAAAAAAGCCAGGTATAGTCTGATACATATCCCAGAGTTTGTAGATTTCGAAAGTTTTAGAGAAGGCATAAATAGGAGAATCCTATGAATTTAAATTCTATGGAGAAAGTCGACCAAGGAAGGCCTGGTAGCTCTCAAGAAGGAAACTCTAAGAAACAGAAAGAAACCATTTGGACAAGGAGAGAACAGAGAAGTTATTTTTAACTGATGTAGATGCACAGAGAATTTACCAACCACTTTAGTTGTTTTAAGACTCAGAAGACAGAAACAAAGACAGTAATGGAGAGTAAATGCAAAAATGGGGCATGGCCCTCTCAAGATGTTAGAAGTGCTAAAGCTCAGAATGAACTGAGACCAAGAAGGAGTACTAGAAACCACAAAAGTGTTTTTTATTTTGTTTTTTTCATTTTTAGTTACAATTTTGGGGAGAAGATCAAAGAAAGGATAGGACAGGTGTTCAAGGTGGCTAAGACATAACCGATGATAGCACTAAGGCAGAATTGCTCAACTTTTACCAAAATTTTCATGTTCCCAGCTTCCCCTTCTCTATAAGGGCTCCAGGGAAGTAACAAGATGCAAGTGTGCCTCAAAAAAAGATTGCAAGAATTCCTGCGTTACAGACATTTTGCTGAAATATTACAGGAGACAGCAATGCCAGCACATGGCCACTTGAGGGCAGACAAACCTCAGGAAAGTATTTGTAGATTCCCCTAGAAGCACAGCAGAGCGTTTCCACTGGCAAACATACTTTTATATGGAAGTAGGTCATTCGTAATATGTTTAATACATGCTTATTGAATTAATGAATTTCCCTTCCCTTTAACTGAGGGGATTGAACTGGATTATTTCCTTTTAACTTTAAATACTAAAGATGGATGAAAGAATAAATGAACAAATAATATGCCTCCAAAATGAATGCTAAGGCTCTGGTGACAGAGACAGAGCCAGTGCGTTAGTATTGGGATCATTTGAAGGGCGAGAATGCTGGAAATGTTTAGTCTCCATCCATCTGAGTGAAAGATTCAGAGTCCTTTGATTCAGGTTCTAAGAACTCTGCTACTTCTAGTTACTGAGCACCTACTGCATTCTAGGCACTGTCTTGAGTGCTAGGGACACAAAGAAAGGCCATAAAAGAGTCCTTATTCTTTTTTTTGTCTTTTTGGAGGGAGGGAGGCAGGGCAACCGGGGTTAAGTGACTTGTCCAAGGTCACATAGCTAGTGTTAAGTGTCTGAGGCTGGATTTGAACTCAGCCCCTACTGACTCCAGGGCTGGTGCTCTATTCACACTGTACCACCTAGCTGCCCCCAAAAGTCCTTATTCTTGAGGAGTTTATGAGGGAGACAGTATGCAAACAACTATGTGGAAGCAAGATATAATCAAGAAATATTGAAGGTAGCCTCAGAGGGAAGGCACTAAGATTAAGGACTGAGGAAGGCTACTTGAGAAGTTGGATCTTTTGCTGAGACCTGAAGGATGCTAAGGAAGCTAAAACGAAGAGATAAGGGCAAGATTCCAGATATGAGGGACAGCCTGTAAAAACCCTTCCTGTCTGGAGATGGAGCATCTCATTGGAGAAAGAACAAGGAGACCAGTGTTACTGGACCACAGAGTATGGGGGGGAAAGTAAGGTGTAAGAAGACTGGAAAGGTTATGGAGGACTTACGAGCCAGGAGATGTGATGTTTGATCCTGGAAGTAATAGGGAGCCTTTAGAGTTTATTGAATAAGAGTAAAGTATAGTCAGATTTGCTCTTTAGGAAGGTACATTGGCTATCTCAGTGGAAGACAGATTGGAGTGGGGAGACAAATGAGGCACAGAGACCAGGCAAAGGACTATTGAATTGTCCAAGCAGGTGATATGGGTGGGAAGGGAAGAGAAGAGCCAAGGGAGGAAAGGGGAGAAAAAGACCAATGGAAGGGAAGGGAAGGGAAGGACCAAGGGGAAGAGAGGGGAAAATAGAGAAGGGAAGAGAAAGGAAGGGAAGGATCAAGAAAAAGGAAAGGAATGTCAGGACCAAGGGAAGGATCAAGAAAAGGACCAAAGGAAGCAAAAGGGGCCCAAGACCCAAGACAGAGGTTTCTTATTTGTGAGACCTTATACAAGGGACTCCATCTCTCTGGGGCCTCAGCACCTGTTTGTGAAATTAGAGGATTCAGCAGGATAGCAAAGTGGAAAGGGTGCTATATTTGAAGTCAGAGGCTCTGAGTTTGGATACCAGTAAAGTCATTTACTGTGTGACCTTGGGTAAGTTAACTGACTTTAATAGACTCCAGTTTCTTCACACATAAAATGAAGTATTGAATCAGATGACCTCTAAGGTCACTGCTAGTTCTAAGTCTATAATCTTGTGACTCAATGACTTCTTAGGTGCCTTCCAAGACTGCCATTTTGTAATACTATAATGCCTATTAAATGGATGAAAATCCTCACAGTTATATTCATAGTTTTGGGTTAAAGTTTTATTAAGGCTAAGTCACTTGCCCAAAGTCACACGGACTTATGGATTGGACAACTTTGCATCTTTTAAAAGTTCAATGAATTCCTGTAGAAAGAACATTTCTCTGAGGTCCCTATTCAAACGCAAATAATGCCTTTGGAGATACTCACAGGTTGGAACTATTGAGCACAAACACTTATAGGGAATCAATATGTCATCTCAACACTGAAGTAGCTGAGAAAGAATAGGAGTCAGGGCCGGAAAAGTTGTCCTATGGGACAAGCCCATATTGTAGGGGATTGTAGACAAGTGATTTGCATCACTTCAACAGCAACTGACAATTTGTTAACAATAACAATAATCCTGGGCCATGGATATTATTATCATATCTGTTTTACAGTTGAGCAAAGGAGACAGAGAGAGGGCAATTGATTTGCCAAGGGTCACACAGCTGGTAAGTGTCTGAGGTCACATTTGCACTCAGGTTTTCCTGACTCCAGTCTCAGTGCTGTGTCTACTACACTATGAGCTACCTCAGCAATGTATCCTTAGCCACTCATTCTGTGCAGTTCTTGCCTGTATCTTCCATGAGACACTGTCAAGGCAAGAAAGCCCTCTATCATAACGGAGAATGCACATCAGCAAAACATTTTAATCACTATATTCTTACAAGTACAGGCAGGGGGAGAAGTATCAGTTGGCACAAAGAGGTGTGTATCTATGGGACAAGTGGCCTTCTCAGTGGGAGCTATTTCCTACAGGTACTTACAGTATATAAGAAACAGATACTGGGATTCTTAGTCAGTCATTAACCTTGAGGGCAGTTTATAGAGTCTGGGGGGAGAGGAATCTCATACTTTCTAATCTCCTAATGTGTCATTGGTCTCTGGGGTCTGAGACAGAGTAGTTTTTGTCTTTTGGTTCATTAGAACTAGGGTAAAAGGAAACAAAACACAGAAAGAAGGTATGACTGCCCATTTATCACTGAAATGAAGGCTTATTCTAAAGGCATTATTTATATCAAGAAAGGAAAAATTATAGCACCCCTCTGTGTCTGCCACAACAGACCAGCTCCATCCACCCAATATGCTAGGGGGGTGGGGATGGGGAGGTCATCTTCCTTTTTCATCATTGTTGTTCAGTTGATTTTCAAAACGTCCGACTTTTCATGATCTCATTTAGGGTTTTCTTGGCGAAGATACTGGCATGGCTTGCCATTTCCTTGTTCAGCTAATTTTACAGATGAGGGTTAAGTAACTTACGCAGGGTCACACAGCTGGGAAGTTTCTGAGGCCAGATTTGAACTCACGAAGTTGAGTCTTCCTGATGCCAGGTCTGGCATTCCATTCGCTTTGCTGCCTGGCTTCCCTTCCTTGAGTTTCCTTTAAAGGAACTGGATACTAAGAGATGATGTCGCCTGTCCATTGGTTATGTTTCTAATTAGTCAAAATAGGAAACTAATACCCCCTTGTGGGCCACCGTAGTAACTAATTTCCCTTTCTGCTCCATTTACCTTAATTACTTCTTGTATTATTCGCACATCATAAAATTGTGTAGATTTACAATATCAATTTACCAAATTTATTTGCGAGCCTCTGCTGCTTGTTCTGGAAGTCAGAATTCTTGATTGCTTGAGGAGTTATGGCTTGTTTGCAGTTCTGTGAGTGACATGTTCAGGAAAGTGTATGAGAACAGAGAAGGGTGCTGAAAGGGAGAGAAAGAAGGCCCTTGGTAAAGCAGGGGAAGTCCTATTCACCTTCCTACCCAGATAACCTGGTACACCCTTTCCCCATCCTCAACCTCCTTTTACTGTCATCAACAACCACAACAATAGCACTCATAGTGGGGTGGGGGAAAGAGGAACTAGAATTTATTTCTTCCTAGGGATTATAACCAAGCAATTAAAAAAAAAAACCTAATCCCAAAGTGAGAGACTTCCCATTTATGTCAATAGTCAGAATGTCATAGAATTATCATAAAATAGTTAACATTTATATAATGTTTTAAGATTTACACAGAACTCTATATGTGTCTTTTGATTGGTCCTCAGTTACCCTGAGAAGTAGGTGCTCAACCCATTTTCCAGATGAACAAAATCAGAATCAATGACTTGCCAAGGTTCACCTAGCTAGGAAGGATTGAGCCAGGATAGGAACTCAATTCCTCCTAATGACAAGGTCAATAGCTCCCTTTCCTTGATCTTGTGGTAACATCAAGAAAGATGGCAGGAGACCAGATCCAATCTCTCCTGCATACGTTGGCCTGATGGATATTTCTTAAACATAGATCTGATCAAGTCACTTCCCGTTCTTCCTACTGAAAAATAGCCAATGGTTTACATTTACCTCTAGGACAAACTATACTTAGAGAGTGGGGATGTCTCCGTTAAATCCCTCCACAGTCTGGCTCCTAACTTTCCAGTCCTATTTCCTATCACTTCTCTGCAGGAATTCTACATTCCAAGTGAACTGGCTTTCTTCATAGTTCTCCTAGCTGTGAATCACTGTGTCTGGAATATACTCTCTCCTCACCTCTAGCATGTAGAATAATGAACTTCCTTCAAATAACTGCTCAGCAGCCACCTCCTAAATGATGCCTTCTCTGATCTCCTCTAGTTATTAGCATTCTCTTTTTAAATTACTTAGGATTATACTTTGCATATATTTTGTATTGTATACATGTATCTTATCCCTCTCTTTCCTAGAATATAAGCTCCTTCAGGGCAGGAATTATATATTTTTTATCATTGTATTTCCAATACCTATCCCAGGGCCTTGAATATCATGGGAGCTTAATAAATATTTATCGAATTGAATTGAATTGAGTTTAAAATGACTTCAAGGTGAGGAGAAGGAGGAAGCCAGGTGATGTCATGCACAGGATGTGGAATTTGGAATCAGGGACACCTGGGTTTGAATCCTACCTCAGACACTAACTGTGTGACTCAGGATAAGTCACTTAACCTCTGTCCTGGTTTCACCATTGGTAAAATGGGCATGATAATGGTGCCTATGATCCAAAGTTGTAAAATGATGGTGGTAAAGTGCTTTGCAAAATATAAGGTGCTACATTAATGCTATTATGATTATTATAGCAGATGGAGTATTGGTTTGGGGGAAAACATGATTGGTTCAATTTTGAACAAAGAGGTGGGGGCTTGAGATGATGGGAGGAGACTAAGGGGTATAGGGGAAAGAATGCTGGGTTTGGAATTCAAGGACACAACCACTTAACCTGATTCTGTCACTTACCATCTTACCTATAAAATAAAGGGGTTGGTGTAAATGACCTGTAGAGCTCCTGTGTGCTCTAAATTTGAGATCCAAGTGGGGATGTACAATAGGTATTTGGAGACATGGAGCTGAAGATCAGAAGAGGTGCTGGCCCTAGAGATTGGAGGATCACTTTAATGTATGGATATAATTGAAGTCATGAGAACAGAGGAATAGAAAAGGGGATGAGGAGAAGGGAAAAGGGAAGGGGAAGATCTACCTTTTGAGAGAGGTAGTGACAGGTCTTGGTGACAACCAGGAGGTAGGCAGCCAGACTCAGTGCCTCTAGTCTCCCTTTTCCCAAAGGACAGGCATCACAACCATTGCCTTCATCATTTCTCTCACTTCCATTTATCCAAATTTGCTCTTAGTAAAGGATCTGAAATGTTCTTTGATTCTACTCTGGTCATACACAGGGACATCCGCATTGCCTATACTCTACCACCTAGAATATTTCGAATTCTAAAATTCCCCTTTCCAAACACAATCTTCTTTCTTCCTGTGTCTTCTTTTGCCTCGATCTTCTTGAACCTCTTCTTCAGCCACATAGCAACCTCTCATCTCATTTGCCTCGAATACATCCTCTTGATTTCTTAAAATCCTCTTCTTCCTTCAAGGCTTAACTCTGCTCTCACATCCTTTGGGAACGGTCCATGGATGTCCTTAATGGCCAGTATTCTTTCCCTCCTCAGTTTCCTCCGTGTATCTGTAGACATGTTATATTGCCCTGCCTAGCAGAATATAAGCCCCAGCTGATTGTTTGGTTTTAGTGTCTGAATCTTTAAGGTCTATCATAGTGCCTTGCTTATAGATGGTGGCCAATAAATGTTGGATTGCATCAAAATTTATTCACACTAAGGCACACAGGACTGACATGCTCAAAACGTTCTTCTTTCCTTTTGTGGTAGAAGCAGTATTTCCTAGGGCCCGGGCAGGTAAGCTGGACTATCAGTCAACAATTATTTATTAATTGCTTACTTTGTGCCAGGCCCTGTGCCCAGCACAGGGGATAAAAGGTAAAGATAGTTCCTGCCCTCCAGGAGCTCATAATCTAATGGAATTGTCACATAAAAACATTTGGGCAGTGGATATAGCTCCAGCCTGAAGTCAGGAAGACCCAAGTTCAAATGTGGCCTCAGACTCTGGCTAGCTGTGTGACCCTGGGCAAGTCACTTAACCCTGTTTATCTCAGTTTCCTCATCTGTAAAATGAACTGGAGAAGGAAATAGCAGATCACTCCAGTATCTTTGCCAAGAAAACTCTAAACAGGGTCACAAAAGAGTCGAACAAGAGTACAAAATGACTGAACACAACGTGTAATCAAGTACCAACTTACATGGTACAGACTACAAGGCTGTAAACCTCTAGAAAACATATTCCCTCCCTGGGGTAATCCTGCCTTTCTCCTTAACCCCCTGCTTGCAGCTCAGTGGAAGATCAGCCTGGGGTCTCTTCTGCCCTCTGTGGTCCTCCTACATTCCTGCCAGGGACGATACTGAGGGATAGGCCTGTAGTTGCCATTTTCACAGTGTGGAATGATCAGTCTATTTCTAGCCGACCCTTCATCAATTCTGCTCATTGAACAAGTGCCAACATGCTGTCTGAGCTAAGCAAAAGCAGTGGC
>CM053586.1:320850737-320920771 GCA_028646515.1 Pseudochirops corinnae
TGTCTCTGTCTCTGCTTAGTGATGGCTTACGTCTCTGTCTCTGCTTAGTGATGGCTTACATCTCTGTCTCTGGCTCTGCTTAGTGATGGCTTACGTCTCTGTCTCTGGCTCTGCTTAGTGATGGCTTACGTCTCTGTCTCTGTCTCTGCTTAGTGATGGCTTATGTCTCTGTCTCTGTCTCTGCTTAGTGATGGCTTACGTCTCTGTCTCTGTCTCTCTCTGGGTTCTGAGCACAGGTTTCCACTTCAATATTCATGTAGACGACTAGATAAAACACTGTAAGGGGCTTGGGGGGAAATATTGGATATACCTCTTTAGGGTAAGGGAACAAAAATTTATTAAGCAACTACTGGATGTGCCAGGTACTGTGCTAAGCACTTTCTGGATATTATGTCTTTTGATCCTCATAAAAACCCTGTGAGAGAGGTAGGTGCCCTTCTTGTCTGCATTTGCTGAGGCAGACAAAAGTTATGTGACTTGCCCAGGGTCACACAGCAAGGCCATCTCTGAGACTGGATTTGAACTCAGGCCTTCTTGACTCCAGGTTTAGTGCTCTGAAAACATTGGAACAGGGAGCTGCCTCTGGGAGGCTATACTCAGCTGAGTCAATGCCACTTAAGGAACTTGGATCAGAAATAAAATCCTCTGCTTGGCTTTGCCTTTTCTTGACTCTAAGCCTGATACTCTATCCACTGCCCAACCTGGCTTCCCAGCTCCCCAAATGGACAGTATGTTCTTAGAGAGCAGGAACTATGCCTTCTATTTTCTCATGTTCTCCACAGCACTTAGCTGGGCACAAAGCTGATGTTCAACAATGCTTTGTCGATTCAAAGGTGGGGCACGTGTATGCTTGTGAGGTAGGGAATGGGCTAGGAGAGTCCCAGCTGACCTAATCCCTACCCTACCTCCCTATATCCACAGTCCAAGTCCTATCCAATGGAAATTTTTCTCCATGGTCTAACAAACCTCCTAGAATTTGCCTGGTCTACAGGGAAAGATATTTTCTGAGCAGACCGAGTTAGGAGCGCATGGGAACAGGAATGGAGACAGGAAGACACAGGTGGGCTCATTTGAGAAAATAAAACAACAACTCACATTTTAGGCTAACAATTACTTTCTCAAATCAACCCTGTGCAGTAGGCACTGTGATTAGCCCCATTTTACAGATGCAGAAACAGGCTCGGAGATAAAGCAACTTCACAATCACACAAATTAGTCCATATGTTGGTCTGGATTTGGATCTAAATCTACATCTCTTTATTGCAGGTACAATGCTCTTTCTTTCGCTACTTTTTCTGAACTGGGAGCACATCCTTGATTTTCTGGGCCTTGGCTTTCTTAGCTATAAAATGAGGCAGTTAGACTATGTGGTCTCCCAGCTCTAAGTCAGAATCACAGTATTTCAAAGTGTGAAGGGACCCCAGCAGCCATCTGGTCCAAGACATAGGCCCAAAGGAGCTCTACAATCCCCCTGACATGTATTTATCCAAGCTCTGCTCAAGAACAGGAAGCCACTACTTCTCCTGGCACCCATCTCACTTGAATTGCTACAGATTGTTAGAAAACTTTCTTCTGATGTCTATCCTAAACCTCCTTCTTGGTGATCCCGTCTATTGCTCCTTCTTCTTCCTTAGTGTGGAGAGGGGTGATTCATAAACTTAATCCCTCTTCATTTCATAGCCCTCCAGATACTTGAAGACGGTTATTGGGTCTCCCCTAAGCCATTTCTTTTCCAAGATAAACATCCTTAGTTCCTTCGAATTGCTTGAGACTACGAACCTAAGCACCATACTGCCTCTTGGCACCAGGAGCGGAGCAAGGCCATTGCGGAATAGAGGATTAGAATGTTCCAGAGAGGATTGTGGTGAAACTTTAAAATCAGTGCTTTAGGGATCTACTTTAATCAACTTCTGTCCCTGTCCTAGCTCAAGAACCTGGAAGGACTCATTAACAGGATGGTCTAACACGCTCACCAATGAATGGCTTTCATCAGCTTGTGTGAGAACACTCCCCTGCCTTCTTTCTTCTCCCTGTTTAGCTGGGAAGATTGTTTCACTGTGTTGGCAATTTAATTCTGTCTCGGGGAGCTACCTCATAAACATACCAGTTTAAAAATGAGAAGGTGGCAAGTGAATTGGAAGATGCTTTAAGAAACGGGGTAGCTAGCAGATGGCATTAGAGACAGCTGACTGGGTAAACACAGTTAAAGGGAAAAAAAAAGATCGCTGCAGAATGTGGGGTGGTTATTTATTTTGTATTTCTCCATTCAGAGGGAGAAACACTGGCACCAGCTCCTTCTCTGTGTAACCCAACAGATTCCACAGGCAGCTCCCACGAGGGGGGAATCTTGCCTGGTCTGCCTGAGCTGGGCCATTAATACCTCCTTGAGTGTTTTTGGTGCATAAGTAGATGATGGCCTTTGGTGCAGGGGCACTTCCAGCCTGTCCAGGCTGAGGTAACAGCTGAAGATAAAGAGGATTTGTGTCACTGGAGGGATCAGTCCTGGATACCAGAGGAGGAGGAATTTTCTCATTAGAAGGAAAGTCAGGGGTTATAATAACTCTGGGCTTCCATTGTTTGAAGCTATACCAGTGGTGGGGTCCCCCTACCCTGTGAGGTAGGGGTAGGAATGCAAGGGGGGGAGTTCTTACTGACGTTGTCTCTGGCCGAGTTAAATTGAAATCTTCAGAGCAGATTTTCTTATGGGCAGTGAAAAAGCTAAGATGCCAAGTGTAAAGAGCATAATGGGAGTTATTGAAAAATCAGGTTTTTGTTCCAGTTCCAGTGAACCATCTGTGGGGACCCTCTGAACCTGTCTCCTAAAACATAAAATGCAGATACTTGTACTATCTACTCCACCCACTCCCAGTTAGGAGGAAAGTGCTTTGTAAACCTTAAGTACTGTATAAGGTTGTCATTGGCTAATCAGATGGGGCAGTGGATAGAGTACTGAGCCTGGAGTCGGGAAGGCCTGAGTTCAAATACAGCCTCACTTATTATCTGTGTGACCCTGGGCAAGTCACTTGATCTCTGCCTGCCTCCGTTTCTTCAACTGCAAATTGGAGATAATAGCGCCTACCTCACTGAGTTGTTGTGAGGAATTAAATAGGATATTTGTAAAGTTGTTAGAGCAGTACCTGGCACACAGTAGGTGCGGTGTAAATGCTTATGCCCTTTCCTTGTTCCCTAATAGAGCAGAGGGAGAATGATAGACAGACAGAGACAGAGAGGAAGACAGAGAGCGAGAGAGAAAGATAGACAGAGACAGAGAGGAAGACAGAGAGTGAGAGAGATAGAGACAGAGACAGAGCAAGAGAGAAAGAGAGGAAGACAGAGACAGAGAGGAAGATAGAGAGCAAGAGAGAAAGATAGAGAGACAGAGACAGAGAGGAAGACAGAGCGAGAGAGAGAGAGAGAGAGAGAGAGAGACAGAGAGAGAGACAGAGACAGAGAGGAAGACACACAAGAATTTGGATGGAGGGGAGGGAAGGAAGATATGTGGTTTTGAGGGCATATTTCTATAAGGGGAGGTAAGTACCCACAGCAGAAAAACATTTGAACATTCCTCATAAGATCCCTTACCTCCTAGTAACCAAAGCAAAGATTTCATAGCCAGCCACAGGATGCCAGGCCCTTGCGCCTCAGGAAAGCCTGGAGCTTGTGCCAACAAGCCTTCCAGTCACTACAAGATTATACCCTCTTGTCTGGGAAATACAAGGCATTCTGGGTAGAATGGGTGTGGAGGGAGGGTCTAGAATCAATTTCTTTACAATTACTTTCCACTGTTGCTCTCAGTTGACCCCAGTAAAGCCAAAAGGACACCCTGAATCTTTCTTCCACCTGATAACCCTTTAGATACTTGAAAACAGCAGTCATGTCTCTGCTGGGTCTTTTCTTCTTAAAGCTGAACACCCCCAGTTCCTTCAATGGCTCATCATATGGTCTGAGACCATGACCTAGACCACTGTGATGCCTCATGGTGACTTTTTGAGATCTTGGTACCAGGAGAGGAGCAAGAACTAACTGATTTTCAGAGTCTGAAGGCAGAGAAGGCCAAGTCGAGCTGACCAGAGCTAGAGATGGCTGTGTCCAGAGCAGTGGTATCACGAGTAACTGAATCCCTTGAAATGTGCTGCATGGAAGTCTACAATCCCAGAGGTCCTAGAGTTGTCTAGAATTTGAGGGTGTGGGAGGGCCCCTTAAGAGATCCCCATCAGCAAACCATACCTTGGACTCTAAGCATTCATCAGACCCGGGGGGGCGGGGGCGGGGGGGGGGGGGAGGCTGGGTGTTCCATGGTCAGGGCTCCTTCTATAGCCTCCCCTGACCAGACATCCTGGAGAAACAGCGAATGTGAAAATGCTACCATTATGTGACCTCCTTCCCTCCTTCTCCTCATTCTCTTCAAACAAACTTGCGTGCTGTGATGGGTTTCATACTGGACGTCAGCCCAAAGCTGTGGTGGTGATGAAGAAGTGGAAGGGGGAGGGGGAAGGGGAAAATGAAAGTGAGTGTGTGTGTGTGTGTGTGTGTGTGTGTGTGTGCCACAAACACAGGACCACCAGCATTGTGCACACAGACTAACTCCAGCAGGAAAGCCTAACGTTAGCCCACAGTCTCACAGGTGACTGGAGGGTCTTCTAAGGAACATTCCCCGCAGCCCATGCTGGTGAAACAGCCGCTCTTTCTGCAGACAATTGTCCCACCTCTTTTCTTCACCCATGGATGTGCAGTGGGATGGGTTGATTTTGTTTTTGGGCAATTTTGGCCTCCATGGGCTCACTAGTCCCACAACGTGGTAGGGCACGGTATCATTCTATAGTACAGCTCGAATGCTCTCTACTTCAATGCCTTCTCAGTAATCAAATGGGGGGAAAGGCCAAAGACCTATTAAGGATTGCCTCAGATCAACTTGCTTGGGGCTGGGTTTTCCCATGGTCATGACTGTAGGGTCACTCAACTGGATCAGACCCAGGGACATCTGAGGCCTGCCCCAACATGGCCTCTTCCCTTTCCCTTTAGAAATGCTCACTATGAATAGGCTGAACCTCAATGCCGCTTCTTTTTCTGTTCCTTCCTTTTTTCCCCCTCTTTTCAAGAAAGTATGATTAAAGGGTTGGCCAGCTATGACTAGAATACACCTTAAGGACAGGATCTGAAGCAGGGTTGGTGTAATATTATGACGTGGAAGCATCAAACCATTGCCCCCCTCCTACATCCTCTTTCTTCCTCACAGCCATGCCCCCATCTGCAGACATACAGGACAGATCCTGAAGGCCCAGGTGACAAACTATTCTTTCCCTCTTTGTTAGGCCTGTGGAGGCACAGGGTAAGCCAGTATAGTGGGGAAAAAGACGCTCAGAAAAATAGGATCACAACACAATGGAGAACTAACCACAGTTCCAGAGACTCATCATGAATCTCATCTATCTATCTATCTATCTATCTATCTATCTATCTATCTATCTATCTACCTATCTACCTATCATCTATCTGTCTGTATGTATCTTTCTATCTATCCATCTATCTGTCTATCTATCTGTCTCTATCATCTATCTATCTGTCTATATGTCTGTCTCTATCTATCCATCCACGTGTATACATATATGTGTATTTGGACATGACTAATGTGGGGATTTGTTTGGCCTGACCATAATTTTTGATGAAATTTGTTTTTCTTGCTTTCTTAACAGATGGGGGAATTTGGAACTGAAAATAAAATTGAATTTTAAAAAATTAGAATCAAGTTACCAGCCTCACCTCATATGATAACCTCTACCATGACAGGGACCAATCCTCTCACACCTATCTGATGAGGATTGGGAGGAAGGGTGGCACAGTGGAGAGGGCAGCTCCTAAGTTGAACCCCCTGCTCTTTCATTCGCTGTGTTGACCTTGTGAAAGTCACTTTGGGTCTCTCATATGTAGAGGGTAGATGATTCCAGAGGACCACTGATGGAACATGCTGCCCACCCTCTGAAAGAGAGGCGTGAAGAACTCCAAGTGTATCATGAGATATCATTTTTTGGTTGTGGTCCATGGGGGTATTTGTTTTGCCTAGCTATGAATATTTGTTATGCAGGTTTTGTTTTTTCTTTCAGTTTTGAGTGGGAGAGCAAGTGGGCCCTAGCTAGCTATACGTTTACCAAAATGCAGAAAATGAAAGGAGGGTCATTGAAGTATTTTTTAAAATGCACAGAAGAAAACAGAAGGAAAGCTTGTGGGAGATATAGAAGTAGAGAAGAATTTTGGAAATAACATGAAATTTGTTGTGTAGTTAGAGCAAAACCTGCACATGGAAAACATTTGCAGCTCTAAGTACAATCTTTCTGTGCCCTGCTTCGTATATGGAACTGCTCATCTTACTTGGTATTAAGTTTAGAATAAACCAAAAAATAAATCATCAGAGGGTTAAATTAGATAATCTCTAAGTTGTCCTCCAAGTATATATCTGTGGTCCTATGTGATCCCTGGGGGAAGAAGAAAGAAAACTCTCAGAATTCCCTACTCATTGAAATGATGAACCATGGGGCAAACCATAAGACCCTCAGCTTGCTTGTGAATGAGGGAGCAATGGATTGTTGCCTTCTTCATTTTCTTTACTATGCCTGCCCCCAAGAATGGAAAATGCCATTACTCCCCACCAGATTAGCTTCCCCCCCCCCTAAAAGAAATAAGTCAGCCCCATCACTGTCAGGGAAAAAAAACCAAACCCTTTTATTGTGCAATCAGCTGCTTTCTACAGAAAATTCCTAAAAATATATAGACTCTATAAAAACAATAAATCTGATATTTTTCTTTCTCCCTACAACTGAATCCAACCAAAGATTCCCACCCACCTCCATTCATTAAAAAGATCGGATACACGTCTGTCTAGATATCCACATATATAACACATATACATATGCTTCCACATGAGCAATATACATATACATTTCCATCTGTGCGATGCATCATCGTGGAAAGACTGCTCCAACTTGGAGCCCCTCCGGATTCCAATCTTGGCTCTGCCATTGATTAGCTGTTACCTTCCCTTTCTCTCCCTGGGCTCATTTGCTCATCTGCAGAACAAAGGGACGGGACCAGAGGAGCTCCAAATCCTTCTAGCTCTGATGGTCTACATCATACAGGGGATGCTTGGAAAAGTTCTCATGTCAGAAATGTTTCCAAGTTTTTGAAAGTTCTCTACCTGGTCTCTACAGACTAGGGCATATATCTGGATATACAGACCAAAGTGGGTGTAGAGGAGTGATGGAGAAAGAAAATAAGCCATCTCTTAACTCTCTTCATTTTTAAAGAGTTGAGACATGCTCTTTCCATCCTTCTCTCTCTCTCTCTAGATCACTCTCCCTTCCTGAGAAGTTGGGCCTCCAAAGCCACCCAAAGGAGACCACTGGCTGCATTAGTGATTTGCATTAACTTAACTCCTTGAATGGCAGACAATTGAGGTGGGTTCAGGAAATCATTTGGTAATTGGGGTAGACAAGGCAACATGGCCTAAATGTCTCTCTTGATGACTGGAAGTTTTAAAGTAATTGTTCAGACTAGGCATAATTGATCCTTCAAGAGGGAACCTGCAGGTTCCAGACTTTAGCTTCTGAGGGTCCTGGTGAGGTAGATAGAACACCCTGTTTTGCAAGGGGGATGGGGGAGGGGTTGAAGACCACTGAGAGACTGAACAGAAATAGGAGAGATGCCTGGGTCCACTGATTCCATATCCTGGATAACTTATGTGGGAACCCTGTTATGACTTTAATGACAAATGAAGACAAAGGCCAACAGATCCCAACTAGGTCAAACTCTGGTCCAGACCTGAGAACATCAGAACAGGCACTCTGTGGTTAAGGGCAACAGCTTTGGAATAGATGAAAGGTAAGGGGCGCAGCTGCCAAAAGAAGTCAAATTAGGATCCATGGCCTGTACTATCATGACCTCAGGAGAGATATAGGGCCAACTGGGAGGGCAATCTCCTCATTGCTTTATTTCTCATAAATGCAAGCCTAGCTACCAGCATGGAGGGCCAAGGCTCATATTGGGAATACACCTCAGGTACAGATTTACAGCTCCCTTTCCACTGACACAGAACCCTGAGCCATCTTGGGGAACCTCAAATCAACAGAAAGACCACATGCGGGGGTCTGTTCTGCTTAGTGGTGTGGTCATGCTGCATTCCTGTGACACTTTGAGGCCAAATAAGGCCATGGTCTGGGTGTTTGGATTCTCCCTGGTACTCTCCAATGGCCATCACAAGGCCTTGAGTGTTCAATAGAAGCTGAGGTCCAGGACCACTCTTCTGAGGAGATAGAGATGAGGTTCATACAGGGATGGGGGAAGCCCATTCTGATTTGAGTAGATGAGAAATCACCACTGATGGTGACAAAGACAGAATGAGAGGCAGCCCACTCCTCAGGACTGTGTCCAATAGCCTCCAACCTTCCTTCACTCTTTGCCTATAAAATAAGAGGTGGCACCCAGAGGGTGGGGGGGGAGGAGGGCAGCAAAGAACAAGGCTGCAGGCATCCCTCAACTCCTTCAGGAAAGTCAGTTGTAGAGGCCAATGAAAAGCAAAGGCAGAGGGGAGAGGAATCTCAGCACAGGAACAGGCAGGAGGGAGAACTAGGCTAGCGGAAGGTTCCCAGAAAGCCGCCTTTTTTCAGGATGTGAATCCCACCCAGGCCTCTCCCTAAATGAAGCCTTCCTCCTGAAGGAGGCCGGGTCTCTTCTCGATGTACATGCTGCCTGGCTTACACAGTCTCTTGGCCACAGGAAGGCAACACCCCAAGGCTCCTGGTGGGAAACAGGGACAGACAATGGGTTATAAACTCAGAAGGTGGAACCTGTTAACCAGGGATAGCCTCAGTGGGTCCTGGAAGCAGGTGGAAAGTGTGAGCTAAAGGCCCTGACAAATCAGAGGGAACACAAAGGCAGGCCTGGGACCCCTCTATGGACAAAGCAGGGCTCTGAGCGTGCCAGTATTTGTCACAAGACCTTCTCCTTGGTTAAAAGTAGCTTGGCAGGGAATAAAACCATACTACTACTGCCTTCCCATCTCTCTCATATCTCACTCCAATCCTCCTCTCACATACTAAACCCTCTCATTTGATTCTCAAAATATATGGTACACACTTACTTAGACCCAGCCTTAGGTATGTATCCTTTCAGACATGTCATATCAATATTAGCCAATTCCAGAAGTGCTGGAAAGCCTTCCTGACACCCTTTCCATGGTTCTCGGTCCCAGCAACCAAAACCATTCTTCCCATTAGCTTTGGGCACAAATAGCTCAAAGCATTTGACCAACACAGGACCCCATCAAGGCAGTTCCTTGGATGCCAAACCTTTGCACCAAAAAAGGAATTAATAAAGAACTCGTTCCTGCCATATTTCCCACCAGGGCCTGCTCAGCTCTGCCTTCATTCACCTGCTGTCTTCTCTCATGGTGAGAGCTCAAAGGATAGGTAGTGGCATAAAGTTTCCATTAATCGTCTTGCCTAAATTGGAAAGACCCACAGGGAAGAAAGAAGGAAAGAAATTGAGCAGCCTTAGTTAGGGGCATTTTTAGGGCCTACTTCAATATTTGACCCCAGGAGGACCTTAGTCAATGATTTGCTGTTCCTTGTGAACAGTAGAGAGCTGAATAGGGCAGGCAGCTCAGAGGTTGGTGCTCAAATTTAGCAATCAGCTTTCCCAGCTTCCCTCTCTTCCTATCTGAACAAGGAGAATAGAGATGATGAGTACAGTTGACTATGGGCTCACCAGAGATCCACACCTAAGACCACCATCTCACTGGGACTCAGGCTGTTCAATATGGCTTTCAAGGCAAGCACAGCCATCATTAAGCCAAACCAGTCATTGCCTGTGTTGACATGATTGCAAACTCCTGGCCTTAGCCCCAGTGAGAGGCCCCTCTCCCAAGATAGACCAAGCCCTGAGGGGATTCCCTGGCTGACCATGGAGATCAAGGTAGGAAATGGGAGGCCCCACCAAAAGCAGGGAGTCTCTAGCAGAGAAGTGAGTTACATTCCAGAGACAGAATCCTAGAGATGCTTGTTAGAATGGTGTCATCACCTGGGGCTTGTATATTCATCACAATAATGAAGTGTGGCCAGCATATTCCTGAGGGTTACTGCCAGCATCAATAGGACTTTTTATTAAGCATCACTTATAAATCAAAGTGAAATCTGACCTGCACCATCATCCAACTGTGTATGGGTGTAACAGAGGATGAAGGGGCATGGAACAGCATTGGGAAGACACCAAAGAAGTGAGGGGGACTACAATATGACAGGAGTTACCCCTTCCTTCCTTCCTCCTGCCCCCCAAAGGAGAGAAAAATAATCTAGACACAAACAAAGCTACTACTAGGAGGCTCTGAAGGTCTGGGAGTTCCCGGGACCAAGGCAGGACCTCAATCTGGAAGCCTGATAGTGCCTTCAAGTGTGGTGGTCAAAAGGGGAGAGGGAGCCTGAAACAGGACCTCTCTGGAAAGTGGACAAAGAAGGCACAGATGTCTTTTCCCAGAGGTAGAGGAGGGACCGTGGTGCTCCTTTAGGGGCAGAGGGGCTGGAAGATCTATTCAAAAGACAGTAGGTCTGGGTGAGGACCCTCATTGTCAAGGCTGGTGGTCCGTGCCCGAGGTGGGGGGCTGCCATCTTCCTGGTGTTCAGTCAGGCCAATAGGACCCAGACTGAGTTTGAGGCCATTTCTTTCACTAAGGCTTGGGGAGGAGGCCCTTCTCCACTCAGTCATCCTCAGCTTGAAATCATTCTGAGTGTCCTTGTGGATGAGGTCTGGCACTGACAAGGGGCCCTCTCCATTGGGCAGGGCCTCATTCCCTGGCACCATCTCTATGGAACCCTCTAGTCCCAGGCTGTCATCGGAGACCAACTCTCCTAGGCTGGGCACCATGGAAGGTGGCTCTTGGGGTGGCCCAGCCAATAACTCCGCTCCATACTCCAGGCTGCTCACGACAGGCTGGGGTGAAATCAGCATGTCTTGGGGGCTCTTCAGGGCCCGAGGGGTACGCTTCTTGGTCACAGGAGGAGGAGGGTCAAGGCGGGGGAATGCTTCCAACAGAGCTGACCTACAAGGAAAACAATAATGAGGATGCATTTTCAATAAATCTTTTAACTTACTAGTGTGTGATGTCTGGCAAGTGACTTAACATCCTGAACCTCAGCTCCCTGTACACTCACCTATAAAACAGAGATAAGAATTACACTATCTACCTGATGAAATTTTTGTGAGAAAAGCCCTTTGGATTACAGGATTCAGAAATAAAGAGGCCCTTAGAAATCTCTTCATTTTACATATGTGGAAACTGAGACCCCTTGTTTATATAATTGTGAACTATTATTCTCTTCCTCCTCCAATCCATTTGGCAATATTCTGCCAGAAGAACCTTTTTTATGTACAAATGTAGTTGGGTCATTTGTGTACTCCAAAATCTTTAGTGGCTTCCTACAGCTCAGAGTACATTTCAGACTCCTCTTCCGCTTGGAATTCAAAGTTCTTGGTGCCAACCTAGCTTTCCAACCTTATCTCCTATTACTCCCCCTCATATACTCTCTGCTTTAGGCCACACTGGCCTGCTTTGCCCCATGAGCCAACCTTGCACTCAAGGCGTGTCCCTGGAGCACCTTTACTCAGCATAACCCCAATATGCTGCCTGATTTGCCTTTCCATCATAAAACAATGTGGTCCAATAGAAAGTAAGCTGTCTTTAGAGCCAGGGTAGTTCTAGATTCAAGTCTCATCTCAGACTGTGTGACCCTAGAGGGGCCATAGTACTTGGAGAATTTCAAGTGGTCCAGAACCTACCCAGAAACAACCTCCAGCAGCATTGGCAAGCTTACAATGAATAAGGAGAATCTAATTGATTCGGCCAGTAAAACCACAGATGCCCAAAGGGATGATCTGGAGGAAGAAGGGACAAGCAGATGATCTGGGAATTGGCCAGGAATCCCCACCCTCACCTTGGGGAGAGAGTAGGGAGGGCATCTGAATAAAAATAATCTAGAATTCAGAAGCTGCTTAGGCTCACAGAAGCCCAGAGTTGGAATAGACATCAGTGATTATGCAGATTTGTAAGTGAACAAGCATTCCATCGACAATGTCCCCAATAAGAGGTCATACAGCCTCCACTCCAGATTCCAAGTGGAGAAGAATTCACTGTCTCCAAAGGTCATTCCTTCCACTTTTGGAAAGCTTAATTATTAGCAAGTTTTTTTCTTTATATAGAGCTGAAATACATGTCTCTGCAATTGCAATCCATTATTCCTAGTAAAAACAAATCTTGCTCTACTTCCACATGGCAAATTTTCAGATACTTAAAGCTACCAACCCCTAAGCCTTCTCTCCTCCATGCTATACATCTCCAGGTATTTCTAATGATTTCTGTCTCACTAATCAAATCCTCTCTCTCACCATCCTGGTCACCCTCTCCTCTGGATTGTTTCCTGCTTCTCAATGTCATTTCTAAAATATGTTGCCTAGAACTGAACACAAAACCAGTGCAGATTATAGTGGGACTCTCTGAGAATCAAGGAATGTCAAGATTGGAAGGGACTTGAGGAAGCATCCAGTCGAAACCACATCTGAAAAAGAATGCCCTCCTTGATGGACCTAAGTGTTTGTCACCCTTGGCTTGAAGACTCCCATCAAGGAGTACTCACTGCCTCCTGAGATGGCCCATTCTAATTCTGGGAAGTGCTAATAATTAGGAAGTATTTCTTTACAGGAAGCCTTAATTGTGCCTCTCTAACTTCTATCCACTGCTCCTAGTTCTGTTCTTGTGAACGATTTGAACAAGTATAATGATATCCATTCAAAAACTGCAATCCTCTAAATCTTCTCTTCTCTAGGATGAACATATCCAGTTCCCTTGACCACTCCTTCTATGACATGGAGTTACACCCTTAACTATCCTGAGAGTACTCCTCAGGACATTTTCCAGCTTACCAATGTCTTTCCTAAAATGGGGGTGCCCACACATGAATGCAATACTCCAGATGCACTGATAGAGGCAGAGTGCAGCAAATCTATTACCATCCTCTTTGAAAATCAATACTAACCAGCAGAGGAGAAGCTCCCTTCAGGGAACTGTCCTTTTGCAGTCCCTCTTTTGCAAGGAGATTTGGGATTTAAAACAAAAATAAAAACAAAAAAAACTAGCACTATACACAGGGATGAATGCAAGCTTGGTTGCTATATTGTAAACCAATATTTTCTTTTCTTTTCTTTTGTTTTTTGGAGGGGGGAGGGCAGGGCAATTGGGGTTACGTGACTTGCCTAAGGTCACACGGCTAGTCAATACAATATTTTCTTAAACTACCAGAAACAGAGGTGGGAAAAGAAGTCAAGATAGGTTTTCATGTAAGCACCTGAATTTTTGCAGAACAGCTATGAAGAGGCAAAATGACCTTTGGTACAAGATCACACAGTTAATAAGTCTTAGAGGTCAGATTTGAACTGTGGTCTTCCTAACTCTAGGTTCCATGCTCTAATCACTACACTACCTAGCTGCCCAAGATTAACATGAACAGGGGAAAGCTTATTGTAGACCAAGGATGGGTTGTTTGAATGGGAAGGAGGGGATGAAGAGGACTTGCCTGCTGATTGGAGAAGGAGAATGAAGGGGAGGGATGAGTTAAAGATAAATCTAAGGTGATAAACTTGGATGTTCTTGGGAGATGGCAGTACCCTTACTCTAGTAAGTCTCTAGACAGGAAAGTTTGAAGGAGGAAAGGATTTATGGGGGAGGGATGAAGAAGAAATAATGAATTCAAGTCCCCTGACTCCCACAAATTATATTGTAGGCACTAAAAAAATATTGTAGAAGTAATTACTGAGCCACTGCCAGGGATCTTGAGGGCTTTCTGAAAGAAAGGGAGAGGTGGTAGAAGAATGGAGATGGGTAATTCAAAAGGGGAGAAAGACAAATACTATAAAACTGCCTGATAAGCTTGAAGCTTTCTCTGGCAAAATTCTAAGCCATGTTAGTAAATGACGGGAGTTCTTAGAAAAAAAGGAAGTGGTATAGAACTTGGATCTGAGAATTAGGCCAACATCTTCATTTGACAGATGGGAAAAACTGAGGTTTAAAGCTATTAAATAATTTATCCAAGGTCTCCCAGCAACTAAGTAGCAAAGCCAGGATTTGAATGCAGGTCTTTAAATTCTAAAATTAGTGCTCTTTTTCCTGGTACCAGTCAAGTTAGGTTCACTAAAAGTAAATCATGCCAAACTCAACCACGTTTCTTTTTGTTGAAGACTAAGTAGATCAGAAAAATCCTACTGAATTTCAACAAGGCATTTTGCAAAAACTCTTGTAAAAAAAATATGGATGAGATGGAAAAATTTATGTTGGATGACAATACAATGGGGTGAATTCTTAACTGTTTGAATGGACACACCCAAAGAGTGTTGCCTAATGGATCCAGGCCATCTTGAAGGGAGGTGGCAAGTCACAGGTCTCTGTTTTCCATCCTACTCCATATCAATGACTTGAATGAAGCTGTAGCTAGCAAGGGTAGCTAATAAATTAGATGACAAAGTCAAGATTCAATGAGACAAGTTGGAATGATGGATTGCATCTATCAAGTTGAAAATTAAGAATGATAAATGGAAACTCCTGCATTTGGGTTGAATAAAAAAAAAAAAACCCTACACATTAATAGCTAGCATTTTATATAGTGTTTTGGGCTGAAATGATTTCATTTAGTCTGTATAGCTGAAGTGGTATGCTTGCCTTTTCCAGGCCTCAATACCCCATCTTTTCCCTCTGGGCCTCTGCATAGCCTGTCTCCCATACCCAGCTCATGGGCCATTTCCCTATGGTAAGCCCTTCCAGATCTGTTCCTCCTTAAATTATCAGGCATATGCTCATCTATACACAGTGAATTCTACCCAATAAAATGTAAGTTTTGAGATGTAATGATTATTAAATAATTAATTATTGATATTGGGGAGACTCAGGATTTTTCCCTTTCTGAAACCTTATTCTCTACTAGGTCAAACCAGAATCTGAAAGAGATTGTGGATAGATGAGATTGCTCAAATCCCCGGGGTCCGTGCCTTTCAATTCTGGTTGGGAGCTGTTGCCCCATTCAACTAGAGAACCTTACCAAGAATTTAATTTAAGGTGAATTCTGGCCCACCGTGTTCCACTTGGTCAGGTCTGAGCAGAGGCAGGCCCCTTTTTGTCTAGACTGTCCTAGGCAGAGTAGTCTGGAGAAGAAAAAAGTCTCTTTGACCAAGACTGATTGATCAGAGTCATGTTCCCCCAGACCCGTATTAGAATAAGCCCACCTCTCATTATAATATTCATTCTCTCATTACTTGTTAACCATTCAGAGTTGATTGCCACCTTCAGGAACACTCACTATTTCAAGGCATAATAAGACTTGAGTGGATTCCACGAAGGGGTCTTTGGCATTTGGGAGTGCTACTGACCCCTTTTATTAACTATTACTAACATGATTAATAAAATGATTAATTACCCAGAAACTATGTCTCTTGAATATTTTATATACCATAGCTCCTTAAGAGGAGGGATGGATCTTCATTTTCTTTTGTTCCCAGTGCCCAGCTGCATTGGTACATAAGGGGAGGCATTTTTGTTTGTTGGCTTAGATCAGTGATTTTATGATTTTAGAGCGCTTTCGGGTGAGGACACCCCCTTTACTAGTGAAAATGATCAATGCTCTGTAATTTATAGCTTTAGAGAGTTGCCTAGGGGCACTGAGAGGTTGAGAGACTTGCTTGAGATCACATATTCATGATGTGTCATAGAAGATCTTGAATCAAGGTCTTTGTGCCTCTGAACCTGGGCCCTCAATCCACTCAGCCATGCTGCCTTTCAATAGATACTTTTTCCATTTTTATGGATGAGAAAACAGAGGCCCAGAGATGTTATGTGACTTACCCATGGTCATAGTTAGTGAGTGATAAATGGCAGATTTAACCAAGTCCTCACCTACTGCACTGTCTCTCAGATACAGAACAGAGGAAATGTGGTCAGATGACATTAAATGTGAAATAGACTTGAGTTTTAGTAGAATGGTATCTTGTTTATGAGTATGACAGAGCAGACAAAATAAAAATCAATATAGTTTAAGATTCATTAAAAGAGAGTATACAAGGGCAGAGCCAAGATGGTGAAATAAAGGCAGAACTCCACTGAACTCTCCCAAATTCTTCTACAAACAACTTTAAAAATGTTTCAAAATGAAATCTGGAGCAACAGAACTAACAAAAGAACAGGGTGAAACAATTTTCCAGCCAAAGACAATTTAGAAGGTTGAAAGGAAAGGTTTGTCTTACTGGGGTGAGAGTGGAGCATAGGCCAACACAAGTGGCACCCCAGCAAGGCAGCATAGGTTTTGGGGGAGTGGAATAGGAACTTATTTCTTATCCAGACTACTCTGCCTAGGACAGTCTAGACAAAAAGAGGCCTGCCTCTGCTCAGACCTGACCAAGTGGAACACAGTGGGCCAGAATTCACTTTAAATTAAATTCTTCATAAGGTTCTCTAGTTGGATGGGGCAACAGCTCCCACCCAGAATCGGAAAAGTGGAAAAGTGGTGGTGGTTGATTTTGCAGCAACAACTTCCAGAGCTCTTATCCCACAGACAGTAAGGGGGCTGCACAACTAGTCACAAGGAGATTACTAGGGAAACTTTGCTGGCACTGGGTACAGAACTCTGCTGCATGCCCTATATATGGTTCCAGGTCACAGACCCAGTGCAGTCTCAGGATGAGGAGGAGTAATAACACACTACAATTATCAGTCACAGGGGAGTGAGGACCCCAATAATAGTTCCAGGGTAGGAAAGAGTGCATGTGGCCCTCACAAAAAATAGAAGATGTTAAAAAAAAATTTAGTGAAGAAAGCAACTCTAAAAAATAGAATTGGTCAATGGAAAAAGAGTGAACAAAAGTTCACTGAAGAAAATTATTCCTTAAAAATTAGAACTGGACAACTGGAAGCTAATGACTCTGTGAAATACTAAGTAACAATAAAACAAAGTCAAAAGAATGAAAAAATGGAAGAAAAAAATGTGAAATATCTCACTGGAAAAACAACTGATCTAGAAAATAGGTCCAGGAGAGATAACAGAAAAATTATTGGACTACCTGAAAGCCATAATAAAAAAAAAGATCCCAGATATCATATTTCAAGAAATTATGAAGAAAAACTGCTTCAACATCTTATATCCAATGAGTAGAATAGAAATTGAAAGAATCCACCAATAACTTCCTGAAACAGATCCTAATATGAAAACTCCCAGGAATATCATAGCTAAATTCCAGAGTTCCCAGGTCAAGGAGAAAATACTACAAGAAAGAAATGATTCAAATATTGTGAAGTCACAGTCAGGATCACACAAGATTTAGCAGTTTCTATGTTAAAGGAGTGAAGATCTTAGGATATGATATTCCAGAAGGCAAAGGACCTAGGATCATACCCAGAATAACCTATCCAGAAAAACTGAATATAATACTTCAGGAGAAACAAATAGACATTTAATGAAATAGAGGACTTTCAAGCATTCCTGATGAAAAGGTCAGATGAACAGAAAATTTGATTTTTAAATATGACTCAAGAGAAACATTAAAAGGTAAACAGGACAAAGAAATCATAAGAAATTCAATGAGGTTGAACTGCTTACATTCTAACATAGGGAAATGATACTTGTAACTCTTAAGAACTTTATCATCATTGGAGCAGTCAAAAAGAGTATATATACATAGACAGAGAGTATGGGTATGAGTTGACTAGATTGGGATGATATCCAAAAAAATAAAAAAAAAATTAAGTGGCAAGAAGGAGGGATACACTGGGAGAAGGGGGAAGGGAGAGGTAGAATGAATAAATAGGGAAAATATGATGGAGGGAAATATACATAGTAATCATAATATAAATATGAATGGGATGAATTCACCTATAAAATGGAAGTGGATAGCAAAGTAGATTAAAAACCAGAATCCTACAATATGTTCTTTACAAGGAACACATCTGAAGCAAAGAGACACACACAAAATAAAGGTAAGGGGCTGGAGCAGAATCTATTAAGCTTCAGTTATAATTTTTTAAAAAAGCAGTGGTAGCAATCATGATCTCAGACAAAACAAAAGCAAAAATAGATCTAACAAAAAAGAGATAAACAAGGAAACTACAACTTGCTAAAAGGTGCCATAGACAGCAATTACTTACCATCCCAGAAATTCAGTCAACAGGTATTGACTAAGGGCCTTACAGGTATATGCAAAGCACCTGAGGTTTGACAATACAAAGATGACCAAGACATAGTACCTGCTAACAAAGAACTCACCATCCAGTGGGAGAGATAAGATATATATTGATAAAGAGTTGAAAGGTAAGATCTTAAGGAATTAATTGGACCCTTTTTTTTTTTTTTGGTTTTTGGAGGGAGGAAGGCAGGGCAATTGGGGTTAAGTGACTTGCCCAAGATCACACGGCTAGTAAGTATTAAGTGTCTGAGTCTGGATTTGAACTCAGATCCTCCTGACTCCAGGCTGATGCTCTATTCACTTCACCACCTAGCTGCCCCAGTGGACCCATTTTTAAGGCCACAGAATGGTATTGTCATCGGCATCATTTACCTCTTAGTCCTCTATTTCTGGGGTGCCTTGGAGTATATATAGAGTTCCTACTGGAGGACTTAAAGGAAAAGTTAAATGACCATTTGTCATTTATTGGTTGGTCTGGATGACTCTCCAGAGGTGCTTTCCACTTCTGAGATTCTGTGATTAAATAGGGCACTCTCAGATGTATAGACAGGAGATAGAAGCAGAGAGGCACAGAGTCCTAGGACTTGCCCAAGTATTTCTCAACATCCTTAGTAGACATCAGACCTTATGACTGGGACTTCACCTATGAGCTTCAGACTCTAATCAGGGAAACAATTTAGTATCTTTGCCTATAAGGAAAAACAAAAGAAAGCCCAAACAAGATGAGACTAGCCAAGTAAAGGAAGACCTAAGTCTGACTACAGCTCATAATTACATTGCAATTTGCCATTAAAAAACCACTTTTCTCATATAAGGTCACACAAATATTATTAGCCTCATTTTGCAGGTAAGAAAGCTGAGGGTCCAGAATAAGTAATTTCGTTAGAGTTAGTGTGCTATACTGGACGGAGTCAGGATGAAAGGGCTCAAATACTTCAGATACCCATTATCTATATGAGTGTGGGCAAATCACTTAATCTCAATGCACCTCCATTTTCTCCTTTGTGAATTGAAGGAGTTAGGCTCATTGTCCTCTAAGGTCCTTTGCAGTTCTAATGCTATTATCCTAGGAGTTTGCTGAGGGTCTCTTGGCTAGCATGTCATTGAATTGAGGCCTGGGATCCAGCACTTCTGTCTCTAAGTCCAGATGGGTCTTTGTACTGCACCGAGATGACAATTAGTATTGTCCCTAAAGTTCCATCTTTAATCACTTCTTCAAGTCCTAGCCATTGTTAAAATGCATATATTATCTGGAAGATGGGCATTAACTCAAAGTGGTTTTTAGATTATCCCTGATACAGATGAGACCAGAGGAAATATAACATGGAAAAACAAAATATTTGTGGGATCAAGGAGAAGGGAAAGTCTGGACCATATGGTACTACAGTGGGGATCCCTGGGGGTCAGTATGAGGCCATTAATGACCTCTTGGATAATAGAGACAATGGAATAGAAAAAGAACAGGACCATCCACATCCAGAGAAAGAACTACAGAGTCTGAATGTAGATAGAAGCAAACTACTTGCTCTCTCTCTTTTGTGTTTTGTTTCGTTCCTTCTTTCTCGTTGTTGACTCCATTGGTTATAATTCTTCTTTACAACTTGACTAATGTTTAATGCGAAGAACCTATATCAGATTGCATGCCACCATAGCGGGTAGGGGGAGAAAATTTGGAGCTCAAGGGATTGTGGAACTGAATGTTGTAAACTAAAAGTAAATAAATAAATTTTTTAAAAAAGAAAGAGAACAGAAAGGGCTCTGAAAACAAATTTTATTTTCTTCACTAAGCTGCTTAGGGTTGACCCTCCTACTGGAAAGGGGGACCTGGAAAACGTCTCACAAGTCAGTAAGTGTTTTGAACCTACCTGCTAAATGCCATTTCCCCCATGAGTTCATCAATCATTTCTATGTGAACGACCAACCCCCAGATCTCTATATCCAGCCCTGGTCTCGCTAATGAACTTCAGTTCCACATCACTACCTGCTTTTGGGCCATTTTGAACCAGATGTTTTATAGACACCTCAAACTCCAGAAGTCCAAGACAGAATTTATTATCCTCTCCCCTCTCTCTCTTTTAAACTTACCACCATCTTTCCAATCAAATGAGTTCACACTCTCTACTCCTCTCTCCCTTACTCTACATATCCAATCAATTGTCATCCTGCTAACTGAGCTTTTACAACATTTCTCACATCTCTCCCCTTCTTTCTACTCACAGAGCAACCCTCCAGCTCAGCCCCTGGTCACCTCTTCTCTAATCGACTTCAGTAGCCTCTCCTCTCTCCAACTTGTCCTCCACAAAGCAGCCAAAGTGATATTCCTAAGGCAAAGATCTGACCACATTGATCCTCTACCCAATTAACTCCAATGGACCACCCATTTCCTGAAGGATCACATACAAACTTTAAAGCCTTTTACAATCTAGCTCCTGTCTATCTTCCAGGCTTATTTCATTGAAAGACCCCCCCTTTATACACTCTACAGTCTGGCCAAAGTGGCCTCATTACTTCTTACATATAACATTCCATTTCTATTCCTTTTCACATATGGTCCTCCAGGCCTAGAAGACTCTTCCTCCTTGCTTCTCCTCCCTCCTAGAATCCTGAGGTCCTTCAAAGTTCAGTTTAAAAGCCATTTCCCATGTAAGACTTTTCTTGGTCATCCAGGCTGCTGGTACCTCTGCAAAATCGCCTTTGAGGTCAGAGACTGCTTTATCTATGTCTTTGTATCTGTAGTGCCTAGCACAAAGAAGGAACTTAATAAATTCTTGTTGATTAACTCTGAGCTTGAGGACAAAACAAACAAAAGCTTTGGGAAAAACATTATAGAAGGTGTGAAGTCTTTAGAGATCTTGAACACAATTTTAAAAATCCTTCCTCATCCTCTTTTTTGCTCAAAAAACTGAGTGACATAATCACAAAGAAAAGTTAGGGAAACCAGGATACTGTAAGCTCCCAAAGGACAAGATTGTGTGTGTGTATGTGTGTGTGTTTATGACATTCCTTGTATTCTCTCACATAGAGCTGGGCATGAAGGCATTTAACAATCCTCTATTGACAAATGGGAATACAGGGCTGCCCAGGACCCATCTGCAGCTCACCTTTCTTCTTCTTGCCAGGTCCCTGGTGCAGTATCACCTGGAGCAGACAGTGTGGCTCCTGCGTTTTTGTTGATCTCCATTACTCCTGCAGTGTTCCCAAGGCTCACTGGCTCTTTCCTCCGCAAGAAATCATTGACCTTGGCTCCCACAGCCTTCCCCAGGTTCTTGAGGTGTTGGCTGCTGCCTACTCGGAGTCCTGGCCCGCTCGGCTCCAGGGGGCCCATGGCTGTTGAGCTGGAGGCAGAAGACTTGGACAGATGGGGGAAGGAACGGCTTGGCTGCAACTTTGGTGTGGGTGCTGTGTTAGAATTCTCAAACATGCTTTGGTCAACTGTGAACAGAAGGGGATAAAGAATCAGGTAGGTAAAGAGTAGAGTGGGAATTAAGGAATGAGAAGTGGTTTTTTGCCTGGACTCCACAGATCTCATCTCCCCTACTCTACTCTTTATATCTGCACAAGCAATTCCCGACAAAGCACTGTCCTCCTTCCACAATTTTTTCAACTTCTGAAAGCTTTGGAAATACTCAGGAAGGAGCTAGGTAGTCTATTCTTGAATTCTTCTAAATCCATAGAATTGATCTATGAAAAATAATCAGTGAATGAATCCTCAATCTATATGTGAGTTTAAGAATTAAATTTTATCATACCAGAGCTTATTTGTAGATATTATTATTGATTTGGATCTGGGTCCTCAGTAGTCTTCTAATCTCATCATTTCATTTTCTAGATAAGGAAATTGAGGACCAGAAAATTGCTCAAATATTCACAGGTAGTAACATAATGGATCTAGGAGCTCTATCCAGTCCCTGTCACTCAAACCAGTGCTCTTTCCATTGTAAAATGATCCTTCTCTAATGGCCTGAATCCACATTTTCAGCTCTCTTAATTTCTCTCAACCCTCTGTCCCCTGAACTTGGCTTTTAAGAAGAGAGTTGGAAACAGAACCAATTCAGGACATGTCCTTTCATAACCCCCAGCCCTTGGAAGCAGCTAAGAATTTAGAGAGGGACAGAAGACATTATCATCATACCATGTACTGTCATGACCACTTTTATGCAACTATGTGACTCATCACATACCTGGGTGATGGGATGGAATGGCTTAACAAGAACCAGGAGACTCTTCTGTGGAACTCTACCCATGTGCCCACCCTATCCCTGGTTATAAGCACAGTATAGATAAAACATAGATTGAATGGTTCATGTTATCTACAGTCTAGGGATTGACTGTTCATGCTTGTTGAGGGCTAAAAAAGAGGAAACCTGTAGCAGGTAGGAGTTACAGAATCTCAGAGATGCAATGAATGTCAGAGGCCATCTGGTCCAACTCATTTCCCCATCCCCCCAAAAAAGAATTCCCTTTTGACTTTCCATATTTCAGTGAGGCAGAGTCTACTGCTCATTCCAGTTCTAATAGCACTAATTCTTAGGTACTATTAGAGATTTTATCTGCTACCAAAGATTACATAGGCTTAGTGGCTCTGGGATTAGTAACTGAGCCTGGGTAACAAATTTCCCTTCTCTAGAGATCTTTAAGATCAGGATCTGTGTTTAGCTGAATTGAACTCCTGCCTCTCAAACAGGAGAGGCAGGGGTGGGCACTGACAACCCCATCCTTCAAATGAAAAAAAAAACCCAGAGGGTTATGAGAAGATAAATCAGTGTCGCTGGGTTGTCAGTCTAATCATTGATTTTCCCAGTAGGTTATACTGTTGCTGTGATCATCACTTGGTCATTCTAGCCCAGGAACTGGAGGTGATTAGAGCCATAAGTATAGTGTCTGGGACCTGAGGACTGGATTTTCCACCCACATATACTTAAGGGATCTTGTTCATTTCCTAAAGGGGAGACTGAGCAAAGATTCTCTGAGATCTTTAACACCTCCTTTTTTGGGGGTGCTGAGCCCATTGCAACTTCCTCAGAGTCACCCATGTTGTAATATATTCTTTGGCATGTCCAAATTCACAGCACAAAGTATCTGCCCTAGGACTGGGGTCCCCTACGACTTCTCCCTCTAACAAGTGTCAAGCAGTAATATCCTGGAATTTCTGGAAAAACGAGTTCCACATATCAAGAAAATTCAGAGGGGAAAGGGTGGCATAAAGCTTCTTTCTCCTCCAGCAGTAAGTAGCTTCCTGTTTTTCATCCCTTTAACTCCTCCCTACCCTTGTCCGCTGAGCTTGGCTACTCAGAAAAGTGGGTGGAAATAGTGGCATTGTTGGCCCCATCCATTCACATTAAGCAATATGGAGGGACAGACCCTTCTGCAGGAAGAACTCAGCCCAAGTCATCTCTGTGTGGGCTGAGGAGCTGTTTCCATCTACACAGAGTATCAGGACATCTTTACCACCCTCAGACTCTAGAGCATGACTGCCTCCTAATCGTCCACATGGTGGCTAGTTCTTACTGGCATCATCACCTACTCTCATTTTTATTTTTAAATTCATTTCTCTCCCTCTTCTTCCTCTCTTCCTAATCCTGATCTATTCTTAGTTGGGGGCAAAACCTGTCACGTAGCAGAAAAACAACCCACTTAGCTACCTCTACTTAGGCACAGCAATCTTTAGTTTGAGACCCAAGGAGGCATGGAATGGGACCCAACAGCAGGATGGAGAAGTCAGAGAGTTTTCTAACCTTTCCTTCCAGTGTGGCTTCATCATCTGAAGTTCTTCAAGTTTGGGGCAAGCATATCTAATTCGAGGGAAGTACCCCAACATATAAAATCCAGTAATCTGAAAAGATTTTGGAGTTCTCATTTTGGATCACCTGGACCTCTGCTCCTCTCCCATAGACAGGGGCCTGCTTTCACATGATAGGTTTGTGTAGTGCATTACTGTAGTCATTTTAGACCATTACATACTACCATTTGAAATTCAAATTCAATCCAACAAGCAATTATTAAGCACCTGCTTAGAGAAGAGCACAATCCAAGACACTAGAAAATCAAAGACAAACAAACATTAAATTGTCCCTTAGTCCCTGCCCTCAGGAAACTTATGCTCTATGGGCAGGGGGAGGAGATGATTATTTCCCCCCCCCCCCATTTATAAAAAATGATCATTTAAATAAAGCCCATTGTATATTATTTTCTAATGAGTTCACATGTATCTATGTGTCTTGTTTCCACACTGAGAACACAAGTTCCTCCGGGAAGGTCCTGTGTCATATTTCTTGGTAACCATATAGTGGGGTATTCAAGTGTTTACTGAAATGCATTGATTCTGTGTGAACAATTGAGTTGACTGTGTATTATGGAATGTTCCAATACTCTCAGGAAGGGAGTGGGCTGGAACATGAGAAAACTTCTTTCTAAGTTCTTTCTCACTCCCAGAAACCCAGGAATCCTTTCCAAAATCATACCTGGGTAAGTTAAACATTTGTGTCCTGATAGCCTTTCTGGAATATTCTGGTAGAAATTATTTTTTTCCCCCAAGACATGGCATGGATTGAATCCCCCTCCTCTCATGGTGTAAATGGTATCAAGCCAAGAGTTTCCTTGACTACAACCACATAGGTAATCTACAATCAGATTTGGGGGGGGTGGGAGAGAACAGCATCTTTTCAGCTAAGACATCCATGGGCATTGGCATGAACCAAGGAAGAGAACGCAGAACCTCAATCTCCTAAGAAACAAGAATGCCTGAGACCACAGCTCCCCAGAGGCACAGGGCTCCAGTGAATATTGGAGGCAAGGAATGAATGAATCTGGGACCAGGTTTCCCTCTCCCATACCACCACACACAGCATGCACACACAGGGGCAGAGAAAGGGGCATTCTGCAGCATGCGTCACCAGTGGTGGAAAGGGTATCTTACCTGACCCAGACAGGGGCTCGGAAAGCAGGCAGGAAAGAAATGAGAAAGAAAGAAACACTGTATGAAGAGAGCAGTATAGGAAGGTGTCTATTACTGCCCCTGAGCCTCCAGGGGAATGCCTCAGGCCAGAATGGGGTCCTACTGCCAGGATTATAATGGGAATCTCAGAGATGACCAACTAAGTAAATGACTGGCTTCTATCAGCTTTGCCTTTCAGTTCTTCCATAGATGGGAAAATCTCCCCCGTTATCTTTTAGAGTATTTTTAAAGCCCTAGGCTTATTACTGGTGTCAGTGGTGGAAATTGAATGGAAAAAGGGAAAATGAAATCCCAGGTGCTCCAGGCCTCATCAGGATCACTTATTGATATCTACCTATCATTTCCTAGTATGCAAATCACGGCATCCCAAAATGTTCCACCTGGAAGGAACGAGAGGTCATCGATTCCAACCCTTCCATGTGACTGATGAAGATAATGAAGTCCAAAATGGGGGAATGACTTTTTCAAAGACACACTGTTATTTGGTGGCCAAGCGAGGGCTGGGATCTCACCCTCAACTCCGTTATGCTTTCCATTATATGATGATGCCTCAAATGACAGTATTAAGACAGTCCAAGTTTCCAAGGTAAGTCACAACTATTATTTCTACTACAGCTGCTTCTACCAAACAGGAGTATTTATTCTATTATACACTCCTGTGGTCTCAGTGAAGGAATGGGATTAACATCAGACTACCTCCCCACTGATTAGGCACCCTGAAGAAATATGGAAAAGAAGACTAATTCTCCCTCTTTCTCCTACTCACCTTTCCTCTCCCCCCACAGGCAAGTCCACACACTTTTTCACATGTCCCATACTCTTACAACTTTTGTCATGATGCTTCCACATGATATTTTCCTATCCTATATAACTTAGCACACTGCCACACATCCTAATGGATGAGCATGGTGACAAAGACAGCTTGGAACAGGGTACTTGATTTTATTTTTATTTTTTGAGGGGGGGGGAGGGAGTCAAGAAGGGAATTAATAAGGAAAAACAGGTTTTTAGGGCTGGGTGAGAGGGCATTGAAGAGACCAGATAGGAGGGCACCAAGGCCCTACGGAGACAATGTCACCATGATTCTTATTCTTCCTTGAGCCATACTCAGGACAGACACAAGGTATGTAAAAGTTATTTAGTAATGATAGGATCAAGTGAAATAATAAGAATTCAGAGTTAGCCTAAGGAAAGTTGGGGTGTAAGCCTTTTCTTGACTAGCAACTGGTCCAGCCATGCTGGCAAGTGGAATCATGTGATCTTCTTATGATGTCAAATGATCTCAGAATGTTTATCGCCTGGACAACACAACTAGCATCTAAGGAGGAAGAGAAAACTATCTCCATAACTTACCAAGAGTCAGAACATGGAGAACTTCTCTCTCCTTAGCATTTCAGGACCACGGATCTCTTCCTCTGCCATGAATACTTTTCCTGATATTACATCCTCTCGAGCTACCAGCTTACCAGGTAAACTATGGGTGAAGCTGGGAATCAAGAGTTTATCTTCCTTGGGAGTATCTTTTTAGCCCCATTGGCTGATTTATAGGACCAGAAACTTAAATTCCAAAGTGTCCCATTATTTATGCTTTGAGATGGGTGGTGGTTAAGGATAATTGCCATCATGGCAAGTACCAAGTTGTTTTCACTTCTAAAGCAGGGGTGACCAAAACATATCCTGTCTATTTTCCTTGCATTTTTACCCCATTAGTCTGTGCCGACTTCCAAGATGATACATGTATTTTCTTAGAATGATTTATTACTCTAATCATCATGGTATGCTCTGGTTTTGTTTAGATAAATTAGAGAAAAATCTAGCCTTTGTGTCCCTCACTGGGATCCTAATGTGAGAAAACGCATTGATAAGGACAGACAGGAATAAGATTTTTGGCAAGTCAATGAGCAGCTTTTTCTTATGTATCCTTTTGGATATAGAAACATAATTTCTACAAGATTGTGATCCAAGATCAAAAGCTGCTTCTTTTCTGGGAAACAAATGTAGATAATCTTTCTACTTATGCTTAATCAACTCCACTAGAACAAGGTGGAACCCCCAGGACACATACATTAATCCTGATCTGCGGTCATCTTTTTGACTATGCGTAGAGTCTTTGGGTCAGAGGCTTATCTTTAACATTGTAGAAGGAGGCCTCCAAGACATAGATGGAACCTGTGATTGTAACTCTCCACAATAGATACTAAGCTCAGGGAAACTTAAAACCCCAGCAAACAGGGCCACACACATGACAAAATAACAAGAGAGGGTAGACCCGGCAGAAGAACAAAGTTATCTTCTTTACCCAGTCTGCTCTTTCCTGTATCTCAAGGAAATGATCCCATTCTGAAATCTCCTAGAACATCATTTGAAGTGGCCCTGCCTCACTGCACTGCATGTTCATGGTGTCATCTCAGTCCCAGAAGGTCACCTGGCAAAGACAAGAACAAAGAGCCAAAGCAGAATCTCCCCCAAATCCCACTGGAAGTCCCAGAAGGGCAACTCTCTACTTAGCTCATCACAGTGTTTCCTTCTGTCACTCAGATATCTCAAAGACTCCTGTACCTGGTGGTGTGCCCAGCCCTGCTCAGGTCCTGCCATCCCAGTACCAATGCAGTGCTCTTCGGCATGGGGTACATAACACAGTGTTCTCAGCAGGTGAGGTCTTCCCCAACCATGTGTGTGTTCACATAGATACACCTGTGGAGATGCATGAATCCATATATATTTATGTCTGTGAAATTGGAGTGAGGGGGTTGCTCCCATAGGGAATGGGTGTTGAGAAGCTTTGTGACCACGTGCCATGTTTTCCACTTGCATTTCTCTATCTAATTCTCTTTTCTTTAAACCACCACCTCTTGAATCCCAGAGAGCAGGGCAAAGGGAAAAGGTCAGAGGGAGGAAAAATTAATTGGTCATGAAGGTAAACATTGCTAGCTAGTATAATGCTGAACATGGAATTGCGTTCTGGGCAGCCTTCTGGGTGGTCTTTCTGTGTCTGGCCTCAGGGGAAGGGTTATCTCCAGGGAAGGACTATCTCAGAAAGCAACAAGATTTGGCCAGGTCATGCCAAACTTTCGAGATCACTTGCTCACAACTGTAACTATTTTGCCCCATAGATTGAACTGTTGAAAGACTTAACTCACCTTAAAAAACAAAACAAAACAGGTTGAATGGCCTAGGTTACTCTCTCAATTTCGCCGATGCTTTTCAAACATCAACTTACTTCCTCTCCTGGGGGCACTAGAAGCTCAGATTCAGCTCTTTTTTCCCCTTAATAGACTGTGCCTTGGGGGACACACCAAGCACTGAACAGCTGAGGCGGAATTGTACCATCTACCGGCCCTGGTTCTCCCCTTATAGCTACTTTGCATGCACAGATAAAGAAAGTCACTTGGAGACCTACAGCTTCCCAGAGGTACAAGGGGATGAGGAGGGCAGGGGGGGCAGGGGGGACACTGGCCCACCTGAGGGTATGGCCGAGAGCATTTGCTCTTCCTCCTCCTCCTTGGACAATGCCTGTCCCCGGGAAATCACCAAGAAACCCAGATCAGGCTTGGACTCCCAGGACTACATCACGTCCCAGGACATCCTGACGGCTTCCAAATGGCACCCAGCCCAGCAGAATGGCTACAAGTGTGTGGCGTGCTGCCGCATGTACCCTACGCTCCACTCCTTGAAAAGTCACATCAAAGGGGGGTTCAAGGAAGGCTTCAGTTGCAAGGTGTACTATAGAAAACTCAAAACTCTCTGGGGAAAGGAGCAGAAGGCACGGCCAGGAGACAGGGTATCTACCAGCAGCTGCCAGACTTTCAAGTAGACTTACAGCAGCCCATTAGAACAGACCAAAGGAAAATACAGGGGGTTAAAAACTATGTTATGTCTAAAGAAGTGAGAATAAATCAAAGTATTAGTCATAACCTTGTGCTGAGTCTGAGAGAGTATCTAACCACGTGACAAATTCTCAGCCCTGATGTTTAGCTAGGGAATAATACATTTGGGTTGATTTGGAACTGGTTGAAAGACTAAAGTCCCCAAAGCAGTCATTAATGTGTCAATGTCACCTTGGAAGGGGAGGTCTTTAGTGAAGGGCCCCAGGAGTCTGGGATTCATCCAGGATCCAGGTTTCACCAGTTATTTAGACGGGCATAGACAGCAGATGCATCAGATTTGCAGCCGACATAAAGCTGGGAATAATGGTTAATGTGTTAGATGACAGAAGGGAGACCCAAAGTGATCTCACCAGGTTAGGACAATTGATCAAATTGAATTAAATGAAATTGAATAGTGGTGGCAAGTTGTACATTATGAATTTTTAAAAATCGCCTCTATAAATACTCAGTGAAGGAGGCATGGTTAGAAACAGATCTTGTAAAAGAATGCCAAGGGCTTTAGTTACTACAGGCTCAATAGCAATCAATGGTGTTTTATAGAAGTCAAAAAAGTTAATGCAATCTTAAGCTGAGACCTAATCAGTGCCCAGAATGAGGGAGGTGGTCGTCTAATTGCTGCTATCTGCCTTACTCAACCTGTTTCTTCCATTCAGGTCTTGGTGTTTCTATTTCCTAACCAGATTCACCCAATCTAATGGCAATTCCTGAAGGCTTCATGTCTCTTTAGTAACATGGTCACTAGAAGACCCCTACTTCTCACTCAAGCCCAGTAGTGATCCCTTACTGTCACAACATGAAGAGAAATACTCCTTTTTTGTGTTTGGGGATCCTGGAGGTGAATGATGTCTTAGGACTGAATGCTGTCTCCTTACAAGGGTGTAAAATTCCACAGAAACTTCCTGGAAGATATAATCAGTTGGACTCTCTTGGTTAGCTGTGTGACCCTAGGCAAATCACTCAATCTCCATTTGCCCAAGTCTCCCCATCAGTGAAATGGGGATAATAATAGCATCTATTTCTCAGGGTTTTTGTGAAGATCAAATGAAATAATTGTAAAGCACTTAGCACACAGTAGGTACTATGTGAATGTTGTTGTTATTATGATATACAGGCATGCCTGTATATATATGCATATATACATACACATTTATATATCTCTATGTATGTATGTACACACACACACATAAACATGCACCAATACTTGATGTTTTCTTATTCCCTCTGACCAATCAATCACCTTCCATAGATGGAGAAGGGTAGGATGTGGACAATCCCCTTTTCTCCTATCATTTGTTTCCTTGCAATTTCCAGACAGGGTTCCTTACGTCCTGGTCCTGCTAAATCCAGCAACAGTGATAAGGGCTCAGCCTCAAATTTCATGAGTCTATTTGACAACTCAAACATAAGGCACAGAATCTGGGCCTGGAGGTATGACTTATAGAAGGGACCATAGTGAAGAGAACTGGCCCAGGAGTAGGAGGACATGAATTCAAATCCTGCCCCAAATCCTACTACTTGTGACACCTTGGGCAAGTCAATTAACTATCCAATTAGCTCTCTCTTTTCCCTTGGGCTCAAGATCTATGATCTAACTCAATGATTCCCAAAGTGTACAATCCAGGAATCTCTGGGGGGTTCACGACATCAGAGCTATTTTCACGATAATAAGATGTCTTAATTTCTTATATGGTAAATATTGGTGGATATAAGAACAAAAGTTCTTAGTGGGGGATCCTCAATAATTTTTATTTTATTTTTTTGCCTTTTTTTTTGGAGGGGGGAAGGCAGGGCAAATGGGGTTAAGTGACTTGCCCAAGGTCACACGACTAGTAAGCATTACGTGTCTGACGCCGGATTGACTCCAGAGCCAATGCTCTATTCACCGCACCACCTAGCCACCCCCCTCAATAATTTTTAAGAATGTAAAGGGTCCTCAGATCAAAAAGTTTTAGAACTCCTAAGCTAGCTCATCCCAGGGACACATTGTCACTTATTAGGTGATGCCTAGCAAGAGTGCATTTCCTGACCTGAGGGACTAGCTATGGGACCTTGAGAAAATCATTTTTATATTTGCTCTAAAATCAAAATGATTCTCACCTGCATTGCTTCCTCTCTCTAACCCTTGTTAGTCAAGTTACCTTATTTAGTACAGTATTAAGTTAGTACAGTACTTAGTCACCTACCCTTTAGAAAGGTAAGTTTGAAGAAGCCCAGTTTTCTCATCTGAGAAATGGGAAGAATAATACTTGCAGTATTATTGGGTCAGAGATGTACAGAGTCACAGACAGAGGTCATTTAGTCTAACCTTTAGCTTTACAGGGATCTAGCACTGAAAGGAACCTTAGACATCCCATTCAAACCCTTCATTTCATTGGTACAGAAACTGACTCTCCAGAGAGGTCAAAAGACTGGCCCAAGGTCATACAGGTACAAAGTAGCAGATACTAAATTTGCATCCAGGATCTGTTCTCTTCCTTTGGCTTTGTTTTTATTTTTACTTTAATCAATATTGTGATTAATTTTGCGAGGCACCTCATAGTTCTTTTCAGCAGCATACAAATGACAAATAAGTAGGTGGCATCAGCTGGCCACCTTCATCTCTCCTTCCTTTTGAAGCAGAAACCCTAGTGGTTATCAAGGCCTGACCTACACTCTTGCCTTCAGGAGAGACAAAGAAAGCCAACCAAGGTCTCCTACTCCACTGACCTAGTTTCTGTATCATGGCCTTGTAGATACTCAGTAACTCCTCATTGACAACAGTAAACAGACCCCGCTTCCCAAATCAGACTGTTACATTTCTAGCAGCAAAGCCTTATTGTGGCTTGCTTGGGGTTTTTTCATCTCTCATTTATTATGGGGCCACTTTGGTAAGGGAGTCCATCATCCTCTCCAGGTTGAGGCATGGTCATTTGCTCCACCTGTCCGCACATTTAGAATTGGCCAGATGTCTGGATTTTTCTGCAGACTACATGAAGGTGAAGTTAGTAGTCAGGGAGTCAGTGAAGACCTAGTGTTATGCAAATACATTGAGTCTGCATAATTCCTAGAATGATTTGAAATATTCTTTCTAAGCTAAGCCTGAGGACTCCTGTTACTTCTATGAGAACATCATCTAAGTCTTTTTGGAAATTAAGCAGATGGTTTCTGCTCTGTTGAAAACACATCCCAATTCCAAGGTAGATGGGGGAGGCACGTAACGAAGTTTGGGTTTTTTTAAAATCACGCAGTGGTAACTTTAGACACCTTCCAGAACTTTCCATCCATTAAAAGGGAGATCTTTATCTTTCCCCTTTTCAAAAAAATGTTGGTCAAGACATCAAGTTAAGTGTGTCAGAGATGGTGATGAACGGCATGAGGCCGATAGAGGCCCGTGTCATTCACTGGTTTGCTCTTCGTCAAGTCTGGCCACAGTGGCATTGGAGGCTAACTAGGAAGCTGGGTGCTCCTATTCCCCAAATGAGAGCCCTGTGACCATTACTCACATTTCAGCTCCGCAAAATTTAGATTGTAAATGAGCTGCCATGAACCTGAAAGTGAGAGGCAGTATGATATACTGGCTGGCCTTGAAATCAAGACCACCTGGGTTCAGGCCCTGCCTCTGAAACATGTCTGCTAACTGAGTCCATGGACAAGTCATTTTACTTATCAATTTGCCCCCAGGCATCTGGCCTAGGAGTCAGAGGACATGAATTCAAATCCTGTCCCAAATCCTACTACTTGTGACACCTTGGGTCAGTCACTTAACTAAATGTCTCTTTTCTTCCCTGGGCTCAAGATTTATGATCCTATGAGCTAGCCCAGTGGTTCCCAAAATGTGTGGAATTCTGGAGTCATCAGGCAAGATCGTCAATTGCTCCCAGGCAACTCACTAGGACTGTCCTTATGAATGAACTCCAATAACATTTAAAAAAGGTTCTATGCTACAAGATGCTTCCACTAATTAAATGGTAAATGGGGACTAAGATCCCCCTCCCCACCAAAAATCCCCAAATACTTTAAAGTAATACACGAATGACAAATCTGGGCAGGAAGGAAGGGATCTTAGGTCATTTAAGCCAATCTCCCCATTGTACAGATAAAATACCTGTGGTCCTGAGAGAGATTTATCTAATTTGCACAATGGGAGAGAAAGGTGGGGTACAAAGCCTCCAATTAAGGTGCTTATAAAAAAATGGGAATTGGTGTTATCATCATTAGCTTCATTACCAGGCTGGACTTACGGACTCAGAAAGCAGCCAGACTTTAAAAGGAAGCATGCTGGTAGCCACTGGGAATATTCATTAAGCCTGAAATATGATAGCCTGTAACAATGTGATATAATTGTGGTAGTGTAGAAACAGCAATGGATTTAGAGTCAAAAGGATTTGGAGGCTAACTAGGAAGCTGGGTGCTCCTATTCCCCAAATGAGAGCCCTGTGACCATTACTCACATTTCGGCTCCGCAAAATTTAGATTGTAAATGAGCTGCCATGAACCTGAAAGTGAGAGGCAGTATTGCCTCTTGACTCTGCCACTGACTGATCTTTGGCTTTGGGCAAATTGCTTCATCTCCCCTGGCTCCAGGTTCCTCATCTTAAATGAGGGATCAGGATATCTATAGTTACTTTCAGTTCCAAATCAATAATCCAATTCTGTAGAGCTAGGAAATTCACTGCCATGGCCCACAAAATCCCAGAAACTTTGAGCATCCGTTTGTAAAAATGCTTGTGTGTAGATTCCTTGACATCTGCAAGGTGATTTGAGTCGACCAGCAGGTGAGGGGACAGGTTTCCTTTCCTATAGCACTCCCATTGGAAATGAGTCACTCATCCCACATCTGCCTGGCTTGGGGGGAAGAGGTTAAGAAAGGAGGCAGGCAGAGCAGAAGAGTAAGATACAAGAAGGGACGACAGAAAGAGACTTTAGAAATAAGAAAGGTTTATTTAGCAAAAGCCACTAGACCGGTGACAACATCCAGGGAGTAAGTGCACTTACATAGACGGAATAATTTCCCAGAGAGTTGAGTCAATAGAGTTAATGAAACAACAGTTGTAGGAAAGGGAAGAAAGAGGAAAGGAGTGGGAGGGGAATAAAGGAAACATCAAATCAACCTTCAAGAAAGCAAGATCAATGGAGAGCACAGTAGGGCCAGAGAGAAGTTTTCCAGACAGTGCTGAAATCAGCAGGAATATAATTACACATTTACAATTCCAATGTACAGTTGAGGTGAGCAGAGGCTGCCTTTCCTTGCCTGGCCCCATGCACAGCACCCCGTGCGGAGAGTGAGTGAGTGGCCCATACTCCTGGGGGATCTGGGAGTTCACAGCCTCTGATCATCCCTGATACAGATGCTTTGGCCACATACAGCTGCCTCTCCCAACCCCAGTCCATATCTCCTCCACAAAGTCACAGAACTGAAGAGTGAAAGAGAAACAAGTTAGTGTAAATAACAGGACAGGAGAAGGATCTGGAGATTGGGGGGGACTCCACTGGGATAGTTGGTGTAAGATGTTCCAGTTCTTTCCCTGTCTTCCCCAGCCAAGGGCTGAATGGCTGAGGTCACCTTTATGCTTTCTGGCTGTGCCCTCTCCAGCTCTGAATCCAAAGATGCTCCCGTTTGGACCCATTTTTCTATGTGTGGCTGTTCATGCTATGTAGAATTCCAATTCCTGAGCAGTGGCCATAGGGAATATCTAGGGTTAGCCCAGGGGAAGGGAGGAGATAGGAGAAAAGTTGATTGAACAAAAGGGATAGAAGTTCTCTCTGGGCCAAGAGAAGAATCTAAAGCTTATTTTCCTTCTAATAACAAGCTCAATCTCCCAGCCTTCTTTTTTACTTTTCCTCTCCTTGAAATAAAAGGTCCAGACTAGAAGGAAGAAATTTATATTTAGGCCATCCTTTCTAAAATACAATAATGGGGGTATGTAGGGTGTGGCCATGACCTAGAATGAAACTCCAATCCCAAATACAGAGTGTTCCTAAAGTCTGGACACACAGGAAATCTCATTGTGCATATTTTCAAGAAATGAAATGAAATTTTCAACAACATTTTATCTAATTAGCATAAATTTTAGCCATGACAATTTCATATGGAATAAAAGCTTCCATTAGGTATTGGTACTATTTTCCATATTAATGAGACTAATTTAATTTAATTAACCAAATTAATTAATGAGATTTCCTATGTGTCTCCTATGTCTTCCTATGAAATTTTATTTATGCTAATTAAATAAAATGTTAAAAGTTTCATTTTATTTCTTGAAAATATGCATAGTTAATGAGATTTCCTATGTGTCTAGACTTTAGGAACGCCCATAGTACCTAGCAACGCCTACTCTGGGTTTGCCACTTAACCCAGTTTTAAATCAGTGGGATAACAATTCTTGGTGGTCTTCCCAACTGGACCACCAGCAAACAATGGAAGCCAGAGGGCAGGCAGGGGAGTGGAAAGGTCTTGATAGAGTCAATCTCACTTCTCCCATGAAGTGAGATTGACTCTGAATTTAAAGCCCAGGTTGCATTCAGTACTAGACCTACCTGGTTCCTTCACCACTTCTATTTTGTCCATCCCTATTGCCTCTGTCCCCAACCTTTCTTTCTACATTCTATTTGGTTTTTGCCTTTGTCGGCCTATCTCTTGCCATAGTTGTCTTCTCTGTATCAACTGGGCACCTTCTTGTTCCATCTTTATACGTATATATATATTCTCTATGTATATACATATCTATAGTGTATATGTTCATATCTACACATCTACATATATACACACATGTACACCTTCAGGTACCTTGGGCCCTACAATAGGTTGCCTAAGACCTGGCCTACCAACATGAATTCCTCTTACCCAACAGCACAACCTTGTCCATTCCACCACTGACTTCAACAGTAGCTCCTGCTGGCCCACAGCAGGCCACCGGCATTGTCATATCTCCTCCCTCTCTACCTACAAGGCTCTCTGGTGAGCAAAAACTAGGTTTCTTTTAAGCTGCCTGTTAACAATACAATAACTTAGGGTTTTGCAAACCAGATAGGGGAGGGACCAAGTGAGGCTCAATTTCTTCATTTTGTGGGCTTTTCCTGGGGTACTCTTCCTTCTCCCATTATCATGTAATTTTACATAGGCCTAATTTGGTATTTTTTAAAAAAACAAATAAGTATAGTTCAGGGATAAGATTAATCCATTAGAACTATATTAGAAATATAATAGAAAAGAAGGATATTCTGACAGAACATAGGGACAGAGCCAACAGACAATGGAAATCTTACTCTTGTGTTCTTCCCATATACGTGGTGAAGTTTGGCAGCCTTCAGGAACACACATAAATGTACAGACATATATAAACATTAACTATCTCCAATTAAATTGCATCTGGTATGGTCATCTCTGGAAAGGAATATGGTAAAGTTGTACGATTTTTGTGTGCCATGATTTGAACCATTCGGTCCAAAAGAAAATGCAGCAGTTACATGTTTTCCTAATTTACAAAGGAAATATAAGGTTGAACATATGATTTGGGACCAAAACATCTTTCCTAGTGACGAACCCCTTCAACAGTCCTTGACCTCTGAGCCTGCAGCTTTGCTGTCCAAGACAGAGGACAGAATTGATTCCCTTAGAAAAAACTGATGGAATCCAATAAACCCCAGTTTTCCTTCAGGCAGTTTCTAAAGTCCACTTAAGAATAACCAGCTGCTGTCTTACTGGACAGAGAGAAGAATGGGAGCTTTTTCTTAAGGCTCCTCTACTATCTCTTCCCATATCCACATCTCTGAGGCACTGGATCAGTCACTTAGCCACTCTAGACAGGCGTACATAAGGACGATCGTGAAGCGGCTAACCATTCCACAGGGCCCATCTGGGATTTCCATTGGCCAAAGCATTCCCAGTTACCAGCCAATGTCCATTTAAGAAACTGAAAAAGCCCTACAAAACTGCCTGGGGAGGGAAGGAGATAGGAAGAGAGGCTGAGGTCCTCAGAAATTCTCAGGACATGGCTTCTGTTGGCAGGGCCCATAAATATCTGGGCCACCTTCCAGCTATAATTTTGAGGGGCACTGCCTTTTACAGAGAGGAGAAAAGAGGAAGCCCAAACCCAAAGAAAGGACCAGTCTACTGTTTTTATATGACTCCCTTACCTCCCTGTGGACTTCAAAAGGTTACATAAATCAAGACAGTTGGTCCTATATGGAACATACCACTTTCATGATCTCACTGAAGAATAAAATTTCCTGTCTCTCTTGACAGCACACTCAGCCCTCATAACCTAGCATTGGCTCTACTTTCAATGAAGACAAAGTTAAGCACTGAGTGACAGGCCTGATCTAGGAGAGATATTTCATCAGGTGGTATCTCTCAACAGGGAGTGTAGGAAGAGGAAGGGGCAGTTGTGACCTCATGGAATTATGAGCCCAATCTATATGATACAGAAGTCCTTCCTACATAAGCTTGGCAGTTCTGGAGATGGCAAACTTCTAGAGGGATGTAATGGGGCCCAGAATGCCAGCTCCATTTTTCACATCAATAGGAGAATGAAGTAATAGTTTCACATTGGGGATTATACCCTCCTCTTTTCTTTCCTGCTCTCCAAAATTAAAACCCTAAAGCCTTTTGGAAAACCCCAAGCTCCTCTAGGCCCCACTCACCACTCCACTGGGCATAGAAAGATGCTGCCCAGGCGGGTGGTGCTGCCAGTCTCCCTCCTACCACAGGCTGTGGAGATGACTCCCTCCATATGCTGTCTCTGATGCCCTTCATCCTCAGAGACCTGGCCACCAATGCCACCTCCTCCTACAGGCACCTACACTGCAATCTCATCGTCCAGGCTATCTCCCAGCTCCTGCCTCTGCAGGACATTGAGCAGGCGGGGAGGCTCCTCCTGAGACCACGAGTCACGTTCCTCACTCTCGTCTGTGTTAGACTCATATTCTGAGGCGATGCCCGACTCCCGGAACTTGATGAGCTCCAAGCTGCCCAGCAGAGGTTCTGCCCCTGATGGGGTGTCCCCGGGTGGCAGGAAACGGAAACACTCCAGCTTCACCAAACAGTCGCGCCTACCTAAGGGGCTGCCCACTGAGTGAGCAAAGTCGGCAGAGCTGGGGCCTAGCGGGGGCAGGTGGAGGTCCTCAGGCTTGGGGGTCGTGGGGTCGCAGAGCACAGGGAGGACACCAGAGCGGAAGGTGATTTCCAGCAAGCTGTCTTGAGAACCCACTGGTGAAGGAGAGAAAAGGGAGAGGAGATTGGAAGTTAAACAAGTTATAGGCCTGGAATGCTACTACATACCTCTGGGCCTGCAGACAACCTGGGAAGTATGCTCCAGTGAAGGGAGCACAGGCTCTGGAGTCCCCAGACCTGGGTTCAAAGTTTACCCCTGACACTGTGCAATCTTGGGCAAGCCATATTTTTCTTCTCTGAACCTGTTTCCACAATTGTAAAAAGAAGGGGCTGGGCTCTAGCTCTAGACAGGATCTTAGATAGACCAGGTCCACCCGAATAATGTTTTCCAATCCAAGTTATACTGGTCTTAAAGAAAGAAAAAACCCTGAAATTTTCTACTTGTGGTCACTCTGCTGACTTTAGTCTTAGTGCCAAGGCTATCAAGGATTCAAGCGGGAAAGTTTAGGGAGCCAGAGAAAACGAGGGAGCTGAGGAGAGGAGAATCCCAACACAGAGAGAAGAATAAAGAGAAGAATCAGTCAATTTTTTAAGTATAAAGGTCTGAAGAACTTGAATAGTAAGAAGTTTTCTGGCCTGGCAGATTTCTGCAGGCCATCAGGGCATGATGATAAAGACAGTCTTAGAGTGAGGATGACCTAGACTCAGGTCCTGCTACTGACCAGGAGAAAGTCACAAGCTCTCAGTGTCCCTTTGCAACACTCTAGGTTGTTTAAGTTACAGAAGAATAGCCCAGCTCTCCAACAATGGAGGGAAGTTTCACACTGGGAGTGCTCTACACCAATAAAACCAGAATTCCATCTGTTGAGGACTGTGGATTGGGAAATAGGAACATAAGCCGTCCTTCCAGCACTATAAAAGCTTATGAAACAGCTCACTCAATGTACGTGGCTCATCAGTCAGCCCAAACCTCTTTGCTGAGCACAATCACAGGTTAGAAAGTCAGTACGTTTTGGGGAGAGGGAAATGCATCATAGGAAGTGGAAAACAGAATTTGAGAAATAGGATCTATCTAATTTGTGTTTCATCCCCTCAACCACCCCAGGAAGGTAGGTGCTCTCTGTTTTCAGGAGAGGAAACTGAAGCAAACAGGATAAAAAAACTTGCTCAGGGTCACAATCTAGTAAGTGTCTGAGCCTGGATTTGAACTCAGATCTTGACTCCAAGTCCAGCACTGTAGCCAGTGGGCCATCTGGCTGCCTCTGGGAGGCAATATGGTAAAGTGATAACTATAATTAATAACAGCTAACATTTATATGGCATTTTAAAGCTTGCAAAGGCTTTAGGTTTGTTATTCATTTGATCCTTGCAACCATGTCTCCATTTTTACAAATGGGGAAACTGAGGCTGAGAGGCTTTTTAAATGATAGCTAGTAAATGTCTGAAGTAGGATTTGAAGTCTAGCTAAATCCAAGTCCATATTCTATTACCTAATAAAACATCTGGGTTCTAACCCCTACTTTACCAATCACTTGCTGTGAGATCCTGGGTATGTGGCTTGTCTTTTCTCAAACTCAGTTTCCCCATCTTTAGCCGATGGATCCCTCTCTGTGTTTTCACAAGGTTTGTAAGAATTGAAGGAGAGAAAATACAAGTGAACTCAGAGTTTCTTCTCACAACAACCTTGAGAATCATGTGAGGAAACTGAGGCCCAGTTACATGAATAACGGGAAAGCTAGGAGGTACACTGGGCTGGGTATCAGGAAGACTCATTTTCAGGAGTTCAAATCCAGCTTCAGAAACTTGCTAGCTGTGTGACCTTGGGCAAGTCACTTAACTTGTCTCAGTTCCTCATCTATAAAATGAGCTGGAGAAGGAAATGACAAAGGACTCCAGCATCATTGCAAAGGAAAACCCCAAATGGAGTCACAGAGTCAGATATGTTTGAAATGATTGAAACACAAAAACCCATCATCAGAGTGGGATGAGGAATTTGAGACCAAGTCTCCTGACTGTAAGCCCAGGACTCTTATTACGCTGCCTTCCTATGCCCTTCAGACTCTGCCTTGTGGCAAAGTCAGCACATAAGCAAAGCATCCTGGGGACTCCAGCTCACACTGCACATCTCCCCCAGCCCCCAGCCCCCAGCTCTCAGGAGGTCATAAGGACCAGGTGGGTCCCTGGGGCTGTTGGGTTTTTAGGAAGTAGGGCTAGGGCATGGGGCTGCTTCAATCCCTGCCTCACTCAGGAGAGGGGTTCTGGGTAGAGATGGCGTTTAGCATTTGGTGCCTCTGATGAAGCAGCCCTCAGGGTCTTCTGCAGCCCCTGGGCTGGTGAGTGGAGGCAGAGGATAGACAGAGGCCACCTACTGGCAGAAGGGTCACTTACTGGCATCGTGTCCTGACAGTTTGAGCTCAAGCTCCTGCACTTGTTTGACCAGCAGGGAGATGTGCTGAAGCATGTCCTTGTTCTGCAGCAGGAGCTGGTGGACCCGTGCCTGGGCCTCCAGTCGAGCTGCGGCCTCCGCAGCCAACTGGTCTTTCAGCAAATGAACCTGTGTGGTGGGCACAGAGAGGGAGGGCAGAAGGAGAGAGAATGGCTGGTAAGTCAGTCGGTGGGCAGCAGTCCTGGCCCAATGATTCATCCCCGAGAAAATAACTGCCCTCCAAATAACTTGTAAACTTCTAGGAGGCCAGGACTGTTTCATGTCTGTCTTCATACCCCATGATCTAGCATATTGCCTGGTATACAGTAGATACTCAATATATGCCTGCTGGTGGATTAAATTTGAGAGGACTTCCCAAACCCAGGGGAATTGGGCTCAGAATCACTCTCCCCAGGGATACCTACAAATGTCTGGAGTTACACTGCATCTCATATACCACCCCACTTCACAGCCAAGGTCTAAAGTGACTCAGGCCCATCCTTCGTCCAAGAAACCTACCCCCACTGCCTTAGGAAAAACCAGTCTTTCTCCCTTGATCTCCCAAGGACTTATTATCTGTTTCTCTAATATAGTGTTTAAATGACTGCTTTGTTTTGAAAGTTATGTCTACCTCTCCAACAAATAGAAAACTTCCTGAGGGCAGGGACCAAAGGCAGTGCTTAACTCAGTTCTCTTATGTATAGCAGAAAATTAAACATTTATCTGTTGATTTATAGGCAAAGGGATTTTCCCATTATACTAGGGCTAATAAGAGAGAATCCAGGGGGCTGGATACTATATCATAATAAAAAATATCAAAGGAGCATCCCTAATGTTTAGTGTGCAGAAGATAGGGCTCAGCAGGGAATGAGGAAGCAGGAGAACTATCCTTTATTTGAAGGGCTGTCTTGTGAAACAGAGATTAGATTTATTCTGCTTGGGCCTAGAGGGCAGAACTGATTTGAGTTTCAATTTAAGGCAGGTTTAGGTTCTGTGGTAAGGGGAGGCTTCCTAGCTATTAGGGAGCATCCAAGGATAGAATGTGTAGCCTAGAGAGAGGGATGGTATGTGAAATTCCTCACCCATGGAGTCGGGTTGTCTTTAAGCTGAACCTGGGTGACCCATGTCTAAGATCTTGTAGAAGGAGCACCTTCAGCTGGATACCTTCCCAGTCAGAAGTTCATTTACAGGGCGCTTAGCTTTTGCTAGACTGCAGTCTGGCAGAATGTAGGTGGGGTCTGGATGTTTTGTATGGGTGCTTTGTGGGTATGTGACCGACTGGGTGGAGTTAATAAATATGGCAGGCTTTATGATGTGAAGGGGAGAGATTTCTGCTCCTCATCAAGGAAGATGGCAGGAAGGATCTCACGAGGGGCCTGAAGGAGAGGAATGAGTCTCCTTGATGCCTCCGAAAGTTGAGGGTTAGGGAAGAGAGGAAGGTTTTTATAAGCAGAGGTGGAAATGGTATGGATGAAGGCATGGAGTCAGCACTGGGAAACTGAATGAAGGAAGTAGTCCAAAAGGCAGTTTGAATAGAGGAAATGGTTGTCCTTGTGGAGGTGAAGGAAGGACAATGGTAATTGGAGTATTAAGAGAAAAGGTAGCTTGTTAGAGAGGAGGAAGATGAAAATATGGTGGAAATGAGAAGAGTAACAGCTTCCCAGAGCAATACAACAGTGCAAGAAGTAGATGTCCAGGACTGCTCTAGAGGGATTTAAACCATACGTGGTGTTCAGAAGGGTTGGTGTGGTCATTGATTTTGAAATGGTAGGTTCCTCAGAGGTGCCATTTTATAGATGAGAAAGTAGGGCCTGGAGAGGTTTCACATAGCTAGCAAGGGTCTGAAGGGGAAGCCAAATGCAGATCTTCCTTACTCCAAATGCAGTGCTCTTATCATTTACAAATAGCTGGGATCCATTGACCAAATCATGAGGTGGGTGCCAGATCCCTAGCTGAGGGGAATGATGCCAGGTCTTACTGGGAGGAAAGAGGGTGGTCAAATCCCAGGCTGGTACAAAGTAAATGCTTGTTAACTGACAACAACTGTGTGATTCTGGAGAAGTCACTTAACCTCTCAATGCCCCAGGAAGACCTAAGACTTTTAAGTCAGATATGTTGTTGCTCAGTTATTTCAGTCATGTCTAACTTTTCATGACCCTGATTTTGGGGTTTTTTTGGCAAGGATACTAGAGTGGTTTGCCATTCCCTTCTCCAGCTCATTTTGCAGATGAGGAAACTGAGGTAAACAGGGTCAAGTGACTTGCCCAGGGTCATAACCTAATGTCTGGGGCTGGATTTGAACTCAGGAAGATGAGTCTTCATGACTCTAGGGCCAGTACTCTGTCCATTTCACCAGCTAGCTGCCCCAAATTAGAGGTAGATTGCCTATCTGCTATCAATCTCCACATTGAGCTTGGGAAGAAATCATAAGGCTGGACCAAATAGTGTGACTAGGCTATTTCCATGTTGGCCTCCTTCATAGTCCATCCATCTTATGGCCTGGCTTTCCCCAAGGCTTCTGGTACCTACTATGAGCTCCCAGAGAGCTGTCTCAACATATGGTTGCTCCTCAAACTCAGTGACCTGACCTCACTCTCAGCTGTCCTGATGAGAATCACTAATATGATTCAGGTCTCACTTTCCAGCTCCAAAAAGCCTGGCCCACCCCCATCCTGCAGCAGGAAGGCAGTGGCAAGAATCTGATGCTGCCCTTACCTTCTGTCCTTCCCTCCTGGCATTTCTAATAAATTGCATTTATATCAGCCAAGACACCTGCTTCACCTTTAAGGATTAACTGCAACCTTATCAGTGCAAGGGAAAAGATGGTGAAGGGCTGGAATGAGCTATGGAAAAAAAAAAAAAAACAAAAAAAAACCCAAAAACACAGACAAAAAAGAAGCTGGGCCTTTGGCTTTTGTAAATTGAAGCATGGAGTGAAATCTTAAATAGGATTGAGAAGGGGTGGGGAAGGAAAGAGAAGGACAGGAGATCTATTCATCCTGGGAAACAGGAGAGTCTGGGACAATGGGAAGAGCATTGGATTTACTTGGGTTCAGATCCTGACTCTGCTCCTTACCAACCCAAATCTCAGCTTGCTCATATGTATAACCAGATCACCTCTAGGTACTGGCCAGTTTTCAATCCTATGGCTGTTTCCTCCTGCCCCAAGGGAAGAAAGCTGATTTGTGGCTCTAATGCCCTTTTTTTTTTTTAAACTCCATAGATTCAGTTTCTAATTCTGGGTATGGCCATGGTCCAGTCATGTCAAGTGAGCAAAACTAAGTGACATACACGTTTTCCATCTTCAAACAAGCCCAACTGGGAAGAAATTTGGAAGAAAAAATGAAAAGTTACAGAACTCAGAAATACTTGGCTAGATGACCTTAACTTCTCAGGGTCAGATGAATTTTTACATGTCTCCCTTAGAGAGGCAGTTAGGTAGTACAGTGGATAGAACCCTGAGTCTGAACCAGGAAGACCTGAGTTTCAATCCAAACTCAGGTATTTACCATTTGTCCCCTGGCAAATCACTTACTGGTGGTGTGATCAGAGACAATTACTAGCTGTGTGACCTTGGGCAAATCACTTAACTCTGTTTGCCTCAGTTTCCTTATCTGTAAAATGAGCTGGAGAAGGAAGGGACAATCCATTCTAGTATCTTTGCCAAGAAAACCCCAAATGAGGTTACAAAGGGTGAGATACAACTAAACAAATCACTTAACCTCTGTCTGTCTCAGTTTCCTTAAATGTCAAATGAGAGATAATAGCACCTATGTCCCAGGGTTGTGAGAATCAAGTGCTTAGCAAAGGATCTGACACATAGTGTGCAATTAATAAATCTTCTCTCCTTCCCTTCCTTCCTCTGACTTTTTATAATCTTTCTGTGAAAATCATCTCTCTTTCTTCCTCAAACTTCTTATAGCACGTTGCCTTTGTCCCTATTTCATTTTCTCTTGTTATCATGGTTAGATCAAATGTTCATATGGACTATTTGTGCCTGACCTGTGGTAGAGCTTTCCAAGCTCATATTGGTCCAATAAACCACAGTTGAACACATTCTACCTTGACTTCAAACAGTGATGTCATTTTGGTCCTCTTCCAGAACCAAGGACAACAATCAACCAACTGTTGCACTTTCTAGATTGTGACTCCTTGTGAGCAGGGACTTTCTTTAGTCTCTTTTTGTATCCCCAGGCCTTAGAACAGCATTTAGAACATAGTAGGTGCTTAATAAATGTTGACTGAACTGTATACTTGTCTTTTCCTTCATTAAACTGTAATCTCATTGTGTGCAAGATCATGTTGCCTTCCTTCCTTTTTGTGGGGAAAGGTGAGAAGAATTTGAACTCATGATTTCATCAGTTTAAAGGAGTACTAGTTAGAAAACTCTCTCCAGCAAGGCAAGTAAGTATATCTGGAACTTGTCAGTACAATTTGTAATTTTAGAGAGTGGCCTGGGTACATTGAGAAGTCAGGGGACTTGCCCAGGATCAGAGGCAGGTCTCAATCTGAGGCATTCTTGACTTTGAGGCTGACTCTCTACCAGACCACTCTGACTCTCCCTCTCCCTCCAGGGAGCGGATACTTCATAGATAACTATTAAATTAAATGGCAGAGTGATAAGTGATCAGGCATTTTCACATTTCTTGAGTGTGGAAGCTAACACTCAGTCCAAAGACCAGGAGCTAATGAACTCAGCCCTCTAGGGCTGCCAAAAATGGCACCAGGATAGAGCTCCAGTCTGACATTACTGTGGTGCACACAGCTGGCAGGGGAGAAAGGGGAGAAAGAAACCAAGGCATAGAATTGTCTAGATTTCCTAAAGAGTCGAGAAGGTCCAACAATGCTCTGGCTATGTAATCTTAGGTTTAGGAATCGAGCACTAAATTGGGAAATCAAGAGGCTTGGGTTTTATTAGGTTTTCTCCCTAATCTGTTGTCACTTTTGGCAATTTGCTCAGCCTCCCTTTGTTAGTTTCCTCATCTATAAAATGGATGCACCATCTCACCACATTCCTCCTTATCTCATCAGGATATTCACAGAATCATGGAGCTGGAGCTGGAAGAGACCTTAGAGACCCTTTAATTCCATTTACTCATTCTCTTTTAAATAACTAAGGAAACTGAGGCACAGGGAGGTGAAGTCCTTGAGGACAAACAGGGAGTACGTGCAACAGGACAGATTTGAACTTGGGTCCTCTGACCTCAAGAAGGTAAGCCCCTTCACAACTATGGCTAGATTAATGTCCAACCTCCTGTATGGCATGGAAAAACCTGCCTCTCTTCACTGTTCCTTTTTCCTCAAATATAGGTTGGATATAGGGGGAAAGCTTCCTAAAATTACACCTGTTCAAAAATAAAATTGGCTTCCTTGGGAGAGAGCAGGTTCCCCTTCCATGGAGATCATTAAGCAATGTCTGATGACCGCTTGTTAAGGCAGTTAACGAAGAAATTTCTATGTATAGAGCATAGATTTAGACCTAGAAATCACCTTAAAGGCCCTGAAGTTCAACTCCTTTATAATAGATTAGGAAACTGAGGCACACCACAGGTTAATGCCTGAGGTAAGGTTTGAAGCCAGGCATTCTTGACTCCAAGTCTGGTGCTCTATCCGCCATATCTATGGTCTATCTACCATCTTATTTATGCTGCCTCGAGATTCAGGTTGGATCAGATAATCTCTGAGGTTCCTCTAAACCCTGAGATTTCATCAAATTTCATGAAATTCTGTGATTTTATGACTCACTCAAAATCATAGAACAAGTTTCTGGGTGAGTCAGGAGTTGAATGGTAATTTTTGCACTTTGGGTTCTGTTTTCTCTCCGTAAGAGGGCAGTGCCCAAAGTTGCCCCTCCCCCTCTCCTTGCCCTCCACAAAACCCCCCATCCCCAAAGGAAATAGAGACAAACAATTCACTCACTGTTGAGCCTACTTGCCTTGACTCCAGCTCCTCCATCAGAAGTGGGGGCCGAGCCAGGCTGGTGTTCAGGAGTGATAGGCACATGGAAATGGCAGTGGAGGGAACCAGAGCAATTCACCCGCCCTATCCCCCCCCCCTCCCCTAAACACACACACAAACATATAAGCAAAGGCATCAGCCACTAGCAGATGGGTGCACTACTGCTAGGTCATGCAGAAGGCAGGGGCCATAGGGATGGGGGAGTGGGAGTGAGGCTGCTGGAAAAAGCCACTGCCTGCCATGAAACTAAGGAGCCTGGCAAGAACATAGTGGAGGGGTGCTGCCTTGAGCATGGCCACTCTAAACCTAGCAATGGCCCTCCATGTCACAAAGCATTAATAACTCGTATACTTGTTTCTGAATAAGCAATAGGACAGGAAAATGTTTTAAAAAGGAATACTGAGTTTCAGTAGCTTTTTCCTCATGTTCTAAGTCAGAAACTGGCGATCTTTGGATCAAACATGGCCTACTTAACCAGGGCCAACAGCCTGTGGTGTTCAGACTAGTGCTGAAGTGGTATGGAGTCAATCTGTGGTCATGCTGGTAGTGGCTCTGGCTCAAAGCCTAGCCATGTCCTTATCCCTGTCCCCAGAATTTCTGGTTACACTAGAAGCAGGAAGTTATGGCAGCCAAGGAATGCTCATGCTGGGTCACAAGAGTAGGCAGAAGGATTTAGATAAAGTGTTCTTTATTTACATTGAGATCCAACCCAGAAATGACTATAAGAAGTGGGTGAACACATCTTTAACCCACAAACATGGCCCCAGGCCAATATAGGATGGACCTGGGAGGTCTTGGATCAAATAAGACTCCCAGGCCTATACTCTGAAGCAAGAGTACCGAAACAAAAATCCCGATTAAGGACCTCTCCCCACTGTGTTCATCCCTCACTCCTAGGCCAGAACCAGACAGGCCTATGTGGGCATTATGGTATATAAGGCAGTGTGTGTGACTGACTGCTCTTAAGATCTGTGTTTATTGGATCTTGTTCTAATCCCAAGATCCCACAGGACTGGTCTGTCTATGAGATACAAGAGAGGGTGATGGACCTCCCATGATAAAAGGGAGAAAGAGTTCCATTTAAAAACGTTGAGGTCAGAGTTTTGGCCTTTAGAAATCTGGGGAAAGTTAATACCTTAACTAAATGAGATAGAAACCTGGAAATCTGGCAGCAGACGAGTACACCTAAAAAACTAACCTAATATGAACGCCTAGCACTAAAAACTAAAAATCAGTTCGACTCATGAAAATATCCCAAGAATACTGGATTTGAGCTGTCTTGAATTAATAACTAAATAATTCTCTCCCTCTTCTCTCTCCTCTCTCTATTTCCCTCTTCTGGGTGGCAGTTGGCCAAGATATGAACACTCTCAAGAAGCAGAAAGTTTTCACTCAATTATTTCAAGTAGGAAATGAAAGCAAATGAGATCCAAGTAAAACACTTGCATGCCTTGAAGTGTTATGTAAATGCTAGGTCTCTAATGGGAAGCCTGCTTAGCCCTACGTCTACAGAGCAGGTGAACTGACAGTGACTCCAAGGGCACAAAGACTGCTATGCCACTCTTAGGCAGAAAACAAAGACTAAACCCAAGGTATTCTTGCCTCCTGGGACACCTGATATCTTTGGGGTATTCATTCCTCTCTTTCATGGGAGATTCAAACAGGGACTCAGTAGGATTTGTGTTGATCTGAAAGGGCATCTCAGAGATCAAGCCAAGCAAACCCAACCCTGCAGAGGGAGATCCCTGGAAAAATTTGGAGCCAAGGGAGCTCAAGAGGGGCAGATCAAACAGAAAGTCTATTGTCTTCCTCAGAGTCAGGTACTAAGATTGAGAAGTTTGACATCTGACCAGGACCTTTTGAGGCTATCATTGATGCAACTGGATCCTAGCAGAAAAAAAAAAAAGGATCCAGCTACTCCTAGGGATCCGATCCTGACTGCTGGTGCTCATGAAAAGCTACGAGTCATGCTGTCTGGCTAGTTGAGCACTCCGGGAATATTTCTCTCATTTTGGCTGAGATTCTGCAGATAATTTCTCTTTGGCATTTAGTGGTGAATTCAAATTCAAATGCTTCTCCCATAATATTCACCATGAATATTCATCAGGTCCTTTCTTAGATAAATAATAATTACTTGGCAATTGATATGCTGAAAGGGAAAAAGAACACTCCTGGGGAGAATTGATTCACATTCAAGGCCAAACTTTAAAATGCAGCAAGAATGGCCAAACAGACCACACCACTCTTAGTCTCTGTCCACCGGAGGAAGATGAGGCTCCAAAGGCTAAAACTAAATATTATGGGTGACCAACTAACTCATCCATCAGGTCAAGGATTTATTTTTTTTCAAATCCAGGAGTTCATTAATGAAATTCTCTCTCTGGTACTGGGAATACCATAAATCCTCTCTCCCTGCCCCAAAGGTCCCCTAGAGCAGTGTACCCCCAGACTCCAATTCCATTGGAGGGTTGGTGGCATCAACTGAGGGGGCAGTGCCAATGGGACTGAATTATAACAAGTCTGTCCAGGAACCTGGATGGCATCTAGGAGAAACCTAAATCATAATGAGTTCTTTGCTGTGACCAGTGGTGTTATAACCATGGTCCCAGGTTATCTCAATACTAGATACGAGATATGTGGAATTGGGTCAAATAGTATTACATCAAAGAAATATCCTATACCCAATGGTAGGGAGAAAAAAATTTCCAAATAGTTTCAACAAGAGCCTCCAAAAGTTCTTTCCCTTCTCCCCCTCTGGGAGGAAAGAAGGAATCAAAATGTCTACCCCATAAGAATGAAAATTCACTTTTCAGTAACACTTCAAAACTTACATATTCTTTGATTTTACAAAGACCTCAAAGAACGGCCCACCCTCAAGGCTGAGCATGGCCTACTTTGTCCTCTCCTTTCCCTAGGCATCAGCCCTCCTTCTCAACATGGGCTCTGACTTTAAGAGGAATTTTTGTTTTAAGATACACATCTTTAGAAAGAAACTAAATTTTAAATTCCACTTCTGACAGTTACTGACAGGAGGGTCTGTACTATTCATCTGACCACTTGTGGCAATAGCTGAGACTCTGATAATTCACTTGGATTCTGAGCAAGGCCTTCAGGATGCAAAATGAAAGAATTCACTGCCAAGCAGAACAGAAGCAAGTCACCTTCCTTTCTGTCTTCCCAAACATGTAACAGTGGACAAAGAGTCTGGAGGAAATTTTGTTACTGAAGATTCTACTTTTTTTTTTGCCTTTATCATGAGTCAAAAAAACGTGATATATGATTTAATGATAGATAGTCCCTAGAGGGCAAATGATCACAATGGACACATGATAGTATGGATTCTTTGTTTCTATCAAATGCCACTTGAAAAAAGTAGGTCATTGATTGAAGCCTGGATGAGATAAGAGTTAGTTTCACCATATTGTGTATTTGAGCTGTGTTCACATTTCCCTTAAGGTGTAGCTCTTGGAAGGGGAGGGACAGGTCTCAAGGTTCTTGCCTTTTCCTGACTCCTTATCTACTTCTTCCCACCTTATAAGATATAAGGTATGGTAGGTAAGGAAGGGAGGAGCTGCAAGCCCCTTCTTCCCCAGTTAGCTTGAGTGACATTAACTAACCATCTGACATCAAGCCAAGGCAGCCAAGCCCACATCAGAACAAGGAGTAGATGGCAAATCAAAAATGTTTCTCTTTGTTTCAACCCCACCCCCTCCCCACTATATCCCTCCCCAAAGCGATGAATGATGGAATGAGCAAACCCTTGTGGGTCCCTTAGTGTTGAAGCTGCCCCAAGAGCCTCCCCATAATCAAGCCCATGAGAGTGGAGCCTGTGAGGAAGGGAGCAGGCTGAGGAGAACCTGGGCCACGGCCACTTGGGTCTGTTGTTGTTGCTGCTGCAGGAGCTGTTGGAGGAGCTGCATCTGGTGGTGGGTGGACAGCGGGGTCCCAATGCTGGGCAGCTGTGAAGAAGAGGGCAGCAGCATCTTAGGTGAGGCATTCAGAATGTTCTCCTGGTGGTGGAGTGAGGCCTGGAAGAGAACCAACAGGCAACACAGTGAGGAAGAATCACGGGGCCATTGCATGGTGCTCCGGCCCTCATCATGGCCTAAGGTGACCTTGGGAAACTGAAGGCAATCCCAGCAGAGGGCAAATTTTAGCAAGTTTTACCAGGCCAAAAGGACTTTGCATAGGAACAGACCCTAGCAACAGACCAAGTATGTTTCCAAGGACCTAAGTATAGGGTACATCAACTGCCTTCTCATCCTGTAACTTCTTTTAACGCCTGGAGTCTTCTAGCCCTGGAACATCTCTCTGTTCTCTTGGGCTCTTTTCTCCCATTAGGAAGTTAGTCAATCAGTCAGTCAACAAACATTTGTTAAGGGTCTACTATGCTCCAGACACTGTGCTAAGCACTGGGGGGGGGGGGGGGATGAATAGGAGGGAAAAAAGACAGTCCTTGCTCTTAAGGAACTCAGAATCTAATCTTGGGAACCTCCATTTCGAGGACAGACCCAGGCCAGCAATCCTTTCTTTCCCTTCCCAGTTTGCTTCTGGTTTTCAGGACTTAGTTACGATGCCCCTACATGGTCACCTCCCCCAAACCACAGATTCACTTTTCACCTCCTTTTTGTGTTATCTTCCTCTTATCTTAGGATGTAAGTTCCATGAGGGTAGGGACTGTCTTTCTTTTTGCATGTGCTTGTAATCTCAGCATATAGTAGATACTCAATACATTCTCATTGCCTCGCTTTACAGAGAAGCTGAGTTTCATTAGGAAGGCTGAGGAGAATTTTTGGCCATTGCAACCCACAAAAAGAGAAAAATACAAAACAGCCCCTGGTCCTATGTGACCCCACTTTTTCTACTATGGTAATGGTAGCAGAGTGTCAGAAAAGGAGACAGAGGGTAATAAGAATGGCACAGCTTTTGGAATGTCTGTAAATATTAACTTAGCTGTTGGTGCTCTAAATGTGAGATCACTGTTCAGTGAGTCAATATACAACTGGAGAAATTGAATCACAGTAATTGAAGTTCTCATTATAAATCAAATTAGAAGAAATAGGAAAGTTACAGCTATGAGAAGATGGCTCACAGGCTCTCCTTGGAGAGGCAGATAAAAGTGTAGGTTTCATTGTTCATCCAAAGGTAATAAGGAATATCATTTCATGGGATAGCTAGTTATTTTGCCTTACTGTGCATGTGATAAGAATAAGTGTAAAGACTTCCATGAAGAAAGCCACAGCTTTTGAATTCTGTTTCAAAGAATGAGAAAATTCTACGAAGAACATGAGAAGACCCTCCAAATCAAATCAACGTTTAGCTAGTGACTCTAATGCAAAGGAGCTAAAGGGGATGATGGCCAAAAGAAGGTAGGAATATATAGATCAGGAACAAAAAATGAAAGAAGCCACAGAAACTTCATGCCTATAAATCAGGAATACTTTATCCAGGAAGAGAATCTGGAGGGACAGGATATGTTGGAGCAAGGTTAAATAACATCAGAAAAAACAAAAATCATTATATTTTGATAGTTGGGAAATGATTAGTTTGGGAATCACTTCTGAATTGTCTGTCTATAGTAAAACCACCAATTCATTAGGATAAAGTTCAAGATCAACACTAAATTGGATGTATAAAGATTACAAGAAATGGCGTAGAACTTTAAAAAAAACAACCCTTCAACCTGGCATGGTTAAAAAACTTATTATTGCAAAAAAATTTTAAAAGGAGATGAATAAAGGAATAAATATCGTAAGATCCTGGATATAGAGCTAGAAGAGATCTTGAAGTTTTCTTTAGTCCAACGCCCTCATTTTACAAATGAGGAGCCTGAGGTTTAGGGGTTAAATGACATGCCCAAAGTCACACAGGTAATAAATGGCAGAATCAGAAATAGAACCTAGGACTTCTGACTCTAAATCCAAACACTCTCCCTACCAAAAGTGCCTAGAAAATACCTCAGAGAGAAAATATTTGATCTCCTTATCAAACATAGAGACATAATGGTTAAGGACAATATCAATTCATAGTCTGGGGATGACGAACTCTCAGAAGCCATGTTTGCTGTTGTTGGTGTTGAGTTGTGTCCAATCCTTTGTGACTCCATTTGAAGATTTCTTGGTAAAAGATACTGAAATGGTTTGTCATTTCCTTTTCCATCTCATTTTACAGATGAAGAAACTAAGGCAAACAGGGTGAAGTGACTTGCCCAGGGTCACACAGCTAGTAAGTGTCTGAGGTAGGATTTGAACTTGTGGAGATGAGCCTTCTTCACTTGAGGCCCTGCACTATCCACTGCACCATTTAGCTGCCATTGAAAGCCATATCACCTCACAAACCAAAGAGGGATAGAAGTTTACAGAAAATTTGACATGACACCCAATTGAGTCAGATCATCCCAAGAGCATTCAAGGATGAAACTACATGGAAGATATTTGGAAAGATGTTGCATATGAACAATTATCTAGCTCCAGAATTGAATGGGACAAAAAGAGAGGGGTGGATTACATGCATACGGCAAATTATGCGATACTTCTAATGACCACCCCAAATTACAAAAAAATCATCCTTTCCACAAGAGTAGCTTTCCACAATCATCTTCCACAAGATATGACTATGAATCAGGGAATATTACAGTCACTAAGGAATCAATGTGTTGGGTTACCCAAAGGCAATATAGAAAAGTATAGTAGCCATACTTTAAAGTCCATAGCTCAAAACTGCACCACGCCTTTTGGGATACTCTTGTAAGACGCAGCATCAAAGAGACGTGTGGTTGGAAATGGAGGTGGGCCAGTCACATAGTGAGTGAGGAAGAAAATAGATGGTAACTTCTATAGTTTATCTCTAAGTAAAGTTAAGAGACCAAGAGAAGGTCACAAGCATATTGAGTGAACCTCCTCTGTAGAGGATTGATGGGAGGTCTTGGACAAGAGTAACAGTTTGAGAAGGTACGGAAGCATTGTAGCATAGACTTGGAGGCAGGACCCGCTATGACAAGATCAGATGTGTTAAATTGGTGAAGAAGGATTGGCATGTGTGGGTAAGAAGCCAACTTATACTCTGAGAGCTGTTAATGCTACTCTCTGCACTGACGAATATTCAAAGTGGCCCAGAACAGGACACAGTGAGAGCTGTCTGACTGTAACTGATTAGGGGCTTGGGAAAGAAAGCCTTGTCGGATAAACAACCCAGTTGGACAATTATATTTTGACACTTTGGCAATCAATCTAACTCAGTGGGAGACAGATGGCTCATATCATCCAATCTCCTCACTGCTAACCATCCTCCTCATACCGAGTCATTTTAGGCCATAGAGTCATAGAGATAATAGTAAAAAGATACAGGGGTTGGCCATGGCCTCCATTATGGAAACCCATATGGAAAATGGGAGACCGAGTTAGGGAGAGGATGAGTCTATTTCCATGTAATACTCTGCTGAATCTGATATATAACTTCAGCATGCTGAGATGTCCCTCCCTGAGCTGGGACACCAAGCCCAGAGAGATTCATGTAAGAAGGAACTTGGGATTGTTTTTAACATGTAACTGGGGGGAAAAAAATTCAAATAAATAAATGAGCTCGTTGAAAAAAAAAATTAAAGGGGAAAAAAAAAGAAAGAACCTGGGTATGCACCCTGAGTTTAGGTCCTAAATATAAAAGGTGAACTGGGATGAAATCTCCTTTGGCTAAAATCAGTTTCCATCTGTCCTTCAACTTCAAATCTCTAATTCTCCCCCTCTGTCTTATTTTTAAAGTTTATTTATTTTTAGTTTTCAACATTCACTTCCATGAATTTTAAACTTTCTGCCCCTTCCCCCTTCCCCAAGAGGACATGCGATCTGATATAGGCTCTACATGTCTCCCCCCTATCTTGTTGGATACTTAATGATTTATTAGCTTTTGTCCATTTTATTACTCAGTTGAATTGTAGGAAGATGAGTTCTGAGGATGACAGAAGGTTGTGGTGGGAGCAGGGAAGAGCTCTTGGCCACTGTTGGGATGGTGGAAGAGGGTGAACCTTTTGCCTACCTTGGTGTCTGTGAGGGAGTCTCCTTCCTTCCCCACTGCATCAAGGTCAGTCACCCCTCGGCTGAATTCTAGGATGTCACTCCCTGGGAGAGGGAGGTCCACAGCATCAATGTCAGTCTCCTCTGCAGCGGCTGTGGAGGCCTTCTCAGCTCCAGTCAGTTGGCGGGCTATAGGGACAAGACAACAGAAGTGAAGGACCACTCCACGGCAAGGCTAACACTGTCATCTTTACTGGTGGCTCAGTGATAGAATTCTCACCTGTCACAGCAGAGGCCAGGCTCAAATCCCAGCCAGTGCAACAAACAATTTTGAGAAGCTGCTTGGTGTATTGCTGAGATATCAAACATACAGCCCACAGGCCCCATGCAGCCCGCGACACTCCCTAGTGCAGTCTGAACCAGATTAAAATGAAATTGTAAAACATTTAACAAAATAAAAAATACAATGACATGTGTTGTATTTATTATATAGGCTTTCTCAAAGTGGAAATTTATTGTTGTATATTCCGAATTCTCTCTCATGTTCTGTTCTGCATATGGCAATGCATTTTTTTTTCTTATTTCATATCTAAGTTTTAGTATGTAAGTTTATAATATTTCTTTTTCTTTTCTTATGGTGTATTTAAATTTAAAATAAATTAATAAAAAAAATTCAATAAAACACAGGTAATGTTATACTTTAAGTCAATATGAAGTCCTCAGGGACCCTTATGTATTATTTAGCAGGCCCTATTACTGCCAGAATTGGACACCACTGGCACAAGGGATAGAGTGTTGGACCTGGATTTGGGAAGACTTGTGTTCAGATCCCAACTCTGATACATTTTACCTACGTGACCTTGGGCAAATCACTTAACCTCCCCAAGTCACAGGTTCTTCATCTCTTTTAAATAAGGGGGTTCATTTAGATGACCCCTAAGGTCTCTTTCCAGTTCTAAATCTATGACCCTAGGAACTTTGCATCTGTACAACACTAGATACTTTTCAAAGCATGTGTTTCAAATCAGGTGGTCTTGGAAGGAAGACCTATGGATTTCACTCGAAAAGACATTTCTGTTCTATATCAGTCATGTCATGCATGGGAACTAAGCCTCTTTATACATAACATGAAGACGCTGGAATAGAGATCAGTGTCTCTTCCAACTTTACAAATCTAGGTCTAAGCCTCCATATTAGACCCTTTTCTGTCAGGTTTTCCTACCTAAATGTATTTCTCCCTTGGGTTCATAGGAGCACAAATTTACAGTTAGAATGGAACTAACTCAGAGATCATCAAATTCAATCCCCTCATTTTAAAGACAAGGAAACTAAAGTCCACAGACATTAAGTGATTTGTCTAGGGAGGAGAGCATAGGTCTTCCTAATTCCAAGTCCAGTGCTCCGTTCACTATACCTCAGTGCATCTAACATCAACCCCCAAGGTCAGTCTCTCTTCAGGTATGGTAGCAACTATCAGTTTGTGAGTCTGTGTCTGTGAGAATCTGAGAGTGTCCACAGGTTCTCTTACACAAAACAGGCTAAACCAACATGCCCTAAGCCACTATGCTCTGGGAATTGAGGACACGCCAACAAAGCTGAAACAGACAAACGAGTATGAGCTGCTTTTCCCTATTCCTTTTACTGTATTTAGAGAACCAGACTTCACCAGTCTGAAGTGTCTGCTTCATAGCACAAAGTGTTCTGTGAATTCTTCTGGTGCAAACCCACAAAGGCCATTGGGGGAAACATGACTGATATTCACAAAGTATTTAAACAGTGTGTCTGGATTTCCTCCCAGCTGCTCCTGAGAACTGTGATGATGAGTCTGTGGGCTTATGAGGGAGTTTATAGGAAGAGGCAACAGCTGTGGCCAGCCAAGCCGGCCAGAAGGAGCAGACAGCTGCTTCGGCAGCCCCTTCCTATGCTGAAAGAGATAGAGCTCTACAAAGAGGATGCTCTCCACAGAGAAAGGGTACAATAATAATAATAATAATAATAATAATAATAATAATAATAATAAATTGCTAGTTTTTGCTTTTCTATCACCTTCCTTTCAAATCTATTCCTTGTCCTACTCCTACCCATCTACCTATATTGAGAGTATATATGTATATATGCACACACATGTATAACACACATAAACACAGATATATGCACACATGTATACATGCACACATGCATGTATGTATGAACATGTATGTGTAAATATATACATATGTGCACATGTGTGTATGCCTATATACCCTACCTAGATTGAGAAATAGAAAAAAGGTGAAAAGAACAAACAATACATCCCAACTAACCAGTCCATCAATGAAATCTGAGAGCATACGCAATGTAGCTCACCCAGGGCCCCAAGAAAGGAAGGAGGTCCATTTTCTTATTCCCAATATACGACAAATATTTATGGAATTGAATTGAGTAGATTCATGGTCTAGAAGACAGTACAGGTGAGATGAATCTATGAGTGGAGCACCACCTTATGGAGATGCCAAGTGCAAGAAAATATGAGGCCATTAGGACTACTGCCAGAGAAATTTTGATTTTGAAGAGAAACAGACACAGCTCCAGATAATACAAGTAAAAATGAATAGAGATGGAAAATTGCTTCTTGAAGGAAAAGTGAGAGAAATGGGAGTGCTCTAGTCCGGAGAAAAGAAGGCTAAGAGGTGTCAGGGATTCAGTGAAGTGAAGGTGGGATAGTGAGGCTTGCGTGTGAGAAGAAATACTTATGTGAAGAAATTCAGGAAGGGCGGACGCATGGGTGAAGATTAGAGAAGAAAGAGAGAGAAATAAAGGTAATATTGCTATCAGAGGCCATACAGACAGAAAGAGGATATAGATGAAGAATATGGGAAACATTATCTGGGCTTTATTTGGAGTTCTCTCTCTGCCAAAATGAAAGCAGCTAATAATTTCTCGACTTACTTTTAGAATTATTTTTGGACTTTTAGGATTTTTTTTTTTTTTTTTTTAGAATTCCTCCTTTAAAAGGTGGAGAAATCAACAAGGCAAAATTTTCTTCTGGATCTGATTCTCATTAACAAGAATAAACTGGTTTCTGGTGTTAGATTAATGGAATTTTGTTTGGGGATAGTTGGAGAAGATGTGGAGTAAGAAGGGGGGACATAGACAATCCCTTTTAGAGTAGGCAGTGTAGAGTAGATAGGAAAGCTAGGCATGACTTGACAACCACTCAAGATCCTCCCAAATGGGATTTCAAAAAGTTCATAGGAAGGAAAGGTACATTCTGTAGGAAGATAGGCATGCCAACATGTTGCTGGTGAGGCAGTGAATCGGGCCAACCATCCTGGAAAATAATTTGGAGCAATGATAGAAAATTCAATAAATTGGGTATACCTTTGACACAAAAATATGTAGGCAATTAAATAAAAATAATACTAGACAATTACCTTGCTGAGGTTAGCTACAAAGATAAAAGTCCCATTAGTATGCAAGCTCATTGAGGGCAGGAACTGTTTGGGGGTTTTTGTCATGAGGTATTCAATAAAGTCTTGCTGCTGATTAAGTGGCTAATTAGCATCCAGAGATGGTACTAACCATGGAAATTAGGGCTCATCTTTCACAGTGTTATTTCTTTGCTGTTTTCCGTGTCCCCCCCACTCTGTCCCAAACTTCCTGTCTGCCTGACATCTCCAATAATGCATGTCAAAAAAAGAAGCTGCCAAAAAAGAAGTTGGAAGAAAAATTCCTAAGCATTGCTAGGGGCTACTCTCTAATGACTGTCAGGAATCTAGGTTACCTTTGGGCTATAGCTTGTCAGTTTCTTGATATGAGAAGTATAAGCTTCCAGTGTCTTAGGCTTTGTGAGACTCCTTTTACTGCTTTCAGATGACCTCTAAGATCCCTTTTGGCCAACGGAGTGCATGACAGGTCCAATCATATCCCTAACTGGTGATAAATCCAGAACCAGATCTCAGGTGGTTTTGGTTATAAGTCTAAGGTTCCTTCCATTGTTGTTCAAGGACTAGTGTGACTTCACCTGAAAGGCAAGTCATTTCCTCCTTCTGGAGTTTGGCTTCTCCATTTGTAAAATGAGATGATTCCCTTAGATGGTGGTCTGAGGATTATCCTAAGAACCTTGAACTTCCCGCTGCCCCCACCCCCGCCCGAATAATATAATGTTTAGGCAATAAGATCAAGTATTTATATAGCACGCTTTAAGGTTTGCAAAGTGCTTTACAAATATTATCTCATTTGATTCTGTACAACAACCCTGGGAGGTAAGTGATATTAAAGTGATTTATCTTGGATTACTCAGCCGGTAAGTGTCCAAGGCTGGACTTGAACTCAGGTCTTCCTGATTCCAAGGCCAGTGCTCTATCTGCTGTTTTACTTAGACTTGATTTGATCTTGTAATCATAGATTTAGAGTTGGAAGGGCCCTTAGTGCCATCTAATCTAACCCTCCTCATTTTAAAGAGAGGCTGACTAGTCAGTGTCCCAGGTGGGATCCGAACCTAGGACTTCCAAGTCCAAATAGAGTCTTCTTGCCATTCCACAGCACTGCCTCTCCTATTCTCTTGATTGAGCAAGATATCAAAAAAAAGGCCAGGGCCAAGGTGTGTGGAGAGGGTAGATTGAGAAAGAAGACCAAGCTCATTCATGGAAAAATAACTCAGAGAGCATCTCCTACTGACAATGGGAAAAACTATGGACTCCGCATATAGTGAACAGCATATTATTATCATAAGTAATAAATCACTTCTAGGCTAAGGAAAAGGAGGTCTAGGATCTGTGCAACAGACTCCCAAATAAGATTTCTGTCCAGTGACTGTGGAGCAACACTCCCTTCTCTCAGTGGAATGGAGGAAGGTATATGTTGTCAGACCTGGCTGAGGTATTGTTTTATTTCGTTTAATTGTCTTCCTTTGAAGTAAGAGAAGGGAGGTTGGGGAGCGATCACTGGTAAATAACAATGGCACTCAAATACTTGTACAGTTTGACTGATTAAATATTAATAATTTAAATATTTTAAAAGTAATTTTCTTCTAAAGAGCTTGAGGTCTCTCAAACTCTGTTCTCTTCCCTCACCTCCCACATACACATACTCCAAACTCCAAACATGGACAGATTTTATTATTGGGGGGATTAAATTTTTAAAAAGATGGCAGAAAAGAAGTGATTTAGAAATCTTTGTACAGCGCATCTCTATTCTGGACCTTGCATGCTAGTGTTGACTACAGGAGGGTAAGCAGAGCTCCATGGGGAAATAGGCTAGTACCTTAAACTTTTATAATGTTGCTCTGGGAGAGGAAGAACCATTAACCCATAAGAATCACAGACATAGTACAGCATGGTATAAGGTGAACTGGAGTAGCTACCTATCCTAGACCTGAGCTCCAGAAGAACAAATGGGCAGGAGCTGTCCAAAGGGACAAAATATTAAATTCTCCAAATGTAGGGACCATTCTAGGGATGGGAGAGGTGGAGGGGAGGAGAGGAGGGTTAAGTCTGAGAGAGGCATATAGGAGAAAGAACGTGTACAAGGCTGGGGATGGAGGTCAAAATGGGGAGAATAGAAAATCCATGAAAGCCATAGACAAAGTCTCCTTTGGGTTTAACATTCTTCTCAACAAATTGACTTCCTCTGCAAAACAGAGGGACCCATCAATTCCCAGCAGTGGAGCCTTCATGTTTAGAAAAAGAAATACTTCATTAAATGGAATAATCTCAAGTGTGGATGCATTAGCTTTCTGTAAAATTGTTCAAGGTCTCTGAATCTTAAGGTGCTCTGTATGACAGAATTAAAGCCAATTTCAGTTTATTCCATCCAATAAACATTTATTAAGAATTTATTATATGCAAAGAACCTTGCTAGAGATTTAGGGTAGACAGGCAAAAACAAAGTCTTCCCTGGAGAAGGGAAGCTATAAATACACGTTGGCTACTAAGGAACCCCATTGACTGCCCTGGGCTTGTAATCAGAACACTTAGCCTCCACCTCTGGGTAGCCTTGTAAGCAACAACCTTAGAATTTAAAAGAACCCTCCAATCTTCTCATTTTAGAGACCAGGAAACTGATGTGCAAAATGAGTAAACGACTCACTCAAAAAATTGTCACGTAATAGCACAGCCAGGCCTAGGATTCAATACAATCAGTTTATATTAAACATCTATTTAAAAAACAGTCACACCATGCTAGGCACTTGGAATAGATACAAAGACAAAAAAAGGAAGTAGTCCCTCTTCTCAAGGATACAGCTTATAAATAGCCAAGTATGTATCGCACACACGTTAGATGCATAAAAATCAAATACAAAGTAATTTTGGGGAGACACTAACAAGAAACATCAGGAAAAGTCTCTTATTGGAGGTAGTAGTCGGGCCAAACCTTGAATGGAGTTGGGGCACCAAGAGCTAGAGCTAAGTAAGGAGGGGGAGCAGAACCCCTGGGGATGCAAAAAGAAAATGGAGCCATGGGTACAGGAAGCATCAAGAGAGTCAATTTGCCTGGACTATGGAATGAGTGAGGAAGGACAGGTAGGGAGTGGGGTGGAAAGAGCACGGGTCTTGGAGTCAGAAAGACCTGATTTCAAATCCTAGCTCAGACATTAGCTGTGTGATCTTGGGCAAGCCATGTGTTTTAAATTTGCCTCAGTTTCTTCATCTATAAAAGGAAAATAATGATAGCACTCATCTCCCAGTATCATGAGGTGAAAAATGAGACATTTACAAAGCAATCTGCAAACTTTAAAGCGCATACCAGTATTAGCTGTTGATCAGTCATTACAGGCATGTCTGATTCTTTGTGACCCCATTTGGGGTTTTCTTGGAAAAGACACTGGAGTGGTTCACAATTTCCTTCTCTAATTATTATTATTATTATTATTATTACTAGAGTATACATTTCTTGAAAGCAGGGACTGTGTCTTACCTGAGGCTTCCAATCCAACCAGTGTCTACCCAGCAGAGTACAAGCATTTAAACATGTGCTTGATGAATTATGTAAAGAATACTTGGATTCGGGAGTCAGGGGCACCTCAGGTTTAGAGCTGGAGGGCAACTCAAGGTTAATTTGATCAAGACTCCTTGTTTTCCAAATGAAGTAACTGAGGCCCAGAGAGGTTATATAAAAGTAGTAGAGGGTGGAGTAAGAATTCAAACTCAGGTCTTCTGACTTAAACATTCAGCACACTTTCTACCAAACTATAGTGCTTTGCCTGCCTAGAACTCAGGTCTTCTGTCTCCCTCCATGTTCTGTGTGTTTTCCATCATGCCACCTGCTTCTTAGTTTTATTACCCAACAGAATATGTTCTAAATGCTCATTTCAAAGTGGGAGATCAGTTAATGGTCCCCAACTCCTTTACTATGGTAGGAATGGTGGCCTTCCAGACCACAGCTCTGCCAATGCCCTTCCACCCTAACCTGAACTCTACTTCAGTTGTCTATTGTCTTAAGCTCCACTGAAACATTATCTAGCCAGTGTTTTGACTTTCTTGTAAAAAGATGTCTTATCTTAAATTCACAATTTCTATTTAGGTATTATGAAATGAGTAGTGAATCTTGGCCTAGGCAGATGTTTCCACATGTGGAAGTTAGGTATTGATTATCTCTCTAGCTCTGTAATCTAGCATCATCATCACAATCTGCATGAAATACTGTTTAGATTACACAGGGGTGGGGAATCTGCTACTTCAAGGCCACATGTGGCCTTCTAGGTCCTTGGGTGTGGCCTTTTGACTGAATCCAAGTTTTATAAAACAAATCCTTATATTAAGGGGACTGGTTCTGCGAAGTTTGGATTCAGTCAAAGGACTGTACTTGAAGACCTACAGGGCCGCATGTGGCCTCACAGGTCCCCCACCCTTGGTTTAGAACTTCCCTGCTCATGAAGACCTATAAGACAGAGGTTAAACAGAAAATGGTCCCTATCTCCATCATGACAATCTAAGAAAATGAATTAATTTCCAAGGTCTTTGTTTTTTTCATTAGTTAATAATACAGACAATGTTATTTTGTTGGTCAGTTATTCCATTCTTCTTCATCATCATTATTCTCCATTTCCCCAGTTCTCCCTCTTATCTTACTGCAGTGATACCGAAAACATGAATAACAATCATCCTCTTATCTGCACAAGAACCTCTGATATCTCTTCCTCTTCCACCAGTGGCTCTGCTTGGTTTCTATGGCAATAACACAGTGTTTCCACCTTGTGGAATTCTCATTCTCATGCAGAATGACTCAGCCTTTGACACTCAGCACCTTCTAAGCTCCATCAATGGCCTCTCTCCCCTTTGGAGGGCTGGTGGCAGAGCATTAAATTCCTCCCAAAGCCTTCCTTTATAGAAGGATATGAACTTTCCAGGTAACTTTATTTTCCATCAGCTGCTCTGCCTGGCTTCAATGTCACGCCCGACACGTGCTTAGCACCAGGACTGGCACATAGTAGGCACTTACTGTTGACTGACCATTAACTTTATCCGTCAGACCAGTGTCACCAACAGTATTCTTCAGTCCTGACCTGTACCCTGTTCTATCCCATTATTATCTGATAATACTAATCACTATATAACAATAATTATAGTTAGCATTTATATAGAGCTTTAAGGTTTACAAATGTTATCTTATTTGATAAAAGATATAAGATAAAAAAACAACCCTGTAAGGTAGGGGTAATTATTATGCCCCTTTTATGGGTGAAGAAACTGAAGCTGAATGAAGTTAAAATGACTTGCCCAAGGTCTAATGAGTATCTGAAGCAGAATTTGAACTCAGGTCTTCTGACTCCAAAGCCAGGGCTCTTGTCCACTGCACTTCCTAGAGGCCTCTTGTAAAGATAAGGCTGAACCTTCTTAGGCTCATAGTATCTGAGAACTGAAAGGGACCTTGGAGCTTGTCAAGTCCCAAGATCTCATTTTACAGATGAGGAAATCATGGTTCCTGGAGGATAATTAACTTGCCCAGGGTCAAGGGCAAGGTGGAATAAGTGGAAGAGCCAAGATTTGAATCTGGGTCCTTTAATTACAAATCCAGAACTCTTCCATTATTTTGTGATGCTTCTTAACCTTCAACATATCCCACTATGAATGTTCTCAGCCTCCCCAGCTAGGGTCTATTCATTTCTATTCTAATTTCCACTAATTTTTTTTTCTGGGAGGGAGATGGTTTCAAAATTATTTATCAGATGGGGGCGGCTAGGTGGTGCAGTGAATAGAGCACCAGCCTTGAAGTCAGGAGGACCTGCATTCAAATCTGGCCTCAGACACTTAACCCTTACTAGCTGTGTGACCTAGGGCAAGTCACTTAACCCCAATTGCCCTGCCTTCCCCCCTCCAAAAAGACAAAAAAAAGATTACTTATCAGTGGAAAAGATTAACCCTGGCATTATTCATCTCAATAGAAAACACTTCCTTCCTTCCTCCTCTCCCACTGGTACTTAGGCTGTATGAATCTTGTTTGTACATAGTTGTTATACATGCTGGCTGTCTGGATTGTACGCTCCTTGAAGGCAGGGACTATTTTTGGTGGTTCTTTGTATCCCAAGCACTTGGCACAATGCTTAGCACACAGTAGGCACTTAATAAATGCTTTTTCCCTTGATTAGAATAATAATAGTTTAGCTTTCCCCTTTTCTCCAGTCCTGCCTGCTCCTCTCCACTCTTAATTGCTCTCCAGAGAGTCCAACTCTTCAAAGGATTCCTCTACTCATGCAATCCCACCTACTGGGAACAATTTGAAGCCTTAGAGATTAAATCAAGTTCTTCATATACTCTGTGTTAATATTAATGGAGCCTGGTGATCAAATACACAGCCTCAGGGTACTGGGTCCATTCCTTTTAAACTAAGAGATGGCATTTTGGGGAAGACAACTTCTTAGCTTTTTTTTTCCTTTCCAGTTTGCACTTTTCCTTCTTCAGAAATAAATTCTGCATAGTTGACAATGGTGATGGGTAGGACTGAATACTGAGAAGGGCCAACTACAGCTCTCTACCAACAAGGCCACCACAGGGAGAAGATATATGAACACTCGGGATAAGGATGAGTCACCATCAATCTTTTCCCATATGCATGTGGTTCTGAAACCCAATCCCGATAGTCTAGAAAGAAGCAAATCAGCTTTAATTCTTAACTGAATAAAGCAGCTTGTTGTGTGTGGGTCTATTATTTTTGAGAGGCAATGTGACATATTGAAAGTCCGAGAATCTGTATTGTACCAATTACTTTTGACCTTGGGAAAGTTGCTTATCCTTAGGTCTGAGGTTCAGTAGGGGTATCCAAGCTAAGCCTGGTGTCAACATTATGAGGCCCCACAGAACAGGTGGCTGCAAGACTTCCAAAGGAGGGGCAAACTAGTCCAAGGCAGAAACTCTATGCAGATTTTCCCATATCAATCAGTCTTGGCATCTGGCCTGTGAATGGGCACTACCACTGAGCCTATGGATAACTAGTCTCAAAAAAAAATTCCCCCCAAGATCAAAACCAAGAAAAGTTGGTAGATTCTCGGAGCTTCAGTTTTTCATCCACAAAATGCGAGTAAAAATATTTATAATACCTATTTCTCACAAGATTGTTATGAAGCTCAGATAAGATGATACATAAACCATCTCATAACCACAAAATCCCATATGAATGCCAAATATTAACTTTGATGTGAAGCTTATTAGATAGCATGGCAGGTGGAGTATTGCAAGTCTGGAAAGATCTAAGTGTGAATCCAGCCTCAGTCATTTACTAACAGTGTGGCTCTGAGTAAAACTCTTTTAGCCTTAGTTTTTCCATCTGTAAAATGTGAATCACCATCACAGAGTCTCTGTGAGAATTAATGAAATAATTAAGTATATATAAAGTACTTTGCAAGCCTTTAAAGGGCTACATAAATGCTAACTATTATAATTATCACTACGAGGTCCTCATGTTAGTCTGATACATGAATAGAAGTAATCTGCCAAATTAATATGGGTTGCAAACCTCCCCTTCCTCTAATCTACAGCCCTTCACTCTTAGATTATACAGCTTCTAAAATAAGAAAAAATATATAAAAGTATGTATTTGTGTGTATACATACACATGTATATATACATACATATATATGCATGTAGAGATATCTATGTCTATCTAAATGTGTATATGTATATGTATATATGTGTATGTGTATATGTATATGCATATGTATAATCAGTCCACCTTATTCCTGGATCAGGGTATAAAGCCATTTGCAAGATTATCTCATATAAAACTTTCTATTTGCTAAGTCCCTTAAGACATTTGGTCTGGTCATTTCATGCCCTCCTTAAAAGCTTTTAGAGGTTTCCTGTTGCCTCTAGAACAAACCATAAGATCCTTAGCTTGGCTTAGTTAAGGTCCTCCATGTGTTCGGTCCTGCCGATCTCTCCAGTCTTATCTTAGTCCCTTCATACACTCTACTGGTCCATGCCAACTTGTCTACTAGCTGTAGCCCAAACTCAACATTCCTTTTCCTACTTCACACAAGCTATTTTCTGTGACTGAAATGAACTGATTTTCCTCATCTCAGTCCCTAGACCTTTATTTTCTTTCAAGTCTCATCTCAGCTACCACACCCTTTCTGAAGCCCTCACTGATGGATACTCCATCTCTCTTTGAATTATCTGGCGTTTACCCAGCTGTGTGTATCTGTACCCCTCCATCCCATGCCCCAGAAAGTAAGCTCCTTAAGGAAAGGGACTATTTCTTTCTGCCTTTGTATCTCCCACTTGTACTCCAGTGTCTTGCATTGAGCAGGCCCTTAGTACATATTTGCTCAAGTGAATTTGTCCTTATAGCACTTCTAAGAAGCAGGAAGTATATGTCAATAACTCATTTTAAAGAATGGGGATGAAAAGGCTCTGAAAATGCAAGTAATTGTTCACAAAAGTCCCCATTGCAAGGGAGAGGCAGAAATGAGAATCAGAGTCTGATTGCTGCCAATCTAGCTAAGTGACCCTGGGCAGTTTACTTATCCTTGGTCGTCTGTTTCCTCATCTGTAGAACAAGGGGCTTGGACTAGAAGGTCTCTTAAGGTCCCTTTCAGAGTTCTGTGACTATGATCTACTCAGTTGTTGTTGTTCAGTCTTGTCTGACTCTTTGTGACCCCATTTGGAATTTTCTTGGCAAAGATACTGGAGTGGTTTGCCATTTTCTTCTCCAGATCATTTTACAGATGAGAAAACTGAGGGAAACAGAATTGAGTGACTTACCCAGGGTCACACAGCTAGTAAGTATCTGAGGCCAGATTTGAACTCAGGAAAATGAGTCTTCCTGACTCTGGGCCCAGTGCTCTATCCACAACTATTCAGAGTAGTAGATTGAAGTGGGATCTGGATAGACCAAGAGTCTTCACCTTTAGCAAAACCAATTCCAATCTAGCTCATTTCACTTTCTACCTGATCCAGTCCCATCGCCACCCCCATCATAATAACTAGCACCAAATATTTATCAAATGCCTAGAGTTTGTGGGGTGCTGTGGCTATAAAAAGGTATCTCATCTTTAAGAAGTTTATGACTTAATTGGGCTTTTCCCCAATAAAAATAAAAGCTCCAGGAGGCCAGGACCTTTTTTTCACTTTGTCTTTGCTCACGGAAGGTGCTTGCTAAATGTCATTTCTTTTCATGGCTTTCACTGGCCCCCTCAAAAAAAACCTCATGGTGGCAAAGTAAGCTCATCCTGAAGGAGGCAGGAGAGGTCTATTCTGGTTCTTGGGGGAACCTGAGATCTCTGGGAGTCAAATTGAAGGACCCCCCATCATGTGCTCCCACTGGAGTACCTGGTGGGTCCTGGTAGGTCCAGACAACAATGGGCCTGGTAGAGTTACATTAGTCAGAAACAGAAAAGACTGCTTAGGGCAGCTTAAATGTATGTCCTTGCCTGGCGGTCAGGATGGCAGAACTGCTCTAAACTTTTGCTACTGAACACATTCACTCATTCCTTGGGGCACATTATTTAGAAGCATAACAGGCCTTACTTTCAGGAAGTTAATAATATCCTGATATTCAGCTTAAATGCCTTAGCTTGATTTTTCTTTAAACTCTTAAGACTTTAGCTTAGTCTCTATTGTCACATTTTGATTTATTCTTTGATGCTTTCAAACTATAAAGGTTCAGACACATTACAAATTCTACATTCCCTATGTACCTTCTGGCCCACCCTTGAATGTGGACAAGCTTAGTCTGTCTCTATCGAATGGAGAGAAGGGAGGGAAGAGAGGGGCTAAATGGACCTGCTTCCTCATTCTCTACTCTGGCACAGCATGATCTAAACCAGTTATACGACAGCCATGATAAGCAAGTCCATTTTCCCCATTTGGGGGGAATCTCTTCCTTTCCCATCAGCTGCTTTGCTTGGTTTTGACACTTTGTCATCATGTCCCTGTACTAGGAACCCTTTGGCTGCTACCTTCCAATCCCCCCACTTTTCAGCTTCTTTTTGTGTCTTGTCTTCCCTTATTAGTTTGTAAGCTCCTAGAAGGCAAGGACTGTCTTTTCCTGATTTGTATCCCCAGTGCTTACATCAGAGCCTGACACATAGTAGGCCCTTAAAATTTATGCTTAATGACTATTATTGATTATGTGCTTGAGTAAGACAAGAGAAAAACCAAAAGAAAGATGGAAGCCAAATGGTCTTCCAATGACCTTCTTGTCACTGCCTCAGAAAGAGTTGCCACCTAAGTGGTAGAAACCTCTGGCACATAAATCCATCAAAGGTAGCACAGAAGGTGGTTTTGAGTGGCAAGTACCTGCAATCTGGTCACCTGCTATATCCAGGCCAAATTTCAGTCACTCTTTACTTCACTCTCCCACCAACTGTTTGCAAGTAGCCAAGTCTCCCTCACTAGAAACAATGTCCAGAGGAACTGCCCTGACTGGTGGTTGCCTCAGTTTAATCCTGGGTCCAGGGCCTTAATTCCCAGGACCACTTCACAGAGAAGTGTGATGAGTCAGGTGGCAAGACTGAACCCTTTACATTTGTATCAGGTACTGAGCTAAATGTCCCCACCCTCAAGGAGCTCACAGTCTAAAAGTGGACTTTCCATCTCCTCCAAGTGCTGTCCCCAGCCCCCTTCCAAGTACTGAATTTTAGTCAAATCAATTGTGCCACTGCTGTTAGGAAGGGTGTGTCTCCACTCACCATCCCTTAATTTTTAAATCCCAGCTATCCCTCCCAGGCCAAGAGGCTTTCCTAAGTGATGATGCTCCTCATGGTCATATATAAGTGGCCTGGGGCAGGGACTCTCTAATTTTATTTTTGTGAATAGCAAGTGCTTAATCAATGCTTCTTCCTGCATTCATTTCCCAGAATAGCAGAATCACACAATTAGACGGTCTCCCTCAGGACAATCAGTCCAACTTTTTACCTAAATAACAACCCCTACCACAAGAGCCTCACCAAGAGGACATGTTTAGCCTTGAATGAAGCATTTCCAATTTATTTCCATATTCAACTGTGTATTTGTTTTATCTTGGAATATAAAAATACAACTTTTTTACAACCTGGGGAAACAAATTGTTGGGATCAGTCCAACCACTTTACACCACAGTAGCTTGGAAGTGGAACATCCTGACCTCCAGGCAGTCATGAATGTCATTCAGCATCCTCTGCCCTGAGGCAGTGAATAAATGAAAGCTGGCCACGTTCCCCCTCAGAGAGGCTGGCACCCCCTGATGCAAGATCAGGAGACTAAAAAAGAGATGTGGTCTTGGAGGTCATCTTGCCCAACCGCACATTTCCATTTTATAGATGAGTAGATTGAGACTCAGATAGAGGAAGGGATTTCTCCAGTGTCAAACTCTACAGCTGCAAGGACATGTGGGATGGTTAGGACTGTGGGGCAGGGTGACAGTGACAGTCCCCAAGAAGGATTGCTCCCTGGAAGGGATTCTGGTTGTTCAGCTGTGAAAAAAATGAGTTACTAAATCACTGCACGGCTCATTCCGTGCCTGACCAGACTTGAATACCCACGCCAGCATTCACAGAGGTGGCAGAGGAGGGGGGAGAGCAGCCTACCTGGATCCCCAGAGTTATCACTGTTCTTTTCACTCTCTCCATCCTCCTGTCCATCTGCATTCTGCTGCGTGTGCTGCAGGCTCAGCTTGTGGCACACCTCGAAGGCTTGGCCCACTGTCCGGACAATCCGCATAGCTTGACTCTAAGAGACAGAGGGGAAGAGCAAGTGAAGACGGGGAGGACCCCATACCTCAGCCACAATGGTAGGGAAAAGGCAAAGCGGGAAAGGGCCCACTGGCAGAAGTGAGAGAAACTAACAAGAAAGACAAACACTAACAAAGACCTGACTGTCCATGGTCAAAGACCCACTTGTTTCACATTATGGAAATACCCAAGATACATAAACTTGTAACTAGTCATAAAAGAGAGAATGATAAAAAAGAAAGAGAGAAAGGAAGGGAGGAAGGAAGGAAGGAAGGAAGGAAGGGAGGAAGGAAGGAAGGAAGGAAGGAAGGAAGGAAGGAAGGAAGG